>VXBW01005198.1:902-35771 GCA_013400375.1 Thinocorus orbignyianus | reverse complement strand
TTTTTTTTTTCTACAGAGCTAGAGAACAACAGAAAAGGTACCATCTTCCCTGTTAGATACACAGAAAACACATCGAAAAGGTGAAAGGGTGGTGCTGATTTCTTCTCACGGGAATCCAGTGACAGGATGCGTGGGAATGGTTCTACGCTGAGTTGGAGCACGTTCGGACTTGATGTTAGAAAACCTTTCTTTAGTGAGAGGGAGGTCAAACACTGTAACAGGCTTCCTAGAGAGGTGGTTGATGCCCCAAACCTGTCAGTATTTAACAGGTATTTGAATAATTAATAACTTACTCTAAGATTTGGATGGTCCTGAAAAGTTCAGGCAGTTGGACTAGATGATTATTGTAGGTCCCTTCCAACTGAAGTTCTGGTCTATTCTATTCTATTCTATTCTATTCTATTCTATTCTATTCTATTCTATTCTATTCTATTCTATTCTATTCTATTCTAACAAACCAATGAAATCAACATTTTATGCTATGGTCTTTGGAATTTCCACACATCTGTCTTTGTGTAATATCAAATGCTCCAACTTTCATTTCATACTTAGCTACTGGCCTGGGTACAGATACTGACCTGGGTACAAATCATTAGCCTTACATTTCTTGTCTTACGGTGAGAACCGGGAGACAAGTAAGAAGTGAAGTCCTTCTCAGACCTGAGAAAGAGATCTACCTCAGCCTGTGACAGAAGATCTTACCCTTTTGTAAAGCTAGGCCTTCTCCACACCCTCTGGAATGGATCTCTTTTCTCCGTTGCAGGCTCAGTTATCTAGATGAAACAAAAAATTTAATAAGATACGAAGATGAATAAATAAAGTTGTTAAAAGTCCTTAGTTATTTTAATATAATTATTTTATTTAGTTCTTTTACTTAAATCTCAAAGCATTTTCCTTGCCTTTGACCAAGAAAATCACTAAGTCCTATCTTGCAGAAAGCAGTGAGAGAATGATGGCAGAAAAAGCATGCTCATGAGCATTGTAACCATCTAGATCATCCTTTAATGGATCTTGGACTTAAAATTGCTACTAAATACATGCCTAAGTGTTTGGAGGAACTTTCCTTATAAGCAGAGACATGAAGGAATGCAAGAAGAAACTGCCCAGACTTAACATAAGGAAAATGAGAAATATATGGAAAATTTTTTCCTGATCGTGAGACCAGGTTAAATCAATTGCCTAGACCTTTTGTTAATTTCTAGGCTTTCCATACTGACAGGAAAAATTATGGATAATTTCTCACAGGCTTTCAACAGTTAGATACTTCCTGAACTACAGAGCAAGTTTCATAGTTTATGCCACCAATCACAAAGGAGTTCTGATAATAAATCATGGAAACAATACTAATGGAGAATAGGAACCAGTGTACTGCACAGACTCTGGATTACCTCAAGCTGTGTGAATGAGAATCCAGTGAATGAGAACACTAGCTTCTCTATCTTTCAAGATGAACATCTCTAAAACAAAACAACTAACAGTAACCTCAGAAACTATCAGCCTCACAGTGTAACCCATCTGATCCACCTGCAGGCAACAGAGCTGTCTCAAACCCCTTTCTACACTCAATCTCTTAGTACTATCGCATCCCTTTTCCTTCTGAGGGGAAGGTTGATGTCACATGCCTCAGCAGCATTAGCTACCATATGGATTTCCATTCATAAACCTGACAGTGCTTGGGGGTTAGCAGGCTGTGCAGAACAGCTGCTACCTGACTCTGACCCTATATGTCTTAATGATTCCCTAGACCCTCCAGGTCGGAACCACACAACGTTTGTTGTGGACTCCCAAAAAGCAGTAAGCTGAACCCTCTTCCAATAGACCTTCCTTCTTAAAGGACATCACCAAGTGTTCCAGTTATTTCATAGAATCATAGAATCATCCAGGTCGGAAGGGACCTCCAAAGGTCATCTAGTCCGACCTCCCCACAGTTGCAGGGACACCCCCAACTACATCAGGTTGCCCAGGGCCTCCTCGAGCCTCACCTTGAATATCCCCAGGGAAGGGGCCTCAACCACCTCCCTGGGCAACCTGTTCCAGTGTTCCACCACGCACAGAGTAAAGAACTTGTTCCTAATATCCAATCCGAATCTACTCTTCTCCAACTTAAATCCATTGCCCCTCATCCTGTCACTGCAGGCCTTTGTAAACAGACCCTCCCCAGCCTTCCTGTAGGCCGCCTTCAGGTACTGGAAGGCTGCTGTTAGGTCTCCTTGGAGCCTTCTCTTCTCCAAGTTGAACAACCCTAGTTCCCTCAGCCTATCTTCATAGCAGAGGTGCTCCAGCCCCCTGATCATTTTTGTGGCCCTCCTCTGGACCTGCTCCATCATGGCCATGTCCTTCCTGTATTAAGGGCTCCAGACCTGCACACAGTACTCCAGGTGGGGTCTCACCAGAGCAAAGTGGCATATTTGTTCCCTTTCCTTCATGGCACCAATAATTTCCAGATTTAATAAAGAATAAAGTTGATTTTTTATCAAATGAGGCTTTCACATAGTGGAAGTGTCACGATGATGGGCAGTGTCACATATGTAACTTCTAGAAGACATTAATCAGGGGTGGGCACACAGCATGGAGGGCTTGTAGAGGATGCATCATGGGGACAAAAGGACAGAGAACTTCATTGTTAAAACTCTGCCGTCCACCTGTATGTCATTGTGCTGACCTCTGTAAGCTTCCTTCCCACATGTAAAAACATGTTCCTCTTCCCCCTAGGCTCATAAAACTCCCTCTAAACAGCAATGTGCTTATTTTCAGAAAGGACTGAACAGTACTAAGTTGTTTTTCAAGGACTGTGAAGGCCAAAGCTAGGCTCTTTCTATAGCTAGCTTTTTCCTCCATATGACACAGACTTACCATACATAACACTATAGCATGGCTACTTACCTTAAAGGCTGGCAGTTTTGCTTACTTCTGAGCTGTGTGAGCAGCCTCTCTAGTAAAATCAGCAGCAATTGCAGAGTCCCAGGTGAACAATTACACATATCTATTTTATTCAAAAAAAAAAAAAAAAAAAAAAATTCTACTGGGAGAAGAGTTTTGTTGATGTTTAAGGTTGTATTATTTACATGCAGCAAGACTAGCCCTCTTGTCTCTTCGGCACACTGTTTTAAACAAACAAAAAAATCAATATTGTACAAACACTTCCAAGATTTTGTAGGTTTGTTGGGAAAGCAGTGCCTACAGCCTCCTTGGTTACTACGAAACAACAGTTTTGCTTTACAGAGTAAATCTTGCTATTCTCACATCTTTTATCATTCATGTATAAGCAAAACTGGCTGAATGGGAACAAATCTGTGGGACTGGATTATACTACTCTCAAAGGCTATTGTTACACCACTTGACAACCAGAAATTTTCTGTGGAACTACATTAGTTTATAAGACATCAGAAATCTATTGACAGCAGTAAGATATTATGAGCCTAAGAACAAGCTTTGCTCCTGCTGCCCAGAATATGTACGATTTGATGTTTTAGAACTTCAGATCTCTATTTATATAGGTTAAAGGCAAAGGTAGATATGCCAGATTTGAACTTGGAATTCCGTCTGCTTGAGTTTTTCGTTCTGATGAAATGAGACATATGGAACTAGAAAATGGTTACAACAAAGAGAACTTTTGCTTTATAGTGGATGAACAGTGAAAGTAAAGTAATCTAAAGAACCTATATCAATACCAGGTATTTATGTAATAATCATATGAGCCTGCATTTGAATCTAGGGATTATTTCTTTTTGGCTGAAGTCTGTATACCTTCAGAAGATTTAAACCCTTTTAACCTTACCTAAAGAACAGTCAAGATTAGTTTCTCCTTTCCTTTCGACAACTGAGTTAGCACCACAAGATGGCAACCTAAAACAATACTATAAAAATGACATTGTGCATGATGACTGTTATTAAAAATGCCTTCAAAGTACTTCTGTTAAACCTGTAAATCTGTATCAATCATGTCTTTGAAATAATAATTTCAATGTCTGCAAATCATGATTTGTATTTTGATTCACATCAGGGAGTCAAAACTATACCCATTTCTAAAATCTCCAGCACAGTAGTCAGATTATTTCAGTAGAGAAATACCCTCAAAATGATCTTAATACAGATAAATTATTTAACAAAGGAAAATTAAAAAAAAAGTAGTAAATTAAACCATCATATTTTAGGTAGCAGAATGTTCATAATTGAAACATCCAGGGAGAAATATCTCAACAGGAGTGTAAGTCTTCAATTCTTCAGAGAACATTCGCAGTTTCCCAGCAATTAACTTAGCAGCTATTGTTTTCTAATATTCAGAACTAATGCAAATCCCCTAATAATGAAAAAAATCTGTCATTTTGCCCATGTGCAGTATTTCAGCAATTTACACTTTGAATTTCCATAAAAGATTATAAACAACTGTATCCACTCATGGTCCTAATATGTGGAGGACAGTGAAATGGAGTGAAGGTGTTATATGGTGTATCAGTATTTACATTTATCTTTATCTCAACAGGAGATTATGATTACTACTTGATTAATATACTTCAAATGAGCAGTTCATGGAGGGGAGCAGTCAGTTAAATGTCTAATAGTAAATGAATTGAGATTGTTCCCAACACAGTCTGTCTTAGAATAGCTGCATGTGTTATTTGATTCAGACCTTCAAATATACCTGTAACTGAAGCAGCAAAGCACTGAGAACTATACTTGGCACTGGACATTTGGTGACTAAGAGAGGGTGACTATACTCATGAATATTAACTGAAAACTTATTAGATTTACTATGCCAGTAGTTCTACACTTTGTGTCCATTCAAGCATATATTTACAAACAATCAGACCGTGGAATTATACAGAGGAATAATGAACTGTATGCAAATATTAGGAAACTAATCACAGATGACCAATACTGATCGTGCAATAGCTATGAATTTTTTCAGTAGATATTAGACAGCAAGACCTGTACTCAGTGAGGGAAGCAAATCAAAGGTCTTGCCACCTTTACAGAGAGTTTTGTGCATGAGTAACTAAATGCAGAATTTTGAAATGCTGAATGCAACTCAAAAACCTGCTGTTCTACACCATGCATGCATCAATGATAATGACAAATTAAGCAAAATAACTAGGAAAACCCAAATATATATATTAAAATAATCCTCCTGAATAAAGAGAGTGGGAAGTAGAATAGAAAATAAAGCCCCTGTTTATTCAAACAAGTTATTATCTACTGGCAATTTACTCAGCAAAATGAGTTCATTCTGTAATAGTTCTAAGTAAACATCTTGTAAATGAGAAGGTGTGTAAAGTCAAGCTGATAGCAGACCAGAGATCAGGAATCAGAAATCTCTGGGCCTCTGCCTACACTCGTGTCATTGCTTATTCTATCTATCTGAATGCTACTTCTGTTTTAGTATGCAATAATCAATGATCATGAACCTTACATATTTTTACAATAAACTATTTCAAGCACAAGACATTTTGGATCGAAATCACCACTGCAAAATGAACCTACTTCAAGACTTACTTGAAACAGAAGGATTGGTTTTAAAGAACTTTATTTCATTTGGGCTGTTACCTCTCTGCAGTTTTCCCTGAAGTGTATTACAGCTGTGAGGAGCAAAGTCACAATGGCTTCCACAGCACTTAATACTCTCCCACCAGACTGATCCAGAACTTTGCACCTAATCGGCCACCTCCCTCTTCTGCTTATCTTCTTCAAAGCAATATGGTTTGATGAAACCTTGAAGAAGAGTATATAAGAATATATAAGGAAGATATTTTGGGGGAATTATGCAAATAGCAATCTCCTCAAAAGTCATCAAAATAATGCAAATTCAGGACTCTCAGAAACCTGCCATGCTTTGGGGTTAAATACTAGCCACACAGCAAAGCTACATGGGAAAGAAATGGAAAATATGATATTCTGCTATGCAGAAGGCAACAAGAGGTTATTGAAATGCTCTCGCGGGGTGAAATTCCTAGTGATGCAGCTGGTAGGCATTCAACCCCAAGACACAGGCCACTAGCTGGGAAGACAGGTGTGATTTGAACCAAAGTGCAACTGTGAGACCTGGGGCAGGCTCTCTGCCTTCATGTGAGTTTCAGGACTGAAGTACAAATGAGAGATGAAAGACAGGACAGCTAGGGCTGCCCCCAGCACGCCCCAAGAGGCATATTGAAGTAAGGAAAAGGAATGACCATGTCTCTCCCCTTTTTACACACCAACTAGTGTAAGTGTGAAGCTTATTACCACGCCAGGTGTAAGAACTTGATAATGAACAACCTTTCCCCAGGCACTTGTCACTCACAGGCAGAGTGCCTCCAGCTGCCCTGCCAAAGTCACATCTCCCTTTCCCTTGGTAATGCAGATTAGAGCTCTGGAAGAAGGAAACCCCATGAATACATACAGAATTTTCAAGCTGCTTTTCTACATTTAGATGGAGCTAACTTGAAGACCTGGGAAATGATGATGTGTATTGAAGTCCTGACTGTATTCTGTGATGTCCAGAATAAAAACAGCTGCCTTATTATTTTATAAGTCATTAGTAATTGCAGGATAACAGATTGCAGAAACACTTTAGAGAGTGGCCTGAAAAGAAGCTGTATGAGGCTAATCAAATGTAAAATATACAAGAGCTGACATAGATTTGGAATTTGGGGAGAAAGAACATTGGTTAAAAGAATTCTAGTATTGCCTGTTGTCTATAGAACACCATAAAAAGGAATGTATATTTCTTTTTTCTTACCTTTTCCTTCTTTCTTTACAGTAATGACCGTGGATATACAGAGTGATATCTAACATCATAGGTACGTTTCTCTCTCTCTCTTACTCTCTCTCTCTATGTATGCGTATATGTGTGCAATTAAAAGTATCAAACTAAATACTTAAAAATGCAAGGATAAAATATGTGCAGTTATTTACATAAGCACCATAGCCAGCCTATTTCTAAAGCAAGTTTAGTTGGTTCAGCTTTGGGAACGTGAAATGTTAGTGCTATGACATTCAACATCCACAAGCTGGTTTTCAAGGTGGAGACTTTAAAATTTTTACATTGAAATTCACTAGTCACTGTTGAAAGTACAGACCCTTTAGTTAATTTTGAGCACTATCTGAGTAATTCACCATAATATCAGTGCTGTAGCAAATATTTTTTGCACAAAATTTCTGTACTAATTTAGAGGAGAGAAGACAGCTCACAACAAAAATGGAAACCCATAGCAGAAAAGATTTGGAGTCACAATACCTCATCAAGAATCATAGCCTGCCTGCTCCACCAGACAAGATCTTGCCTCTTGCCTCCTGCTCCCAGAGGTACAACATATATTTTAGTCTGTTACAGACAAGCATACTAACTGGGACGTGACAGGCCATGAGCCTTGTCTTACTTTATAGGTGGTTTACCCTGGGATGTGAACTATCGTTTTCCACAGACTCTGGAGAAATGAATGTCAAGAATGAACGTTATGCTGAATTCCTTCTCCAGCCTTGTACAAATATACTACATGAGCCACAGGATATCTTTTCATTTCTGTTGCAATTTTCATATGCTGTTATTGCCAAAAAAAAAAGAGGTGAGAAACTGTAGCACTAAGTGATGCTGCTGCACTGAAACAAAGAAATTGCACTACAGCAGAAGTAAACCGTGTATCAGTGAACCTGCAGCAGAGTGGGCAGCCCTTTCCAAGATAACTATCTAGGTAGGCTTATGCAGCACAGACTTTCATTTCCCCTTGGTTCCTTGGGTTAGGAGGAGATTATCTGTATGCATCCATCAACTTTTGAAGTCCAGATCTGTCTGAGAAGGAAACACCCTTCTTTCCTCATCCAAAACCCTTAGTACTTGAGCCTCTCAAAAACTCTAGCTTGGAAATTCTGCCATCTCTGAGACACAGTGAGCTCACACACTGTAAATCATTAATTTGTCCCCAGTATGGTGCATGACCTCTTTAGTATCTCATCACCTCCTGTAAAACAAGCAGACATGTACATTTCTGCCTGTTCTTGAAACAATGCATTCTTATAATGCTGAAAAGAGAATGCAAAATTTGACATATTCTTTTGCTACCAAGACTTTAAAAACATACCAGTAAGGGAATTTTTCTTGAGTGAGAGAGAAGAGACCTTGCACTCATAGAGAATTTTCTAAAATATGGATTGCGAATTTGACTTAACTAATGTAAAAAAAAGATGTATGCCTGCATAAGCTTGTGTATGACACTCAGATAGAAGTGAATGTCTGTGGTGCTGACCTTGATTGCCTGCACTTAAATTTTGTGTCTGTCCTCTGTAAGCTAATATGTTTCCATAAATAACTGTAAAGGAAACTTATCTTCCTTCTTCAAAACGTGCTTTTAAAAACCTCCTTTGTTGCAGTGCCTACAAGAAGCTTGACAGCAGTTGTTAGGATGCTGGTGATCTGAGACTACCAACTGCCACATTAACTGGTGGTGTTAGAATGTTTCTCATTCCATCAATCTGTCTTTTTCCATCTGCTGTATCTCACTTTCTATAGGAAACTCTCACGAGTAGGGGCAGCTTCTGTGTGTTTTCTCATGTACAGCATCAAGCACAGCCACAGTTACTAGATATACAGAAGAAAAGAAAGAAAAAAAGGTATGTTCTATAGATAAAATAAAAGAAATCTTCACAGAAATAAAAAAAAATTCAAAAAAATCAGCAAGATGTTAGCAGAGAGAGAAGGCCAGTTTTGTTCTTCACGTACCAGAAAAAAAAAAAAAAAACACTTACCTGATTTGTGTAAAACATTTATTTCATTTACATAAAGCGAAAACTCTTGTTACATTATCTATGGGTGTCTGAGGCCAGCGTGACCCCTGCAATCATTTTATTATCCACCACAGAAGGACAAGGAAGCCAGTTATTGTGACAAGTGGCTATCAACCTGCAAGGAAGAAGACCCTAATGAGCAAAGAGCTGCAATTTTGACTACCTTGTTTGCCATCTCTGACATAGCAAGTGAAGGCTGAAGCAGACACCCTGGGGCAGAAATCATGTTTGCTTTCGCAATGGATAGAAATTTGTTTCAAGTGATGCTGAAGGATCTACCATTAACAGATCTTTCTTCTTACTGAGAGGGAATGCATAAGTTATGTGTCACTGGGATAACATTGCTCCTGCAAATAGCTGTGCAGCTGCCCTCAGTGGAAACGTCTTACCTCCACCTATTCAAGTGCATACTGCCAGCAGCTCAGTTCAGATCCTGGCACTATTGAAGCCAAATTCCCGATGATTTCAAAGGCTCGAGGGCATCACGTGCGGAAATGTAAAATTCTTCCCACTGACCTTTCTGCAAAGCAAAAAGCATCTTAGCACTGTACATTGACTGCTAAATTAGTTGTGATCTTAGCAGTTTCTTATTAAACCCATCAACAAAGCTGGAAGTGAGGAATATCTTTGTATAGCATGACTTACTCTGTTCATCTGAACACTATTTAAAATTAGGTCAATGACAATTTATTGAAGTTTTTACCTTTCCGTTGCCTTCGAAAACTTGATTTTTAAATTCTACTCCTCTGAAACAGTTCCTTCATGGGAGTACAGTATTGACTTTGTAGCATATTTCAATGCTATTAGTATCATAAGGACTCTTTTTGGGTTAGTGAGCCTTTTGTTGCCAACTCACGTTTGTGTCTTGAAGCATGGTGAGGCTTTTTATTGCTAGACATATGAGGTTGATTTGTTTGTTGTTAGACACCTGATGTAAAGTAATTACATTCCGGTTGGCTAATGAAGTGAGACCGGACATTTTGCCTATGAATCATTATGGCAGAATCAAGAATTTTTTTAGCAGTAAAGCAAGTTGTGTTTGTTTGTGCCTTAATTTCCACATGCAAAAAATATGAAATATAAGGTGCCTTGTAGACATTTGAAACAGGCAGTCTTAACTAATAAAAACAGTAGTGGGGTCTCACCCTCCGATTCTCAGGCTGTAAGTAACCCTGGCTACTCTGCTCTACTATAATTCACAAGCAAGCTTCCCATCCAATGTCGTCATAACATGTTATTTTGGGACTTTACAAACTCAGGAATATTATTTGAAACTCCTTGAGGTAAGTGAAATTGTTAACTCCCAAACTATTTCCCCAAAAATAATTTTTTTCAACTATATATGTAATTATGGAGTTTGACTCTTGAATTTTCAAGAAAAGATAACCTGATTAAAACTCAAAATAAAGATGTAATTTTATGAGATTATGTAGCTAACTTTGGAAACCAAGTAAAATAAACTTCTACATGATTGTTAGTATGACAAATCCATATTTTATTTTATTTTGGGACAAAACATTTGATTTTCACAGTTTGTGAGCCCAATTATTTAACTGTATCTGTTCTGAAAGATGGTGTGTTTATGTTAATTTACGTCGTAAGTCAAGCAGCAGAGCAGAAGACCATATTTACTGAACAGGGAATTCCTTATGAAGCTCAAGAGGAAAAAGAAATTGTGCAATCTCTGGAAGCGAAGTCCAGCTTCACAGGAATGTTATAGATCTGTGGTGCATATATGCAAGGACAAGACACAGAAAGCCAAAGCTCAATGGGTTTTAGGGAACGGGGGTATATCTAACTGACAACTGGTCACCAATAATTTTTTTCAAGGTTTAATTCTAAGGCCAGTTCTTGTCAATATTTTCATCAATGATCTGGATGCAGGAGTTGAATGCAGCAGTAGTAAGTTTGTTGATGATACCAAACTGGGAGCTGCTGTTGATCCTCTCAAGGGGCAAGAGGCCTTGCGGAGGGATCTAGACAGACTGGAACATTGGGCAATCATCAGTGGTATGAAATTTAGCAACAACAAATGCTGGACTCTGCACCTAGGATGGAGTAACGCTGAGCACACTATAAAGGGAGAGGAGCAGTTTGAGAGCAGCACTGCACAAAGGGATTTGAAGGTTGTGGTGGGCTGACGGCAGATGGATATCAGATGTCTACCAAAGCTGCTCTACCACTCTCCCTCCTCAACAGGACAAGGGAGAGAAAATATGAAAGTCTTCTGGAACAGGGAGAGATCATTCAGCAATTACTCTTATGGGCAAACAGGTGGCTTGTGGAAAATTTAATTTACTACTGATCCAATCAGAGGAGGATAATGAGAAATAAAGACTAAATCTTAAAACATTTCCCCTCCATATACTTTCTTTCTGCCTTCAACTTCACTCCTGGTTTTTCTACTTCTTCCCCCTCCAGTGACATGGTGGCGTGGGGAATGGGGTTTGTGGTCGTTTCACCACACATTGTCTCTGTCACTCCTTCCTTCTCAGGGAGATGACTCCTTACATTCCTTCCTTCCTCCAGCATGAGATACCTCCCACAGGAGATGGTTCTCCACAAACTTCTCCAACACTAGTCCTTCCCACAGACTGTATTTTTTCATAAAATTCTCCAGCATGGATTCCTCCCATGGGGTGCAGTCCTTCAGGAATGGGCTGTTCAAGCATGAATTCCCCCATGGGGTCACAATCCTGCCAGAAAATCTACTCCAGTGTGTGCTCCTCTCCATGAGTTCACAGGTACTGCCAGGAGCCTGGTCCAACATGGGCTCTCCACGGGGTCACAGACTCCTTTGGGCATCTACCTGTTCTGGTGAGAGGTACTCCACCATCTTCAGGTGGATATCTGCTCCACTGTTGATGTCCATGGGCTGCAGGGGTACAGTCAGCATCACCATGGTCTTCACCATAGTCTGCAGGGGAATCTTTGCTTTGGCGCCTGAAGTACCTCCTCCCCCTCCTTCTTCACTGACCTTGGTGTCTGCAGAGTTGTTTATCTCACACATTCTCACTTCAGGCTCAACATGAATTAGTAGTGTACCCTGGCAGCCAAGAGGACAAACAGCATCTTGAGGTGTGTCAGATACATCATGGCCAGCCAGCCAAAAGAGTTGATTATCCCCCTGTACTTGGTGTTGGTGCAGTACTCAGTGGTACTCAAATACCTTGAATACTGTGTGCAGTTCTAGGCCCTATAATTTAAGAGGGATATGAAAATCCTTGAATGCAGCCAGATAGCATCCCTGGTAGAAGAGTTGGAAGGCATGTCCAGTGAGGAGCAGCTGAAGACTTTGGGTTTGCCTAGTTTGGAGAAAAGGAGGCTGAGGGGTGACCTCATTGCTCTCTACAGCTTCCTGAAGAGACATGGGGAGAGGGATGTTGATTTCTTCTCCCTGGGATCCAATGACAGGACACATGGGAATGGCTCAAAGCTGTGCCAGGGGAGGTTTAGACTGGACATTAAGAAGTATGTCCTTACCAAGAAGGTGGTAAGACACTGGACATGGCTTCCTAGAGATGTAGTTAATGGCCCAATTCTGTTGGTGTTTATGAGGCTTTTGGTCAATGCCCTTAATAACATGCCTTAACCTTTGATCAGTCCTGAAATAGTCAGGCAGTTGGACTAGATGATCATTATGATTCCCCATCCAACTGAAATTTTCCTTTCCTTTCCTTTCCTTTCCTTTCCTTTCCTTTCCTTTCCTTTCCTTTCCTTTCCTTTCCTTTCCTTTCCTTTCCTTTCCTTTCCTTTCCTTTCCTTTCCTTTCCTTGCCTTTCCTTGCCTTTCCTTGCCTTTCCTTTCCTTTCCTTGCCTTTCCT
This sequence comes from Thinocorus orbignyianus, assembly GCA_013400375.1. NCBI lineage: Eukaryota > Metazoa > Chordata > Aves > Ciconiiformes > Thinocoridae > Thinocorus > Thinocorus orbignyianus. Next base: position 23,190 of record VXBW01005198.1, on the reverse strand, counting down.
TTCCTTTCCTTGCCTTTCCTTGCCTTTCCTTGCCTTTCCTTTCCTTTCCTTGCCTTTCCTTGCCTTTCCTTGCCTTCCCTTGCCTTGCCTTGCCTTGCCTTGCCTAGCCTTGCCTAGCCTTGCCTAGCCTTGCCTCACCTCGCTTTGCCTCGCCTCCCCTTTACTCTTTCCCTTATTTTTGTTACATTTGAAATATGCACATGCTGCTACAGAAGGATCTATAAAGAAGTCACATGTAAATTGTTGCAATAATATTTCAATAGAACATTTGCAAAAATCCTCGGTTCAGGCAAACATGCTAAACAAACCACTATTTCTAAGCATGTTCTGAATGAAAGTCCATATATGCAATCTTAGCTATTTCTTTCTAGAATAGGGAAAAATAAATAGAGAATAAAATTACTTCCTATTGGACAGTTTCCCAACATCTTTCCCCTTCTCTTTTCCCGCAGTAAATCAGGAGACAATAGTGTTGAACATTTTTGTTGCAGAGGAAATGCAAAGCATGTGACAGAGATAAGCTAACAAGCAAGTGTCAATGTCCAAATGAAGATCCAAGAAGTTATAGTGCAAGCACTAAATAGTTTCACTGATCCATGGAAAACTCACTGATAAGAGCATTTTTGCTCAACTGCCTTAACTCCTCTGGAACTGATCTGTCCCTTGCCTATGTAATATAACTGCTCTATTACTCAGACTTTTGGAAACACACAGCACAAGGGGCTCTAAAAACTTTTCACTTTTACACCAATTACAAAGACAGATACTCTACAGGATTTCATGTTTGAATTTTCATGTGAATTTCAGCTAGACCTTAGTTTAAAGAGAATCTGTATTCTTAGAGCAGAAGATTTCTTTCAGGAATTACAAAGCAGCATTATTTGGAAGGTTAAGTTTATCAAACTACCACCTGAGGGTTTCCTCTGCCAGGTCAGAAACCCAGCACCAAGTCCCATCAGTCTTGCCCTTGTGAAACTTTTAATCCTTTTTTCCTACTCATTAGGTTGAAAGAATAAATGATCCAATAGCACAAAACAGTGAGTGCCATTATAAAGGGTCCAGCAAATTAAACGGATTGAATTGAATCAATGTGCTACAGTGGAAAGAGGTGCTTAGACCATGTGAAGACTCATTTCAGGCAAGATACTGTCTCCTGGGATGGATGTGCTTTGTGTCATCAGCAACCGCCAGGTTGCTATCTTAAAGAAATCAAAAAAAGTTTTAAAGAAGTTTTTGGGTGCCATGGTAGGCAGAAACCTGGCATAACAGTACATTGAAAGAGTGCAGTAAAGTCTGTGGATGAGTTCATATATAGTAAAATTTCACAGATTGAATTAATATAAGGCTTAAAAGCACACACAAAAAAAAGACTCAGATTTAAACCTAGCAGTATTCACATATGAGAATATGACCTTATAAATGTATTTTAATATCTTCAGCATTCCTTTCTAATTTTCACAGTGTTAAAAAAATTTAATACATTGAAATACCTTGTGATACATAATTGTTTTCAGTGCAAGCTGGGAGATTTAGCCAGAGAATGGAAATTTTGATTCTAACAGAAAAAGTTCTCACATGTTAACACAAGTTGTCTTAAAATAAATTTTAATAATATCGATCCAACAATGAATTTACATTCTTAGAAATTCAAGGTGTCACCAAACTCCATACAACAAATATGATCAAAACAGGTCATAGAAATCTTTGTCAGCACTTCCTTAGGAAACCCAAACTCCCTTATAAAACTCCAGGGTCTCACTTACAGACCCGACTAGGGAAGATGAAGTGTCACTTTTAGATATATCACACTTCCACTTTTTCCTGCCACAGTTTTAGTTTTAGATGTGACACTCTGGGTAGGAGTTACAGCGACATCAGAAATCATAAAGAACAAATGAAGGACCTTCCAAAGAAAGGCTTTTATGTTACCCCCTAAAAATTTCAGATGCAAAACAGCTACTATGTGAGTAGAAAGAAGAAACTAAGTAGACTACAAGAAACTAAGAAAACCAGGTTATACACTAGAGGCAAAGAATTATCTTTTCAGGCATCCAAATGCCTCAAACAATGGTTCCTATTTAAGAACTACTTAAGAAACATGTCAATTTAACGCAGTGTGTTGCATGTGAAGTAAAATTGCCTAAGGAAGGTTCAAAGTAATAACAGTGCACGTTAGCAACTGAACTGATGATTACTGTTTGTGCAAATACGATTGTGTGTAGGTGTCTGGTAGCTCATCACAAACAGTATGGAAAAAAATGTTAATCAGTACTGAAAACGTTTCACTGACTTCCTGTACTTCCTGGGATTTGCTGGCAATGCTCCATGTCCTGCAGCTATTTCTCTGCTTCTGGACATTTTTAAAAAATAATTAAAAAATAAGAGCCCTGCAGTGTACTTCTGAAGCATGCATCACTCCTCATTATGTTATGTCAGGTTTCATTATCCCATATCATTTGATGTATATTAGTCCAATACTATGCGTGGATGACATTCCATTATTAATTTAAGGAGCTAACATCTAACATTTTCAACGTGAATAAAATGACAGCAGTTACCAAAATAGTATAGTCAACAGAAGTCCTTTTTGAAATTAAGCAGTAATGGTTCAGCTCATCCATAGTCTAAAATGAAAAGTTTTTGTGGATGGGATCCAGCTACACTAACTTACTGATGAGAAGACCGAGGAAACAATAGTTTATCAGGGAACCAAGAGAACAACAAGAAGCATCCAAAATAACTGTCTGTAAGCAGAAAAGATACCTGGTCAAAACCTCACAGTCAAAAAGAGGGCTTCACAGAGACTACACAAATTATAATTCTATTATAACTGTAACACTAGAAGAAAAAACAAACAAATGCTCTAAGAAAAAAAATAACTCAGATTTAAGGAAATAAGTGAAACAGCCAGCTGCGAGTGCAAAATTATATAATGTATATGGCGGTACAAATGTCCTTTCCACTTACTCCATCAAAAATTATGAAATAGCTATGAAGACACTATTTAAAAAAGTATGGAATATTTTATTTTCAAAAGGTTTAACACACTTCTGAATTCTAGTTCATACTGTCCCTTGCATTACACCTTCCTTACAGGAACTGGGTGGCTAAAAGTGGCCACAAAATCAACTACTAAGCATACACTGCAATAGAAGGAGTATCTGCAATGATATTGAGGCAGTCTAAGGACTCCTTATCATCTTGGTACATAAGACATAGCTTGAAAAGAAAGAAGTGGTAAATTACTACAATAGATAGCCTTGGACTGTAAGCTGCAAAAATCACCTTCTCTTACTACTTCAGGTGATTGAACATATTTTGTTATTACACCAAGAACACAAGAATCTTTACCACACAGCTGTAGATTAAAAATAAATAGGAATTCAGGTGAATGTTTTTGGCTGTAATCACAAATAGGAACAAAAACAACAGAAAAGAAACTTAAAAAATATCCTAGCAACAATGCTTTATTCTGTGAACTGAAGAAAGAATACCCCTGAGAGAGGATGACGTAGTTTATGAAGGGACACTACAAGCTACTGCTAGAACACTATGGCTTCCCTAGAGCTACAGGAAGGCTGTTGCCACACTCCTTTCCTCCCAGTCAAGGTGTAATGCTTGATTCAAATCTTTTTGCACACAAAGCTCCACTCCAAAAATCTTTCTTCTACAATCAGCTGGGTTTGCTTGAGGGCTGCTACACGGCTGGAATCAGAACAAGCTGACAGGGTCGGAGGTGGAAGACAGCGTTCAGATGGAAGATACTTGTACTTACACTATATTATTCAGCATGCTTTTATAATTTCGCTCTGCTCACTAAAAAGAGATTTCTAAGACCAGATACATAATGAAGGTCTGTTCATAAGTATGGAGGTGTTTAGGAGAATTCTTACCATTTACAGCACAAGCCTGATTAAGAAGCAATAGATACATAATTATCACAATTCATCAAATAAGTTGGAAGCCTAAGAAATCAGAAGAGTATCACAAAAATTTACAAGTGAAATTAGCATGATATGCTGACAACACTCTTTTATAGAAGCTTCAAGATTTTATTATTATTATTAATTTAATGGCCATATATGGTGCGCTAGCCATGTCAAAGCATTAAGGATGCTTCACTTTAACTGTGCTTAAATATTGAATTGTTATTCACTGTGATGGCAGCAGCTTGATTTTGGCAATAAATCAAGGTGATTTCAATAAAGCAGTTTCAGCTTGTTAGCTGAGTTAACATTAAATTCACTCAACTTGATGCTTTGCCCTCCTGTGTGAAGTTAGAGTGGTTTTACTTTCGGGAATACCTGCGGCTTGTAGAGATCATTCTTACCACGGACATCTGTTGGGCAGCTAGAGAATTCGGTATGCCAGTTGGCTCAAAATACTGTAGTTGCACCAATACACTCGAATACATTATCAAGCCCTTTTGAGGCTGTACACGGTGGTAGTAATTTCACTTCCTCTATTTAAAGTGTATGATTGTGTTGCCACAAAATAAAGTATCAGGCAGATTAGTACAATAGAGACTGCAAAAATCTCATTTACAAATACCAGCTTCTCAGTGTTCCTGAGACCTCATTGCTGCAATGTCTTCATGTTAGCAGGCTGGTGAATACTAGAAAGTGGCAAACTGGTGGAACTGTTGTTTTCCTCAAAACCATTTCGTTAAGTATATGACACAGCTGGTTTTGCCCCTTAAAATGTCACAGCCCTAAGGAAATCTTTGGGAGTGATTGGATTCAGGTTATATTACCTGTCCCATGGAAACAGGAAAGAAGATACATAAATCAACATATACTTTCTGCTTCACTGTAACTTTTTCGGTCAGAATTGCCCTTTTCAGTAGTGGGTCACTATGCTCTGAATCGATCTACTTGGACTAGGTCTATTTTATATCAATTTTGGGTTACTTAGTGAGCATACTGAGCACACTGAGCAGACTGCCACTTCTACCTCAGGTGCTACAAAATTAATCGCAGGAAAATATAAGCAATTTGGATGATTTCTTCTCATGAGACTGTGTCGTATTGTACAGACCAAAATTCAGAAGGAGTCAATGGGCAGCTTATGTGGTGGGAAGTGTAACCAGTCACCAGGTCTAAGATAGTACAGACTAGCAACAATGCTAAACATCTGGCACAGTAGTCGGGTGCCAGCTTTATTTTTATATTTCTTCGAGAAATTACAAACTTTGTAGCTGGAGTAAAGGAGCTGGGCTGACAACATTAAAAAACACTTTTAAAAAACATAACAAAACAACTCAAAAACCTCATAGAATCCTTGTTTCCTTTTATTCATTTATGTTAATATGACCCCTATGCTAAAAATAGAACCGATCTTGGACTATAAAGAAAATTTTATTTTCAGTTTTTCTTGACCAGATAATAGAAACTCAACCTGGACCAAGGTTTAGTAATGTAATATTCCTAGAGTGCAACAGATATTCCTTGCTTTATTCAAAGAAGTGATTATTTAAAGGCCATGAACAGCAGGGAAAGGGGAAAAACACCTTTTGCATGAAGGACACTAAGATGGCATTACTCAAGAACAAAGTGTACATGATTCTTTGCCAGCAATTTAAATAAAAGATATATTATTCCATTTTTTTTCTTATCAGAAAAGTGATACTTCTTAATTTACAATGACACGTTTTAGAGATAGCCCAATGAGCTGTAAAAAATATGGATTAATCATCGTTGACATCACAGAGGCAGTCAGGAAGTTCTTAGAAATTTTTAGTACTTTGAGCTTTCACAAGCAAGCAACTTCACAGAGTGAGTAAATAACATAAAGGATAATCTGTAAATAATTTTTATCAGGCTATATAGCTTTGATTTATTGCATATTTTAAGCACAACTCCAGTGGACACCCACAACGCAGAACTCCATCTTTCCTATGGAGAAATTGGTTAATAGTTGTTTATTCTCACTGCTAGTTTCCCAAGTCCTACTATACTGTAGTACGATGCATGTCTCAAGGTATGCAACTTCATATTCAACATTCATTGGCTGTTGTCCCATAGACAGCTTAACACTTGACAAATTTTTACAGATACCTTTTTAATAGGAGAATTAATATCTACCAACAAGTTATCTCAACCTGACTAAATGACAAAGAAAAACACATGTAGAGCTGCTGTTGTGCATCAACTTTCAGATCAACTAATATAGCTAGTATATAATCGAGGTTTTGTACTTAGAAGGACAATTAGTTCAAACACTTTGTAAGTTAATAGAAAGGCACTCAAAGCTTTCAGTATTCACCATCTTCATACGCACTGAGTGGGGTGATTTCAGCATATAACATTCAAGAATCAGCAGGCACTTGCTTTCAGATCGGATTTTTGCATGGAAGCGTACCTGTTGAGGAAGAGAGAGGAAATGTCACTTAAAAGCAAAGGAAATACTGTACTGAAGAGAATTACTGCCAGAACACATCCCCGTATAACACCACTGCACATTTCAAGTCTGTTGCAAACATCAATATCATGCTGAACTTTTATGACTTTGTGAGAAGGTGCAAAAACAAGGATTCAAGAGAAAAAACTATTTCAGTGTCTAGAAAAATTCTGACTATCTAGAGTGAAGTTTTCATGACAGCTGTGAAAGCTAAGAAAAGAGCCTTTATTTCAGACACTTTTCTTTCAGCTGTCTTAAAGTAAAGACTAAGTTAATAGATGATCTACCAGCACCGACTGCCTGGATGTACACATTCTGCAAGAGCTTGCTATCTTTTGAGGGTAATTTATAACAGAGGCTTGACAGAAACCTGTATGACTGTCTTCTTTGTATTTACATCATTATGAGCTAGTAGTCTTCATATATTTGCTCCCTCTAGCAGTCAAGTAATACACGATACAGATGTTTAAGTACCGCCTGTCTTTCTAGGTTCAGTGTTCATTATTTAATGCGGGCTTCCAAAATACAAAATGTAGATGTAATTATGGAAAAATATCTATTAAATTTCAAAGTTCTTTGACAGATACAACAAAAAAACCCAAAAAAACCAAACCCACCAAAAAACAACTAGCCCAAGCCAAACAGGTTAAAGATGTTTTGGTTGTGAGAGAAAGATAAGAAATAATTTTTACCAACATTAGGGAACATTTTGAACCAATGGAAGTAGTAGGGCCAACATTCATATTTGTCACCTTCCCTTTCTTTCGACCTTTTTTACTTTTTTTTTCCTTCCCTGATTGCCAGCACAAATTTGTCTTTCCATATGAAATCCCACTATATACCTTCAAATCCTAGGCTAACACACATTTGTCTGAAGTCAAACACAAAAGAGTCTTAGTATTTAGATTACAAGACAGAAGCAGAGGTAATGATATCTAGGGTTTTTTTTATTCTCTCCACGTGAATGCACTTCTTTATTTCACTGGGGTATTCTGAAGGCTAAAATTCATCATCTGAAATCTCTGAATGCCAAGCAAAACATTAGTTTGATTTTTCATTATAATTATGAGATGACAGCATTCTTTAAATTTCAGTAAGTTCCTTTATTTCCTTTAGTTTCTGCACTTTGTTCTGCAGCTTGCAGCTCAGACACAACAATAGAAATCACCTTCAGCCTGGTATCATGTCCTCCCATCCACACTCAATGGTGTCAAGACCTTACCTTCATCTAGTTGTTTTACTCTATGAATGTTTAGCAAGACTGGACTCTGTTCCTACAACCGAGTCCTGTTCTGGTTTCTTTGGCATGATAACTGTGTATAGCAGAGGCTAGTGTATAAAAGCTTCTACTTACAGAGGTAATATTGCCTAAAGGATGCTTGTGCTGCAGCTCTCAATGTTGTTACCGGAGATGCCCCTACTTTGACAGCAAATTGTAGCAACAGAGGTTGCTAATTGTGCAAAATTATTTCAATTTTAAAAACTGTTCTCTTGCTTCTGCGTATTCTGCTAAGTGGTAACATTTAACTCAGCTAAGTTGTGTGAAAGTGCGGCTTTCTCTCTGATCATAGCTTTGAAAAGGAAAAATGAAAGTAGCCAATTTTCTAGCAAGAATATTGTTTTTCAAATCTAATATGTTGTTAGGAAGGGGGAAAAAAACAATAAAAAAAAATCTTTGGCAGTCCCATCTTCCCATTACATCCTAAAAGCACCTAAAGACAACAGCAGAAGGGAGGACAGTTTCTTCAGACAGGAGACAGGAAAACTGTTTTTGACAAGGGTTATAAAGAAAGAATCATTCCTAATCAGATTCCTTCAACAGCAGAGAAGATGGCAGACAAAAGCCAGTAATTTCTGCCTTAAGAAACCCTTCCTACCATTTGCAAACTTAAAAAGCACAGTTGTCTTCAAGTATGAAGAACCAGGAACTCCTTTGCTTCTTCAAAAACAGAAGTTACAAAATAATTCGTTTTCTGCATCTGCTTCATTGTCACAAGAAGGAAACCCCCTACAGGGCTAACTGTGCATGCTCCCTTATTTTATTTCATACCAAAAGGTGCATAAATCTATTTCTTTCCAGTGCAGGATTCAACAGGGTTTTTTTCCCTGAACATGAGTTTTTCATTAGTTGGGGCACAAGTCATACTTTACTGAAGTTAGGAGTAAATTTTGCATATGAAGGACCCCTGTTAGTAACTTCTAAACTGATTTAATTTTTCCTTGTCTGTTCACTATTTCACCCTCGTGGCTACACTTAAGTTCTCTTATGATCATAGACACCAACTATGTATTCTGTGTACTGTGAATACTTATACCTTTTCAAGCAGGCACAGATGCCAGCATTTTATCTACAGTTTTTATTTCAAGAGACACCAGTAATGCAAAATGTAGTCTTTTCTAACTTCTTGACTTTATGCACGCTAGTCCTTGGATGAAAGAATTCAGAGCTCAGTGCTCTCAGTAGCATCAGTTCACACATGAATCCATACAATTCCTACTATTTGCTTAATCGTGCAGACAGGCAGTCACCTGTATTTGAGTGAAACTTCATAATTGGTGATATGTAAGAATTGTCAATGACATCATTACAAAGGCAGCGTAGATCTAGGTATTTCATTCAAGATATTTTCAAGCCCCCTCACACTGGTCCTGCCACTGTTAATACTATGAATCTAGACAGGTGCTGGTCTCAAATTTCCTAAACGGAAATCCATTACAGATATGCTTACTGATATTTAACAATGTGGAATTAACTTCTATTGAACCCTAAAAAGCAAGCAACCCCTTCTACAATCTGGGAAAAGACATGCATAAAAAATAAGTTATCTCTCTTTTTACTCAACAGATTAAGTATAAAGTCCACTGTAGCCATATTCAGGTATCCTTGCCTAAATCAACAAGGATCTAGAACAGGTAATACAGAACCAGATATGACCTTTGTTTTATGGTCTTATTTTTTCTTTAGCAAATTACTCTCTTTTTTTTGCAGTTCTATAGGTCTCTGTTGGCTGCAGAGAGCAAACCTGAAAAAATGCGTTTTCATATACATTTAAATACCAAATATCACAACATTAGTCATTTAAAATATTAGTACATTTTCACTTCACTGCAACAGCACATAGGTTGCCTTTTGAAGTTATCCCAACCATCCTGTATTACCACCATTTTCTTTTGACACTAATTTGATTTCTGAGCACAGAGTCCTGATTTCCTCTGGTGGGTATTCCTAACAGCTCAACCTAAATCCTTTGACTCAGTTTTCTGGTGACCATCCTTCACCCTTGACAAATCAAAGATTTTTAATCACTTTGTTCTTGGTAGAATTTAAATTAGCTGTAGAGGCAGAGGGCCAGTCTATTAACGCAATGCATTAATCCAATATACTGTATTCAGGCAGTAGTTTCTATTTCTAAAAATATGCCCATGCATTCAGGTATAGGGGTTTTTTTTATTATGTATTTTGAAAGAAACTTTTGACTTGACCTTGATTTTCTGTACTTGGCCAAGATGTCAGTGTTACAGATGTACTTTTACTAAAAGTTACCTTCATGGGGAAACCAACTGTTGTTAGGGATAAGAAGTTGCCTGTATACTTTGGTAATACTGGAGACACTCAGGAGTCTAAATCTCTGTCTATTGTACTATTAATCTACTTAATGACATTTAGCTGTATCTAATTATTATGTTGTTTCTCTCTGTCTTTAAACGCACTTAAAAAAACATGCATCTAACTTCAGGAACTATCCAGTCATATCTAATACCACTTTATAGTATTGAGTATAGTTTATAACAGAACACTGTTCTAAGTAAACTAATATTTGCTTCAAAAAGCAGTAGAATTCAGTAAATTTAAAGTACATATTAGCAACGTGATCCTTTTACCACCAAGACAAACTAGGAGCATTCAGTGATTTCTATATCGAGGTCCATCATGCATTATTAGTACACTAAAGAGCTTGTGAACTCCTAGCTGAGAAATTAACTCTTTTTTCTTAAAAAAAAAATAGTAGTATATTCTGCACTGATGTGCATTTTGCATTTAATTTGGGTTCACATAAAAATAAATGAGGCAAAAGTTTTACTTAACATTAACAATCTCACATCTTTTCCATGGCTAGAATTAACAGGGTGGGTAAATATGCACTTGCCATTCCAATAATGATAACACAGATCAAACTCAAGTTCAGGCCTGATTATGTCTAGGAGCATGGCTTGTGAATCCTAGGCTCAGAAATACTAGGTTAAGAAGAATATCCTATGCCATCAGGTCCAGTCTCCTGTTACTGTAGGTGCCATATCAAACAATTATTTTCATAAATCACCCTTAATCTCAAAAGCAGTAGATTCAGAGTTGGTTTTTGTTCCATTACTTAGATTTGGCAGCCATCATTAAACCTCACTTCACTCTTTTATCCTCACTTTTATTCACTCACTTCACTCTTTTATCCCAACCCGTCTAAGTCTTTTCCCTAGTTCTATTTTCAGTCTATTTTCTATTCTTTCTTGAATATGCCTGCCAAGAACTGTTCATAGATTACATATAACTAGTGTCTTCAGCTAAGCTTCTCCTCCGTCAACTGAAAATATCTTTCCTGCTTATACGAGGATCCAGTCACACTGTTGCATAGAAGCACTGAAGAGATATCATCCTGGTGAGCTTTAGTATGTACCAGTTATAAGTACAGGACTCCACATTTTGTATTATTTAATCTCACACCATTTTTACTACTTAGATTTTATCTTCACTGTCAAAATATCCAAGCCATGGCCGACATAACATTCCTGCAGAGATGCAAATTTTATTCTTCTTTACTAGTAATTCCTGATAGTGAACTCTAGGAAACCCATTAGAGAAATCACCATAATTTTGAAAGTTATTGAAAAGTGGACTTTGTTTATATGTCTTCCATAGTTAAGGTTATTTTATCATGGAAAAAAAAATATATCTGTGATTCTTTTCTTACAAATTTGTCACTTAAACATTTTACAGTCCAACAGTACACTGTATCTTGCCAAATCAGGACAACAGGCAAAGAAAAGATTTTGTGTGAAACTGTTATGAATATCCATAATAGAAGATACTGTGGTATGACAGAACTAAGTCAGCTAAACCTTTGACAGGGAGGACTGGGTGGTTACCTCAGAACTGAATACTCCAAAAGGAACAGAAAGGTGTTTATAGTATAGATCAGGCTTTATTTGAACAGAAATTATAATAAACCATTTTTTAGATGACAGAAGATAGTATAAAGCTAAGAAAGGATTTAAAAATAACTCCCTTCTACTGCTATGTCTTTGCAAGGCATTTCCTTTTTTTCCAGGTTTGTTCTCAATCCCTGCTCACTGACTGTAAATTGTAACTCGGGTTACTGCCAATCTTAGACCGTTTCTCCGGGGAAATGTTTCTCTTTTATCATTAGAGAACATTCATACTGGGCTACACCCAAAGCTCATCCTGTCTTTGACACTTCCCTAAAGCAGATAGGCTTAGAAAAAAGATACGAATATAGGGGAAGCGTGTGGTGATATTTACCCTATATATACCCCCAAAGTCCAATCACATGTAATACTGGGACATCCGGAAATAGCTATTTTGTATTCAGCAACACTCAATGGATTTTTCTGCTATGAACCTGAACTCTTGAACCCTATTGTAAACTGCCAGTATCTACAGCTTCCTGTAACAAAGAGGTTCTTCAGGTTAACCGTAAGTGTGAAGATCTGTGTCCTTTGTTTTGTTTCCTGTAAACTGCAAGCCCTGTGAAAAGTCTTCTATGAGAATAAAATACATGAAGAGACAGTCAACAACTGATTTATGTCCTATTCTTCTTCTGTTTCTGCTTTAAAAGTTGATACTCCTAGCATACTTTGTTGTTCCTTGTAAAGATTTTATTCGAAACCTTTGCTCACATAGCATACAAGATGGAGTGAACCACAGATTTTTTCTGTAAATTATGTTCTGTTCTATTCTCTATTGTTCTCAAAGTAATTTATGACATTATTTTTGCTTTTTAACTGCTGCTAAGCATTAAGATGAATTTATAATATTTATATGAAAATGCCNTCTGCCACCGTCAAAGTTCCTCCTCATGTTTAGATGGAACTTCCTGTGTTCAAGTTTTTGCCCATTTTCTCTTGTCCTGTCACTGGGCACCACTGAAAAATGACTGGTCCCTTGCTCTTGACACCCATCCTTTTAAGTATTTACAGGCTTGATCACACTGCCTTCTCTTCTCCATACTGAGACTCAAATCCCTCAGCCATTCCCTGTAAGAGAGATGACCAGGCCCCTAATTATCTTTGTAGCCCTCTGTTGGACCCTCTCCAGCAGTTTCCTGTCCTTCTTGAACCGGGGAGCCCAGAACCGGACACAGTACTCCAGATGGGGCAGAGCAGACCAGGGCAGAGTAGAGGGGGAGGACAACCTCCCTCGGCCTTCTGGTCACATTCTTCTTGATGCACCCCAGAATGCCATTGGCCTTCTTGGCCACGAGGGCACATTGCTGGCTCATAATCATCCTATTGCCCACCAGGACTCCCAGGTCTTTCTCCTCAGAGCTGCCCTTCATCAGATCAGCCCCCAATCTGTAGTGGTGCATGGAGTTATTCCTCCCCAGGTGCAGCACCCTACACTTGTCCTTGCTGAATTTAGTAGAATTGTTTTAGTACCAAAACAAGTTTGTACAAGAGACTGCACACTACAGTCATCATTCACTTCACCTCCGCACCTTAATTTGTTTGAGTGCCTTTTGATCTATTGAGTAAATAGTAAGTTGTCCAATGAAAATTGTTAGCGTTTACCTTGGCCACATACTGCTCCAGATCAATCAGACAACATTAGGTTGTCCAATATCCATCTTTTCTGCCTGTTGGGATCACCTTGCCCTCTGGAAGCTTCTGTTCCCCTCAGGTATACTCAGGTTCTTGTTGGGAGTGACAAATCACTTCCTCAGCCAGAGACATCCACCTGCACTGATCATGCTCAACTTGGCCTTGTGCATTGTTTACATAAAATAAATCATAAGCAAAAGGTTTACTGCCCAAGTACAGCTAGTGTTTGGTGTTCTTAATCATTCAAGACAGCTGTTTGGGAAGAAATACATCAGAACAGGAATGTCACGTGAGGCTCATCAGATTTTTTTTATATTTGTCTAATGATCTGAGCAAAGGGGAGCAAGAACAGTATTCAGCCTCATAACCTGAGGCACTGCTATTTTAGGTTTTTTAGGTTGTCTTGCCCATTCTTCAAATACTGCTCCGAAGTAGTGCAAGTGTCCCACTGGCTTTGTTCTTATCTTCCAGGCCTTTCGAAATACCTTCAGGTGTCCAAATGACAGTAGTTGTGTATGAGTAAATGGCTGAATCCCTCCCTGGATGCATATAGCTTGACCAACAAGGTATTTACAGTCACATGTATTTTTTTCCTGATCAAGTCCAGAAATGTGCCAGATCAAAGTACCATAAGGTGAGTTTAAAACTGTTTGAGAAATGGCACTGAGATTCACCAGCGGTTCAGTATCAAAATGACATAGGTATTAAGTGGAGATGTCTTATTTTGCTATTATCCAAAACTACAATTACTGGTTAGAACAATGAAACAGAAATATACTTAGTAAATTTATAGATGATACCTATCCCTCCCCGTAGCGAAGGGATTAAGTGTTTGGCAGTCTGCAGTTCAGAATGGTGCCTAAAGACAGTAACTTCAACGTGAAGGTGAGAATAAGAAAATTTCCTCTTGCACAGGAAAAAGTGAAATCTAGCAGAAATGTTTAATTATATGAATACAATATATGGAAATCTTTAGGCAACCGCTCCACAGCAAAGAATCTGAAGTTGCAGTGAATCGTATACTCAGTACTCTAGTAAAGTCCTCCTGATGCAGGAGGTGCAAGTTGTATGCTGGGATGCAGAAACAAAAGCAGAGATGTTAAGTAATCCTTTTGCTCTGCTGCAAATGCTAGGCCTTAGCATTATTTTTTTTTTAGTATCAGTTTTTGAGTTTTGAGCATCACATTTCCAAAAGGATTGTGGGCAAGCTGAAGAGAGTCCAGGGGAAATAAGAGCAGGATACTTCGCTCACAGGGGAAGACTAAGTGAATGAGGATTATTTAGCCTAGAAGGGAAGACTGCTAGGAAAGCGGTTTAAACAATCGTCACATTCATAAAAGGCTATTGCAAAAAGGAAAGAGACAATTTGTTCTATTTCTCTGTATCAGTGCTGCATAAGGCAAACATAATAAGTTTAAATCACAACAAGGCAGATTCACATTAGACATTACAAAAGATTTTTTTGCAATAAGGATAGTGAAGAACTGGTACTGGTTGCCTAGGGAGGTTTAGAAATAAAATCAAGAAGCACCTCTCAGAGGAATAGAATAGACGATCTTTTAAGATCCCTTCAAGCTTTCAAGTCCCTCATTTGCATTCCTAAAGACAATGACTTCAGCCAGGAATGAACATAAGGTATAGGTTAATTCATTATACATAAAGTTTTACATAATACATGTTTTTCCCCTATCTATTGGATTTCTAGTCAAGATTCTACTTCCAGTTCTCTCAAATAACAATAGTAAATAAATAACCTTTCTTTTCAATGCCAGTCAGAATGTCTATTTGTTTCTTTGGACTTGCTAGCCTTATCATTTTTCCTGTGCTCACTTTCTCTGGTAAAGTATAAGGCATTCCTCCGTACGTTGTTCTACATGATTCACTTTATCTGGTCACTTCATTGTTGCTATTTTATAAAGGAAAGTTTGACAATGAAAAAAAAAATTTTTGGTGGTAGATTAAACATGCTTTTGGAGTTAATTGCCCATAGACTTGTCATTTTGTGAATAGAAAATATACCCAGTGAACTGAAATTTTCATGACAATTTAAAGCATTTTCCTCAGCTGAGAATTACTGTACATAGGACTGGGCTCAGCTGACTTTCTCCATAGAGGAGACATTTTTATTTAAAATATTACACTAGAGACCACAATAGTATTCCAACCAGCTATCTAAGTATGCTCAAATATGAACCTCACTCCAGAACTTCCAGTACTTTCCCCTGTGCTTTGATATAGTCTTTGATGTATTTGTACGAGTGGGTGCAAAGACAAGTGTTTTCCCTGTCTGTAGACTGGTTGGCCTCTTGCTGGAGATAGTGTAGTCCCTGTCTTTGAGATGGATCAAAACTATGTTGCCAGGTTGGAGTAGCAGCAGAGCAAGGCTGGAAATGCCTTTTTACCTCTGGTGCTTGCACCCATGAGCCAGTCCCCGCTTATTTCTATCAGACATATAGCCTCTCCTCTATTCAGATTAAACAACATCTTTATTGTTGCATTATTCAGGCTTGGATTTTTCTGTGTGCAATTATCTATACCTGCGGGATCTCCAATAATACAGTAGTAACACTGTTGAAAAAAAAAAGGAAAGAGCATGAACTTCTGCTTTGTCTTTGCAGCACTTTGACTTTTCAGTTCTTCATCCCAACGACTTTACTTTCAACATTCCTTATAAAGATTGAATAATTTAATAACTTTCATATACAAGTTTTGTTGATTCATCAGCATACAGAATTTATGACCGGCCAACAGTGTGATGCCAAAGTTAGACCTCAGCAGGAACTGAAAAGTGTCCTACAACAGATACATACACCTGCAGCCTTGCAGGTTCATGTGTTTCTTTTCTATGTCAGCAGCAAGGAAATACCCTCTGACTACCAATTCATAACAGTCTTGTATCAACATGCTAAACAAGTTGCCTCTAAACACTGACAATTCTAAAATAATTTTTCTGAAAATAAACTTTTTTGTTCTGTGCTACTGTATCTGTTTCTGTATTATTTTATATTTTAAAAATAAGTTATTTTCTGAACAGTGGAAGAAAGTGCTTAAGACATAAGGTAAAGAAGAGGACAAACTCCTACAAGAAAGAAGAGCATTCCAGAAAAAGTATAAAAAGATGAGGAAAAAAATTTTCTTCAAGAAAACCAAATTTTATATGTTGCCTTTCTCAAAAAAAGCCACCACCAGATGAGAGTATCATAAATCAAGAGCAGTCAACTGTTACTACTTCACTAACTAGCATAAATCATCACTCTAATGTTTAAGTTCAATTTGAATCTGACATTTTCAGTGTATGTGAAAAATAGCAGTTCTCAACAGTGGCTGCTTTCCCAGTAAACTTACAGTGAGAGACATACAGTTCAAGACCACTGGCCTTTAGGAGGCTCTTATTTTTGTGACGGATCAGCAGAAGGTGTCATTGAGTTGCTGATATAGGCACTGGTCATTTCCTCTCTTACTCCAAAGCACAGATGTTTCTTGTGTAAAGGAACACATCTGTAGTACCATAGTCTTCCAGTCACTCTAAAACAACTCTTTAAATATCACAGGTAATTCCACCATCTGTGGAATAATCTGGACACGTGATCTTCCCCGGGAGCCCTGAGGAATTTATTGTCATGGCACTACGGAAAGTGGAAATGAGGCCTCCAGTTGCACTGTAGATCCTGGCTGTAAGTCTCTTGCTTGCTCTTCCCTGGAATATAAAAGTTAGATCCATTTTGATGCATTGGGAAGAACTTTCTAAATCCTTACATTTTTCTCCTTGTGAAACTTAGAAGTTCCAATTCCATCATCCTCAAACACCAAATGAAAACCTCCATATATCACCTGGGTTTTGATCCAACACTATAGAAATCAGGATTTTTCTGATATGCTTTCAGAACCACCAACCAAGATGATTCGTATATCCTTCACGTTTATTTTGAATTTGTAAAGGTTTGTGTACTTAGATCTGATTTGATTTAGACTCTAAACTAAGCCAGGTGAGGAAGTTCATAAACTGAGTGGTCTAAAGCATTGGTTATTGTCTAATTACAGAAAATGCTGCTGCAGTCATCACTTTTTACTAGTCTTTTTGCACGAATAGACAATATAACTACCACAACAAGGAGTAGTTATATTTTTTCCTGTTGTATTATTTCAGTGCTATAATTAGTGTTTCTTTCAGTTAACTTTTGACTTATGATCATGCAGCGTATTTTATCATTTATAAGCAGAAATAGTTATTATTCATTACTAAACAATTAAATATGAATTAGTTGTAAATAATTTATAAAAAGCATTTAAGAGATGTCTCATAGAAAAAGCAGAAATGTCACTTAAACCTTGTCTTTATCGCAGGGAATATAAGAATGAAACTGACTGTAACATCTGCCAACCACTTTAGAAATTAATTCAAACATCAGTAATTATTTAAAAGTTTATATTTTTAAGGTGTCTGTTACAGCAAACTAGAGCCACAAGCTTCTTTGAATGCATCTGGTTTCTCACTGACAAAAAGAGATCACATTTCCAGGAGTTGAATGCCTAGCTGCTTCAAATATTGTATGTAATCACACACTTTCCTTACTTGATGGTATAGGTCTTCAAGCATGTCATCTCAGTGATGGATGAAGCAGTTCTCACTTCCCTAAGCACACGTATTCCAAGTGACCCAATGTAATGCTACCCTGATGCCTTGAAGAGGTTCATATGCTACAGCTGGAGAACCGTTTTCATAGGTCTGTGCAACCTAAGATGTTCTTAAAGCCTGTGAGGAAAATCTGGAAATGTCTGTAAATCAGGGAAGGCACGGCAACTTCACAGTGTTCCCCAAGTTCCTGCCACCGTCTGCCTCCCTCTCTCTGCAACACAGTGTGACTCTGGCAGATGTCAGTCCGTGTTGTATGCTAAGGCTAGCAGCTGTCCCGAGCTTTGTCTTGAGGCACAGAGGGAAACTCTTCTGTGGCCAAGATGAACACGCAGGAGTTCATGCTGACTGATTCAATTATTATAACACCAATCCCTCTGAGAAAATCCCAGTAGGGTACGTTTGTAATGCTACGAAGCACAGTTAACACATTCACCTTGTCCTTTCCAATACTGTAGTTCTCCCTCCTCAGACACACAGCCCTGGCCACCAGAATGATAATAGAGGGTTGTCTGTGGGATGGGAGAAGGGAGAGTTTTACACTGCACTGCTGCCACAGTGACATGGACAGGTTAACTGTTCGTTTTGTCTAGTGTTAGAGGAAGACTCACGTCCTCTGGTAGAGCTGATAGGGATTCTCCTTCTTCATATCATAGAGAATTACACCAAAACAATCAACCTTTTAAAAAGTCTCCCAGACATCAGCATATCTCATTCTGTTATACACAGTAGGAGAGCCGCTTAACAGAGCTTTGAATGGTTTATCTCTGTGCAACTGCTGCACTGATACACCTTATCATCGTTGCTCCCAGGGATGAAGAGAAATCTGTTTGTCAGGTTTTGAATCTCAATGCCAAGAAAATTTGTTTGGCTTTTTTTTTCTTATGGATCCAATCCAGATTCACCCTATAAATCATAGACTGAGCACCTGAGGTTTAAAAGCATTTTGAAAATGCAATACTATAACGCTAGTGGTTTTAAACTCTGTCAGAGTACACCTTTGCAATCTTGTTTATAAACATCAAAGCTAACTTTGAAATGTCAAATTCCCTACTAGAAATTCAAGATATTCACTAAGTTTTACAAATGCCACTGGTGATTCCTTTACTTCTGAGCAAGCTGCAATTTTCTTAGTGAGGTATCAGATTTGAAGGATCATTTAGATTCAGTATTATTTACGAGCACTTATAAAGCCCCTAGCTAAGGACACATTTCCATATTACCTGCTGCTGTGCTGCTTCCATATTTTCTGTCATCATTTGAGGAAAAAAAAAACACAAACCAAACCAAAAAAAAAAAAAAGAAAATAAAAGAAAAATATTTTAATTCTCTCTTAAAAAAGGGATAAGTATGTTCTGAAGAAGATATGCTCTGTTTGTCTTGACTGCATATAAAGACAGACTTACAACTCTGGACCTTTCCCTTTGTGGTAAACTTCCTCAGGTCTATTTGGCTCTTGTAGTTGCCCTAGTAGATGTCATAATTTCAGTAAATCTACTTTGGCAATGTGAAAAAGCAAAAAAAAATGTGCATTTTGTTTCTGTGAAGTTAGAATGGATAGACCTTTTACCTTTCAAAGATTTCTCCAGTTGTTTCTCCTGTTTTCTCACCTCTGGCATAGTTGAGGTGACTCATCTGCTCCCATTTCAGATTGAAATGAGAACAAGCTGACCCCAAAGCAGCTACACAGCCCTTAGGTTTCAACACTCGTGCAAAATGAGGCTTTAAAATTAAAGTCTTCTGAAGACATTGTTGAACTTTAGTCCTCACTGGTGACAGCTCTAATCACTGTGTTACTGATGGTTCAGAGGTGTTTCCCTGTTTCTCCAGTTTTGACTAGAAATTATGTCCTAGCTCCAAGAGAATTTTCAAGCAAATCTTTTTCACAAACACCATCTGTGAAAAGTTGTGGACTGAGCAACCTCTTCTTCTGTGATGAAAAATCCACCCAGGAAAAGCTCCCAACCATTTCTAACATCTATTCACAGCAGGTCACCCAGAAGCAAACTGTATGTCACAGATCAAAACTACCTCTCTGCCTCCCTTAATAGCTAAATTGCTCTGGACATGATGGAGAAGACCGCTGTAGAGTAATCTGTTATTTGTAGTAATTATATGAATTTAACAATCAAGAAGAATTATATGTTTACTGCGGCTCATATTCATACCAGGGCTTTTGGTGGAGGCAATGTGTCAGTAGACTCAAAGCCCCAAATGAATGCAGTGAGGCAGCGAACTTGGAGATGGAGTGTATTAACAACTTTCAGGGGTAAACCCACATCAAGTCAAAACAAGAGAAAACAATAATAACATCAAGAGCACAGACACATGTTGTTCAACACTTCCGTTCACACAACTTTCTATTCTGCAGAAAGACGGGGTGTCAGCTGGTGGTATCACGTTGGAGGTTATCTGCTGTGAAACACCATATATTTTGTGTGCTCTCTGGCACATTTACTTCACTAACTGCAAGTCATAGTGATTCAAATTCATTTGTTTTTGTTATCCTTTCTTTGGCCGCTTTAGTGCCATTCAGTGTTCTGTCTCCATTAGCTTTTGGTCTCTAATACAAACATGAACTTTCTGTACTGTAGTTCAACATATTCATGTTTTTTCCCAATAAACTTCCTGCATGTTTCAAAATGCCACTTGAAACACTGAATTTTCAGAAATAGGTGTTCAATTTTTTATTTTTTGCTTAAGCGAGGTACGATAGGCTTATATTGACTTCCGGACTCATTTTAAGCTTCTGTGTTTCCATGAGCGTTTTAAGCCTGTAGGTCTTTCTTGCTCTGCAGCACCATATTTCTACAGCTCCCTCTAAGAGAAACAAAGGTTTTGCTTAAATCAGAGTAATGAATACAGTCATTACAAATCTTCCCTTTGTATAGTAAAAATATATCCAGAAAAAAAATGTCACTAGCAGAAATGGCTGTACAGCTGAGATCTTACTTCTAGCTGTCTACAATCATATGCTTTTTATGTAATAATACAGTAAAATTAAGCCAAATGAGTATAAAGGCAGGAAACTACTTTAAAAATCTATAATCAGTGTCATGGGTAGTTATTTGGGCTGAAGCAGATTAGGAAGGTGGTGGATGACTGGTGCAAAAGTTGATACTAAAAGCCACTTTTTCCTTCCCACACCTGCACAACACACTCAGGGTTCAAAAGACCTGTAGTTGATGACGATGGGAGTTGAAAGGATGGATGTTACTCCTCGTTTTTCAACAAATTCTGTCATCTGTGGCAGACCCTAAAACTGCCTTGCTCTGTAAAAACCCTTGCATGAACTACAGCATTGACTAACAGAGCTCTTCACAAGAGTGCTCATCATTATTTTCAGCAATAGTTTGAGGTTTTAATACAATGTCTTTGTTTTCAAGTTTACCCGAGAAAGTGTTGGATTTTATTTTTTGATTTTAGAAACACCAGTCAGTTCCATGATTAATTTTTCGGTATAAAAAATAAATTCCTTTGAACAGCGTTTTGGAGAAAGATACTCTCTTTTACTTGATGCCTCTCAATCAGTCTTTTTATTGTTGTTTTATAATTTGTGTTCCCAGCTGAAAAGGCCTGCCGTACTTGCAAGCTAGCCAGTTGCACGTGTAAACACAAAATTATTCATCTCGGATCTTTAAAAGTAGATTTTATTTCTATAAAGCATATATAACTATTTAAATAAATATTATATACCTGATGTCCTATACAATAAATGATTTATGACATGAATATAAATATAAGTAATACATTTACAATATACTTATACTCAAAATAAATATATATTTTTATACCTTCCTTGACCTACCAGCCAAACTCTTCCCTATGCAGCCCAGGATTTCACTGGCCCTCTTGGTGACAAGGGCACATTGCTGGCTCACGGATAGTTTACTGTCTACCAAGACACCCAGATCCTTCTCCTCAGAATTGATTTCCAGCAGGTTCACACCTAACCTATATCGGTGCCCGGAATTCTTCCTCCCCAGGTACAGAACCCTACATTTGTTCTTGTTGAACCTCATTAGGTTCTTCTCTACCTCACTCTCCAGCCTATCTAGGACACACTGAATGGTGGCAAAGCCCTCTGGAGTGTCAACCAACCATCCCAGCTTGGTATCATCAGTGAACCTGCTGAGGGTACACTTTGTCCTGTTGAGCAGGTCGTTGATGAATATGTGTCCTGGTTTGAGGTAAAATGTACCAATTTTCTGTTTTACAATTTTACTTTCTTAGCTGGGCCTCTTCTAGCTAACTAAACTCTGAAATTAACAGCACGCTCTTCAGAGAACTGTTCCGCCTCACAGTGATAAGACTCGACTATATCAAGGAATGGTATTCAGGGAAGCCCGTGCTTATCCTTATTGCTGGAACAACCAAGGTCAGGTAATTTTGTTATTTGCCTGTTGGAGGGTCAGAAGCGGAAGC
>VXBW01005197.1:886289-961329 GCA_013400375.1 Thinocorus orbignyianus | reverse complement strand
TTTTGGTTCAAATGACTTCATTTGGAATTGGATTTTCTGCCCTTAAATGTAGCTATCTTTTCAGCCTTATCAGATAAGCAGATTGCTGTCTTCTTGCCTTGGATTGTTCGCTGTTTCCTACTTGTGATCAGGCAAAGCTTGAAGAGGCACTGCCAGAAAGCATAGAATCAAACTATTTTTGAGTCTGATGACAGGTGTGTAGGTGGCAGCAGATTTTGTAGAGCTAATGTGAATGTACATCTACTGCTGAACGTAACCAGGTGATATTAGAAAGTGTAGATCCTGAAACTTTGATAGTGCACACTCATTGAGATATCCTTAAGGAACTTACTCTGTCGTAAAGTGTGAAGGTATCCCATACGTGCACAGTGAGCGGATCTGGGATTAATTACTCAGTAGCTGAAAAGATTGGGGTGGACTCAATGTTGTCAACCCAGGGCATTTGCAAATTGGGAATCTGTCCTCAAAAAATCATGGGATTTTGAAAGCCATAGGGAATTGTATCGTGTAACTTGTTTCCAGGTTTTAATCATTCACAACACACATCTTCAAGTTTCCACAAATACCAACCTTTTAACTGCCCAGGAAAACAAGAATTAAAACAGTGTAGTCATATTGCAATAGAATCAAGGTCTCTTAAAAAACAAATATTGCCAGAGTGACAATCAAGTTACAAGTTGGCAACCAAATGAGCGGATTTCCTTCAAATGACAAGCCAAATAAACTAAACCATGGAAAGTTTGAATTAACTTTCATTTTCAATTAACCATTCTTCGTGTGGCTGATTAATCGTTTGCCCAATCCAGTTTTGCTGGCATTGGAGACCAGCAAGTAAAAATGAGCAGTCTAACTTTAGAATTCGTTGGAGCTAACAGTGCACCTACAATGCAGATGACAAAACACAAACTGGATTTTAAGAAGTTACTTACATGTTAATAATCTGGAATTATAGGAATTTTAAGTGGTTTATGCTGATTGAGCCTTTAAAATGAAATAAAGGTGATTTGGCCAAAACTGTCTCCTGCTTAAAGCAGATTTGCAGGATGTATAAAACAGTTCTATAGATAAAACTACTATATCTATTATGCATATTTTTGAAGTCTAACAGCCTGTTGTTTTTCCTCCTAGGGAACAAGACTCTCCATGTTAAGCACGGAAACAAAGAACATTTTCTCAAGTCTTGTCATGTACTGACATTTTTATCAGCTCTGGCACTTCAGTGATACATCGTTGAGAAACAAGTGTGTTCTATAAAGGTAAGGTATCCCACTCTGAAAATAACTCATTTTAGATGGGTCCAAGGGCTTCATATTAATTCATGTTAAAAAAATTGGTCGTGGTTTCCTTTTCTACACCGTCCTCCCTTCCTCCCCCCCTTTTTTTTTTATAGTATAAAAGTGTCATGTCAAAATCAGCAATGACAGAACACTTCCCAGTTTTATGTATAGACATTAGACAGCACGGTGTATCCCCTCCAAAATAAATAGAGAGATGGTCAGTCAGGTAACAGCTATCCCCGCTGATGGCTTTTCAGCTGTCTTCCCACTAACATGTCAAGTGTATTTTACAGATCTTCTTTCTACCAAAGCATGTGCTTGAGCTTCTAAAGGTACTTTCTGCTTCTTTAAAAAAAAAAAAAACAACAACCCTTTCAGGAGAAAACCATTTGGGTTTTTTGTTGTGGTTTTTTTTTTGTTGTTCCATCCCCTCAACAAGTAAGAGCCAGCCTACTTAACATTGCCAGCCTACTGGGGAACTACTGTTTATGTTGCTAAACCCCGAGGAGATGGTCACTCCCAGGTCTGTGGGGCTGGCAGGTAATCTATCTAGCCTGCTGTCTTGTTAATTAACTGCTGGGTTATGTAGTGACAAGAGTCAAATGTCATCTAGACTTTCAAAGTAATCTTTGCTTTCCCCATGTCTTGGCTTCTGACTGCGACACTCCTTGGGCAGCACTTTCACACGCTGGCCTTGGTGAATAGCTTGTGGTAAACTGGGGCACCAGTTAGTTACAGAAACATGAACAGATTAATCTCGCTCTGTGTAGCATTTCATTGGTTCTAGGCTTTCCTTTCCGTAAGATTTATTTCCAAGCTGTTTCTGGTCCTGGTTCATGCTTTGAAATCTCTGATTCAGAAGTTAAAAGCAAGCAAAGTGCTGCTTATTATAGTAAGACTGAATCTGTTAACAGTGAGTAAAAAGGGTTTCTTCTTGGGTCTTGTGCAATCCGTTTTAAACAAGCTCTTTTATACTACTTACAGCCTTGTTTTGGACTTGCAGAACATGGTCTGCGCCCAGCTCTCTCCAAATGTAGGAAACCTTTACTTTATCCTCATGTTTGTCTAACATCAGAGAAGTTACAGGAGATATGCAACGCGCATTTACGAGGAGCCAGAGGGACTTTTCCTCGGCCGGGTATGACCCTCCGTGTTTCCAAACTGTACTAATATGAAATGACAGCTTGGTTTGAAGTGCCCTCTGGTGGCAAATGGAATGTTGGATGAGGCGTCTGAAACAAAATCTGCTAGAAGGGAAGCCAGCTTCAAAGCTAGGTCACCTTTTGAGAGCCACTAAAATTATTATTATTTCCCTGATATGTTAATTACTGCTCTGGCAGCACAGCCAGCAGCAGTACAGATTGCATGTCAGGGTGGGCTAATACTCACCGGGTACGCTTCTGGTGGAGTTTGAGGATATAAGGAAATAACCTGAAAAGATGCACCTAGAGGAATTTGCTCAGCTGGCTTCAATCAGAAGGGAAACTCTAAGCACCTGGAGGTGCAGAGGCCTCCGATGGCCACATTCTGTTATCAAGAAAGGTGTTCACAAGCTGTAGCTGGCGACTTCCTCAGCTGCTACAGTTTAGAAAGATACTGCTTTGATTTACAGATGAAATTTGGCATCAGCCTGGGGAAGGTAAAGTGGTGTGGCACGACACTTTGCATGGAGAAGCTCCTGGGTTCCTGCAAAGCTGTGTGGGGCTGCTGGGAATGCCTAAAGCCTAAAGCTACATTTTCCCCTGGTGCCACTGCTGCAAAGCCAGCTCTGAGGTGTCAGAGCAGACTCGGTTACCTGCCTAGGTTTAAGAGAAATATGGTTTCAGAACTCCTTAACGAAGGTACTTTTGCCAAGAAATGACACAGGTGAATTGAATGGACTCCAGGGACAGAGAGGTGGTGTTCACTGCGGACAGTGGTGCCTGAACCAAGCTCCACACTTATCCACTCCTGACTTCTGCTGCCTTTCACAGAGCAGCTTCTCAGGGGTGAAGCTTCAAGGTGGTTACTCACCTGAGTCCTGTGCTTGCAGTGGATTCATGCATAGATAGGGAAAGTACACTTAGCAGCATCAGAGAGCAATAAAATAAAGCATGCTCACGCTTTTCATTGATGAGGTGCCAAAGGGCCTGTTGTCAGTACAATAAAATGCTTACTGGGATCCTTCCTTGTACATCTTTGGGAAGGGTGGAGGCTTTCCAGTTTGGCTATGCCAGAGGACTCTATGCAAGTTCGGATGCTGTCACACACAGCAGGCGGTACAACTGGGCTCCAGCCAGGGAAACCCTTCCCAGACATGCTACTACTCATGATCACACAGTACCTACTTTAAGAATTACTTGGTTGTTTGTTTAAAAATCTACCTGCTAATACTGAAAACTTAGGCCTGACGTGTTTACTCTGTGGGGTCCTCAAAACAGGCAGAAGGAGCTTTTGTAATGGTCGCATTTGAAGAGATATGAGAATTTAATTTGTTTTAATGACAGAATTTACAAAGTAACACAGTAATAACTGACTATAGAAATTAATGATTTTACAATATTTACCATGTTTTCAGCTAAAATGAGGACTAAGGATACTTGGAACAGGTTTTTTCATGATACCAAGTAGCAGGGTTTCAAGCCCTTATTTTTATTTCCTTGCACCATCTAGTGGCCAAGTACATCCAAATACTCGAACTGGGGAGCAGAAGTGCAGTCAGGGCAAGCATCTCTCAGTGTACGCACCCAGCGTCCCTCCTCTTGTTCGCCAAGAAACTGGGAAAAGTCAAATAGACAAGCAGAAATTCAAATATTGTGTTTGCCACAAGATACTGCCCGTGGGAAGGACGCATCATGAGGCAGCAAGCAGCACCATCCAACAGTGTGCTCCATAGAATATCCCTTGGAATTGAATTCATCAGCTGTAACTATAGAAAAACAGTTTAATTATATCTGCCTGCCAATGGTGATAGCTGGGATTTCTGATGCAGCATGATAAATCATGGATGTCAGTGGGCCATGAAGATGATCAGAGAGCTGGAGCACCTCTCCTATGAAGACAGGCTGAGGGAGCTGGGGTTGTTCAGTCTGGAGAAGAGAAGGCTCCAGGGAGACCTTCGAGCAGCCTTCCAGGACCTGAAGGGAGCTCCAGGAGAGCTGGAGAGGGGCTCTTGGTCAGGATGTCTAGTGATAGGACAAGGGGTAGTGGTTTTAAATTGGAAGAGGGAGATGTAGATGAGATCTTAGGAAGAAATTATTTGGTGTGAGGGTGGTGAGGCACTGGAACAAAGTTGCCCAGAGAAGCTGTGGCTGCCCCATCCCTGGAGGGGTTCAAGACCAGGCTGGATGGGGCTTGGAGCAACCTGGTGTGGTGGGAGGTGTCCCTGCCCAGGGCAGGAGGGTTGGAACTGGATGATCTTTGAGGTCCCTTCCAATTCTAACCATTCTATGATTCTGTGAAAAAGATGTTACTTTTGTTAGCTCACCTGCCAAAACATAAAGGGTAAAATCCCAATGAAAATAGGGTGGTTAAAAACTGTCACATAAATCAGTGTGTGAAAATACAGATTATGGGAGAACAACAGGCTAGGAAAGCTTTTTTTTTTTTTTTTTTTTTTTTACATGGATTAGGCTTCATGGACGTTTAACGAAGGGTCTGTAACCCATGTTTCTTGCTATGACTTGTTATAAAATAGTAATGACTTTTAATCCAGGGATCCTTGAATGTTTTGCAAATGAAGCAGTTACTATACATTTGGTAATTCTGCTGCATTCTCTTATCTGTAATGTTTGCATCTTTTTCCTTTCTGGAAGAGGTAGCACTGAAGATTCAATTTACCTTTTAGTTAAAATACAAAAAAACAGAAGTCACTAGTTTAGAATTGTCCGAGTAAGTTACTCTCTCAAATTCAGTTTGCAAGAAGCCCGAGTATTCTGCATGTCACTGTGATAGCAAGTAATGCAAAGTATTTCTATTACCATGGTGTAGAATATTTCAGGGCCAATCTGGGTAACAATTCTATGGTTACAGTAAAAACTGGATCATATAACGGGATTTATTTCTCTTTGAGAAAACCAGAGACCAAATTTAAGTCAGTGTGCTAATTCTTCTGTCCTCCTTCCACACACACCGTACTATTCTTTTCAGCGCTTTCCTTTGAAGGATGGTTTTTAAGGAAATGTATGTATTTCAAAGGTTTCTTCAGATAAGAGGGACCATTTCCTCAAGTTAACATCAATTTCATCTTTGTCAAGTTGTACAGTCACAAACTGGTGGTGTTAAAGCCCAGGAAAAATCCCATCAGGATAATTTCATCTTTCTACCTCAGCTAAAAAGCTCTTTTAATCAGAGGTAGGTACATCTAGCATACATGGCCTCTTGGAGAAAGAGGAAAAAAGTAGATTCTAGGAAGTTGGTCTTTATTTTGAGAACATGGGCCACTCATGGGACAGAGAAGTCTGGCTTAGCATCCTGGGAATGGGAGGAGTCTCGGGCCTCAAACCAAGATGCGTTACCCTACTGTTTATTCACGGCTTGGAAGTTGCTTTTGCAAAGCACACTAAGAGGTGGATGTTGAAGCATTAATACAGGTAGGAGTACTTTTTGCTTTTAAATTACTGATCCCTCTAATTTTCTGGTCAGCTAAGTGGGGGGGATACTTTCTAGTAAAAGAGATGAAAACTGTTATCATCTGTTCTTTCCCCCACACTGGCAGCTTTCTAGGACTGACATGAGAGCAGTTGTGTTACTGGGGAGAAAGACAAAGTAATTAGTGTTGGCTGGAAATAATTTCATGGAATGTTCTCCCCCAAAAGATAATAGGATAATAAGATAATTGAAGTCTTTAGGGCATTGCTTAATGAATTTCCTACTTCTAAAGGAGGTATAACATAGTTTTGCAGAAGTTTAACTTCGCTTCAAAATAGCTGGTGTCAGAAAGTCTGATCTGGGTTTGCAATAATTTTTGAGTTAGATATTCAAATTAATAATAAAGTATTGAAATGAAACATTTCAAGAAAAATGTTCTGTTAATCTGACCTATATTTTGACTTGTTCGTTTTCTGGTGACTGTTATGTGTTCACTCCTATATCATCAGTAAGGCTGGGGATGGGTATTTGTCTTTTTGTTGTTGCTTTTTTTTTTTAATATAGGCTTGTGGGGGAAAAGGAAAGGAGTGACCACCCTCAGTAGCTGTTGCTGCTATTTTTTATATTTTTTTTGGCTTTGCCTTGATAGCAGTGGGTTTTGTTTCAAATTCATAAAGGGCAGAAACATTTGTATTGGTGCTAAAGGGTCGCATTTTCATCTTGGCTTCACTAGTGGTGATTGAGCAGTTCAGTGGTAGCATTGAGGTTGGTTTGGTCAAAGAGGTGCGTGTTTGGCTGTATCATTTTTTCCTGTGCTTCCAAGTCTTCTGAAGATTGTCAAATGGTTTTCAAAGTTGCCCAAGTGCCACATAAAAAGTGTTGTCTGGTGAGCAATAAAGTAATTAATACCGGTCCAGCATACTTTGCTGTATAAAAGAAAACATTACATTTTACATCCATGAGTTACATGACTCTCCTGGCTTTGTGTGACTCTGGGCTGAGCTCTTCTGTCAAAGACTCCACTCTGGATGTCTAGATTCGTTTCAGCATGAAATGTCAGGATGTCAAGCCCATATTGAATGCATTGGAACTAAAGAAAAACATTTCTGTGGGCCTGTTGTGGTTTCAGCCAAATTTACCAAAAGCAGATTGACAGATGGCCCTTCCTCCCCATCCAAAAAAAGAAGAGATAAGGAGATTTAGGAGTTTAGAATGAACTAAACTACTTTAGTGAAGTATTAATACTAAAATTAAAGTAAGAAGAAACTAATGAAATAGGTAGAGTATATACAAAACCGTATCAAGCTCCCAGGAGGATGACAATGTCACCAGCAGGCATCAGGAAAAGTCCCAGACTGGACTCAGTGGTGGACAGGAGCTGGATTCCAGATCTAGAGTCAGGAATGGTCCCGGAAGGGACCTCCAAAGGCCATCTAGTCCCACCTCCCTGCAGTCGCAGGGACACCCCCAACTAGACCAGGTTGCCCAGGGCCTCATCCAGCCTCACCTGGAATATCTCCAGGGAAGGGACCTCAACCACCTCAGAAGAAAGAACTTGTTCCTAATACCCAATCTAAATCTGCTCTACTCCAAGCCACTGCCCCTCGTCCTGTCACTGCAGGCCTTTGGAAACAGACTCTCCCCAGCCTTCCTAGAGCCCCCTTCAGGTCCTGGAAGGCTGCTCTTAGGTCTCCTCAGAGCCTCCTCTTCTCCAGGCTGAACAACCCCAACTCCCTCAGCCTGTCTTCACCGCGGAGGTGCTCCAGCCCCCTGAGCATTTTGGTGGCTCTCCTCTGGACCTGCTCCATCAGGTCCAGGTAGCATTGGTGGGAGACAACACTGCTTTTCTCTTCTGCCTTATGAAAAACGTGTCTCTAGATAAAATGTGTTGCCTTGACATTGTGCCTGAAACCAGTTGAAAAAAGTAATCGAATCATCTGTTGGGGAGAGTGGACTATAAGGGATTTCTGATCAGGTTCTGTAGTTCTTCAGTCTACCTCCTGAACAGCGGTAGAGGAGAAACAGCTGCAGTAGTAGCTTGTCACTGCCCTGTTCCCACTGAGTAAGCTCTTGTATGGGTGCTCCTCCATCCCAGTAAACTGCAGGTGCTGTGCTGTGACTTGTGCTGGAAGGGGTGTTTGCCACTGGGTTTCCATGGGGTCTCCTGCTACAAATGTCCTGTTGTGCTAAGGACCTTCATAGTGTGCTTAGAGCCTTTCTTGCTCAGGAAATATTCATAGGCACAAAAGCTGCAGGCACACAGCTGTAATTAGAGTGATACTGAACTGCAAGAGGAGGAAGACTTGCCAGAGCTGCTTGATACCACTTTGGTGAAGTCAGGCTTTAAAAACATTTTAAGTCTTCTCCATTCTTTTGAAGTGTTTCAGTGGTTTAGCATGGACCCTCGCTTTTGTTTGTACTCAATTTTGCCTCATCCTGTTCTAAATTACAATTTTTTTTTTATTATTATTATTTTTCCCCCTTTTCTTATTTTTGGGTGGTTTTCACCACAGATCTTCCCCAGAGTTTTCTTTTCTTGGCACCATTGCATTAATTGTGCTTCTGCCTGATACTGCCCCGTGGGGCTCTGGCTTGGGTTTTTTTGCCTATCCTCCTGGCAGCAACAAAGAGCCTTAAGTTTTGCCTCTGCCCAGGCGGGTGTGTGGCAAGCAGCCTATCTGGAAGATATGGAAGGAGATTAGCTTCCAGAAAGTGGGCATTGCTTCGAAGAATGCAGCACAAGTTAGGCTGAAGATGGGGAACCAGGAGTAGGTGGTAGCACCTTGAGAAGGCCTTGGCTGCTGTTTTAGGATGAGTCCGTACATATATATACACAGAGAAGGAGAGAGACAAAAGAAAAATCAGGCTTTTTTGGCATTGCAGAAGCCATGGCAGTCTGCTGAAAGTAAATACATGAGAGAAAGTAGCTGTGAGGATGGGAAATGGCTGTCTGTAGAAGATAAGTAGTGGCTGGAGAAGTCTTATTAGAAATCCTCTAGGAAAAGCAGCCAAACACCAAAGGGCCGGGAGAAGTCTGCTCTACCAATCTAATTCAACCCAAGAAAATTTTGCAGTGCAGCCAATGTTCAGTTTTGCCAGATCTCAGCCTCCTCCCTGGCTGTGTATCAACTAGAAATGCAACTGCAAACAGCACTCAGAGGAAAGCAATTTGTGTGGGGAAGGGAGGGAGAGACGCTGGGTTATTCTAAGAGCCGCTCATCCACAAAAAGCCCCCAGGCTCTTATAAATCCTCCTGGCTCCATGTGCAGACTTATGCCCAGCTGGCATTTATCTCCAGTGCAGCTAAGAAGCCAGCACTACTGGGAAGTTAGTTCTAGAAATGGTGACGTTAACTACCCGGTCCAGAGGAAAGACTCGGCTGGCCTTCATGCTCCCATGAGTTTCACTCAAAGTTGTCGTTGTAGCTGTGGTAATCTCCAAATGAGAGTAGTTTTGGGTCTCATCCTCAGCTGGGAGGGTTGGGTTGGTTTGCTGAGATTGGGAGTGCTCAGGTTGAACTCTGGGGTTTGAATACTGTGAAGACGCTTTGGGTGTGAAATAGAGAAACTCTCAGTAACGTGTTTTAGTTCTGCAATGTTTTCAATTTTGCCTATCCAGTTTGTCTGGCAAAGTTTTGCTGCAAAAAGGGTGGGTGTCAGGAGGATGGGGCCAGTCCTTCAGTGGTGCCTAGTGACTGCACAAGAGGAAACAGGCACAAACTGGAACATAGAAAGTTCCATCTAAACAGGAGGAGGAGCTTCTTCACTGTGAGTGTGGCAGAGCCCTGAAAGAGGCTGCCCAGAGAGGGGGTGGAGTCTCCATCTCTGGGCACATTCAAACTCTGCTTGGATACGTTCCTGTGTAACTTGCTCTGGGTGGACCTGCTTTGGCAGGAAGATTGAACTAGATGATCTCTGGAGGTCCTTTCCAGCCCCATATCATTCTGTGATTCTGTGAAATCAGAGCTGGTAGTTATTACAATGCTTTGCTTTGGTTTTTCAGCGATGTTAGTAACGAGAGCCTTGCAGAAGACTCACTGGGGCTTCGATCTGATCTTACACACTTCTTGTCAGTGCTAGATAAAAACGAACAGACATCTGGTGTGCAACTTTTACTGATATCTTCATTTAAAGCTTGGCCTGAATGCTTGCAGCAGGTTACTTTTGAACGTAGAGCTTATTCCAAAGGCAGAGAGCTGGGTTTTGCCATTAGAAACAGGCAATTTCCAATGGGGTCCATCGAATGTGGAACGCTCCCATCAGCGGACTTTGTATTGGAACTGGTCCTAAAATTTTTGGGAGGACCTTGACAGTTTATCTGTTATCCAAAGGCCAGGATTAACAGAATGATAACATCACTTGTGGGTGAACAACCCTTGATACGTAGCTTTAATAGGGGTTGATAGACTGTTAAGATAGGAAGGCCTAATCTCAGAAATAAGCATTTTCACAGTGAGGTAATATGGTTACAAAAAAGATGAATTTGAAAGCCATCGGTAGTATTTGTGAGAGTTTCGATGTTTAGGAAGAGCCCACTTAACACTGCTCAATCCAGACTTGGCTGACAGGATGAGACATGCCCACAAAACTACTTGGCATAAATCTACCAAAGGGTTTTATTTCCCTTTTTATAGATGATCAACTCTATTTTAAGAATGAACACGCCTTTTAAACTTTTAAAATCTTTCAGCTTGTGGGAGACTCTTGGTGGAAACACCACCTTTCTCACTGTTTCTGCTTTCTATAGTTATACAGTGGTGTTGAGGGCTCACAGCACCCACTAACCATCTTGCTTCTGGACTACCACAGCTGGAAAAAAGCTCTGAGGAACACTGTTGTAAAATGGAGTTAGAGGGAACTCTGTCCAGTGCCTTCTGTGCCCTTGAATTTTGAGGGTCTGCTGGGAAATTTGGAAAATTAACTTAGAGTGGTTGAACTTGTACCGCTTACGGGCTTCCTCCCAGTAGCCCATTTTAGATGACTATCTGGACCCTCAAATGGAGCATCTTCTAAATAAAAGGCCACAGAAAGAGTGTGTGTTGGCTAAGGCAATGATTGGTGAGTTCTGCTCTGCATTTTAACTTCAATAGTCTCATAACTTTTTGACATATACTAAGAATCCTGTATCTACTGATACCTATAGCCAAAAGGGAAAGGAGACTGACAGAATGTTAAGGGAGCTTAATATATAATATATTGCACCTCTTCGTGGACTCTGCTGCCTTATTTTCCACTCACTTGTTTTCTTGATAGGAATACTGTGTTATCACTCCAGACTGACATTTGCAGATGCTACTGAATCAAAATTAGAAAGCTAAATCTTTCTGGGTTGTATCTAGTGGGAATTCTTTCTTGCAATCAAAAGCACTGAAAGTTTCAAGCCCTTGAAACAAGCCTGGAAAACCGTGCAACCAATCTTTGCCTCGGTGTTCTCCGTTACCCTTTTTCTGAGCTCCATCTACCATCACAATGCTCCATGCTTCCATTCAAAGGAACATTGTTAAAATCATTAGTGGTACGAACTACAGGGCACTGGCCAAATGACAGTATAGGAACAGTCCTGTCAAAATTGCTCTTAGGACACTAGATAGGTCGTCGGTGTAACAAACCCTAATTGGCTTCATTAAAGCTATTTCTGAGAAAATAAACTGGTTTAATAGACAGCAAGTTTCTCCCTTCGTTCCTACTGTCACTGCATCTTTTTAAATGTAAAATGTGGCTTCACTGTAGAAATCCATTAAAGAGAGATAATATTTCATTCAGGTAAGTATTGCCTTTCTGCTTAAAGGGAAAACACCATTGTGAGCTTAGTAAAGAATTTAATTTGATGTATATCTGCAGGAAGTAAGCCTTACATCAAAAAGTAAGTACCAGCAGCTGGGTTCAATATGGGATTTGACACTGTTTTCTATAAGCTCTTTACCAAATGTGTGCAGTTTCTGAAATAGCCACATGCCCACCTTATTATGATCCTTTCCTGGAAAGAGAAATACCTTTAATCTTAAATATGACATTCACATGCTTATTTTTTAAAGAATTGATTTAATATGAAGGATTTTATTTCCTGTTTTTTATTAAGATCCAGGTTCCTTGTCAAAGTACTGCTGTAAGTAACAAGCTATTGCACATCCTGTTCTTCATTAAAACAGGCAGGATATCAAAGTAAAAAACATAAGAAACATAAATGTAGAGGAATTTTAGGATTGAACTGTAATCTATACCATTCAAGTGACTTAATAAGGATCTCAAATGATAAAGGAATTCAAGTCTGGGCAACATAACCAGAGCAACTTTTTTCCCCTCTAACTTATGATCTAAACTACTATTTTTTTCTGTACTATTAAAAACATCATGTTCTTGAGTTAATATTTATGTTAATTTATAAAGAAGCTTGGAAGAGATACACAATCATTAATTCCTGCAAGTGTTGCTATTCTCCTTAAATTCTTGGGTTTTAGGATGTTAGGCTTTTCCAGTCACTGTGCAGGAATGGAAATCTTTACGAAAACCTGCTTGCTTTAAGGGATTAATGTTCGCCATTCTCATATTATTTATGGTCATTTTCAGCAACTGTTTTGTTTGTTTAATTTGCTGTTGTGAGTTTCCATGTGAAACAAACTTGAGCTGTCCAGGAATGGTTATACACTTACCTAGTCAGGACAGGCTATAATAATACATAAATGTGATTTTTATTTCACCAATTGCACCTAATTAATAAACTGCTGAGTACGATTACGGTGGATGTGAAATATGCAATATCCTTGGGGAAGCAGAGAATGTGGCTGTCTGCAGATAAGGATATATTAGGTTTAATCCAGACATCATGGCTAAGCAGAGCAATGTAGGAATAGCAGGACTGGCTTCCATGCAAACTAGAGGATATCTCCAGCAACTCTGGTGGGCTTGAATTCCATATTTTGACTGCCTTATCCCTATACTGCCACTTATTTAGACTGGCTGAAGCTGGCATGAAGGTGTCTAACCAAGTTGCACACTTATCTGGGAGAGTGGCACAAAATGTGAGTGAAACCGAATTTGTCCATGTAAATATTCTTTGCTGTTTATTTCTGCACTGTTTAACAACAGAATCAAGTAACATTTCCACAGATTTAATACAGGAAATACACAGAGGTGAAACAAAATGGAGTTAGATCTTCTGAAGAGCAGTAGAAGGAGCTGGGACTGTTTAGTTTGAGGAAGAGGAGGCTGAGGGGAGACCTCAGTGCACTCTACAGCTACTTGAAAGGACATTGCAGAGAGCTTGGTACTGGTCTCTTCTCACAGGCAATTAGCAATAGAATGAGAGGGAATGGCTTCAAGCTGACACAACGTAGGTTTAGATTGGACATCAGGAAAAAATTTTTCCCAGAAAGAGTGGTCAGACACTGGAATAGGCTGCCCAGGGAGATGGTTGAGACCCCATCCATGGATGTGTTGAAGAGTGGTTGAGATGTGGTGTTGCGGGATGTGGTGCAGGGGAGAACTTTGTAGAGCAGGATAGGTGGTTGGACTCGATGATCCCAAGGGTCTTTTTCAACCTGAATGATTCTATGGTTCTATGGTCCTGTGACTGTCTTGGCAGCTCATTGTGTCTGTATGACCTTCTCATCCATTTCCTCCCTCAGCAGCTGCATTTATAACACCTTTACACACAGATTCATTATTCACTACTCTACTAAAGCTCTTCACCCCATTTCTAGGGCATGAACATCTTGTCTCTGGACTTCAGGGAGAATTCTGTTTGAGTAAAGGTCTAGTGTTATCTTATGACTGCTTCAAGAGCTCTGGTATTTCTTTTCAAACATATGAATGGGAATATGGTGTAGAGGAGAACTTTGATGAGTGGGGTTGGTGGTCGGACTCAATGATCCCAATGGCCTTTTCCAACCTGAATGATTCTATGCTTCTCTGATTCCAGATTGGCAGTATTCTTTGCAAATGTGCATGTGAGGGGGGAATGGTCCAAATCGAAAGTAGACTTTTTGGATCCACAAGCCTAGAAAAGATAGGGAATTTCCTGCTGGCATAGGTGTGTGATGAACCCAGGAGACCCACTGTATGATGTAGCAGGAGCTTAGTGTTGCTTGTAAATCACCCCTGTATCACAGGCAGCTGGCACAGTAGGAAGGTAATTAATTAGTGAAGTGTTTTTTATCTAAAAAACACACAGAAGGTAAGTGGAGGAGGACAAACCAGAGAGAAGCTGGTCCTGGCAGCTCCTGAATTCATTCTGTGGTGTATAAAAGAAGGCACTGTTCATCTCTACTGGGCCCAGTGTGAGCACTCGCACTGGAAATGTGCGTCAGGCACATGTGTGAAGCCAGCACTCCCAGGGAGACACAGGCTAGCAAGGACTTAATCCCCTCTAATCCCTGATTGAAAAATTACACAGATACCACAAACTTTGAAGAAAGAATATATTAAAAGAAACCTTGGAGGAAAAACAAGAAATATCCCAAGCTTGAAAATCTACAGAGACAATGGGATGGCTTCCAGCAACACCCAAGTTTGGTTTGCTCCATTTACCCTTCTTTCCAAGAGCTGTTCCTCCCAAAATGCAGTGAAATGACCCTAAAGTGTGGGGTAACGCAACCTTGTGAGCAAAACCACTGTTCCTGCTTTTTCTTACTGTTTTGAGAAGGAGTTTCTTTACAGCTTGCCATTCTAAGGAAGGCTGCATTGAAATCAATGGGGGATGGGAAAATTGAGAGCTGGGGGTGGGAAGAGCTGGAATTCAGAGCAGTGGGGAACTATCCCATCCCTTCCCAAAGGCAGGGCTAGGTGCCTGGATGGGATGGGATCTATGGTGTGTCATGTACTGGCGGGGGGACTACAATGACGGAAGAGGGAGTGTTGGTGCCAGGTTACTTGCCCTGTGCCACCAGAGTCGCTGTTATGTTTGGGCAACAGGAGACCGCAAGTGGGAATGCCAACAGAGTGCTGCCTTCTCAGGCTGTGGCTGTGCCTTGTCTTCATCCCGTCTCTACATATAAATTGAATTTAAGAGAAGGGAAGGGGACCAGAGCAGTAAGGTGCTATCTGCTGGACATGCCTCCAGTTCAGGGGTCCTGTGAGTGTTTAGGCTTTCACGCAGAGAATTTCTCAAGACTGGGTCTAGACTCTGTGGCAGGTAATGTCATGAGTTGCCTCCAGCCTCTGGCTCTTTTTCTTAACCATTTGCTTCCTATGAATCTTCATTTACAGTGAAAATTCACCAAATAGGAGAGGTAGTAAAAGAGAAGTTGTCTTTGTTGACTGTCCTAATCATCTGATACAGATCAAAAAGTTATATTACTATCCATAGGAAGGGCTTCTTATCTGCAGATGCAATTGGCTTTTGATGAGAGGGTGGTTGGGATATTAACCACGCTGGAAGATGCAGCAGGGCTCCCCTGCACAGGTCAAATACAAACCCTACCCTTGGATGTGTGCATGCTGCTCCTATCGTGGGGGCGAGGGAATGTGTGCATGGAAGTGGAATGAGCAGATGCCAAGGGAAACATCAACTGTTGGGTCTCTAGTTTGTATGGCTGTTACACTATTTCTTCAAAAAGTGCAAAAGGCAGGCCAGAGAATGTAGAGTTCTGGTCTGTTTCTACTGCCCACATGGGAAAATAAACAAAACACCTCTGAATTGTTTTTCTTAGAATATTTTGCCCATCTGCAGTTTTTAATGCACTAATAACATTGTACAGCTTCCACAAAGCCCTAAAATAGGTCAGGTTTTGTGACCAGAAGATTCTCTCCAGTGTTCTGCTTAGAGTCTTGTAGCAGCAATGTAGACAATGTATAAAAACATGGCACATGTGTAAATTTGCCATCTCATTGCTTTTGCTGTTCTGGCTCTATTGTCAGTAATAACACGGCAGCAAGGACGGCTGGAGGGGAGCCAAACATTTATTTGGTCTTTAGGCTTTGATAGTATGTTGGCAGCTGCGTGATCTTTGTTAAATTCAAAAATGCAAAGTGTATCTTGTTTGTAAGAATCAGATGAGACTGGTTGAGACAGATGCTCTTTGGAGCGATACCCGGCGAGCTGTGACACACATGTAAATGGGGCTGTTCGACCGCTTGCCCGTGTATATTGAGATTTGCCTGGTCTCTGGAGCTGTTTAATTAAGTTGGGATTCAGTGTTACACAAATGAAACATTGTGAGCTTGGACAATAGAAATATGCCTTTCCACATGCCTGATAGCTGGGGAGCCCCTCTTCTGGAGGCAGAGACCACACTAGATAAACATTTCTCCTAACTGGGACTCTTAGAATGGTAATCCTCCAAGATAATGTGGAGATATATTGTCTTCCAACTAAGTTAGCTCTGTGCTTATTTTATGTGCTGTTTCCATAATTTATCTTTTGCCAACAAGTCTGGGGTTGGCATCAGCAATGGTTCATAATAACTCTTTAAAGAAGCAGTGAAGATGCTTTTTCAGTTTCTGGTGTGGTCACACTAAGCAAGAATTTTCGTAAACATCCTGTAGCGTGAATATTATATGAGTGACTAACATCTCCACTTATGTGGTCGAAGATGTGGTTTCTTTTGCCACCAACAGGACTGGGAAGCATATCTTAATCTTGTCTCTAAGGTTTTGTTTTTTAACGATGCAGGAAAAGAGGGTGGGAATGAGTAAATTACTGAGTGTGGGGGCCCCCGGTCCTGGTCCTGTTTGAAATCTCTTCTCTTCCAGAGCTTCTGTTGCCGGGGCATGGGTAGAGGAGAGGAACAGGTTTTTGGTCACTCACATGCATGGTGGAACGGCTGACAGCAGATACCCCCAGCTCCTGCTGCAGTCAGACTTTTAGTAGAAAGATAGAGCAGTTCTTTTTAACTTTCTTGCTCCTCTCGTGCAAATGAGAAGGAACAGCACCCACTCCTTCTCTGTTCCACCTTTGCAGCCAGGTGGGTAAGCTCATAGCCAGAACCACACCATTGAGCAGATAAGTAGACTGACAGAACCAGGCAGTCGTGCAACTGCTTAGCATTTAGTCATGGTTTTAGTCGATATATGTGATTTTATTGCTAACTTCATTTGGGGGGTTGAAATATGATTAATTGCCGTGGCCAGAGTACAGCATGGAAGAGAGTTCAGATGCAACCAGCTGCATAATAAACTGCATGAACCAACGAGAAGTCCGTGGAGTACATAACAGAATCAATAGAATGGTTAGAGTTGGAAGGGACCTTCAAGATCATCCAGTTCCAAGCCCCCTGCCATGGGCAGGGACACCTCCCACCACACCAGGTTGCTCCAAGCCCCATCCAGCCTGGCCTTGAACCCTCCCAGGGATGGGGCAGCCACAGCTTCTCTGGGCAACCTGTTCCAGTGCCTCACTACCCCCACACCAAAGTTCTTCTAAGATCTCACCTAAATCTCCTCTCTTCCAATTTAAAACCGTTACCCCTTGTCCTGTCACTCCACCCCCTGATGAAGACCCCCTCTCCAACTCTCCTAGAGCTCCCTTCAGATACTGGAAGGAATGAAACTCCACAAGCAAGATTAGCTCCACCAATCACAGCCAGAATGCTGAATATTAAGAGGACCAGAATACTTTTGAAATGAGAATGACCAAGATAAAACAAACAAAAATAATTTAGCCAGGAAACCACTTATCTTCTGGGTCTTGTTAGTCCCTGTGGGACTTCCAGAGCC
The DNA here is from genome assembly GCA_013400375.1 of Thinocorus orbignyianus. Taxonomy (NCBI): domain Eukaryota; kingdom Metazoa; phylum Chordata; class Aves; order Ciconiiformes; family Thinocoridae; genus Thinocorus; species Thinocorus orbignyianus. The sequence goes on along the minus strand of VXBW01005197.1, from coordinate 943,832 downwards.
ATGTTTCTTTCTTTGAAATAATGAAGTGGCCCAGAGCCACTGTCTTGCAGAGCTGCAAGGTCAACTATAAAAAGCTGCAGGTTGCTGAACGCAGCAACTATTTTTGTTATTGAGGTTGGTCTCTACATGCCAACGTGTTCAAGCCGAAATGTTACTTGCCCAGGAAATTAGTTAGCGCGCACACAAATAGAAGATTATAATTACAGCTACACAATGCTGCTCACTGGAGAATTGAGCTTGGATGAGAAAGTCAGTCCTTTTCTTTGCTCATTTTATTTGGAAAGAAGAGCAACAATGAAAGCTGCCAATATTTTTATGTCAGCATCCTTTGTTTTTTCTGGCTATCTGGGACCTCTTTGATCCTTACGCTGCCTCATGTTTACTCTGGCTGTGCTCCTTCTTTCTAGCAGATCAACTATTTTGCCACAGGTTGTGAGAATCAAGGTCTTTAATTTGGTGAACTTCAGATTGTGTGTATCTCAGGTAGCTGTTTCTGTCCAGACCTGTCTGGGTTTTAAAACACATAAATTAATTTGTAAACCACAACAATAGGTGGCATGTGTAGAAACTGAATTCAGGTCCTCTGTCTTTGCTCAATGATGAGACTTTGCCACAGCAAACATTATTGGATGTATAATATTAATTAAATTCAGTGACCAGGGTGTGTTGACACAGAATCTCTTTTCAGAGAGCAGGTTAGAATGCTGAAATAGGTAATTCCTGCAGCTGTCCTGCTGACATCTTTGGAATTTATTGGATGAATGTGAATAAGACCCCAACTGTAAATAACTCTGATTAGTTACTAAGCTATATCCAGGCCAAAGCAAACCTATGCTTTGTGTTTTGTGGTGTATTCGTGTGCTTTGCAGATCTCCTGTTTCTTAGAATAACTTTTGAGCTAGACAGAATGAAAAACTTCCCACAAAGCAGAGGGCGTATGGTCAGACTAGTTATTCTTGGTACTAGAAGCTCCAGCTATAATCTTCTAGGAGACAAATCATATTTTATATTATACAAGAAGAATATATTAATTTTTCATATTTGTCTAATTTTTCTTGTCTGACCATCTGTATATATAAAGTATTAGTGAGATTAATCTTGTGATAGTTGAAATCCAGTTGGATGTTTTCAGTTGAAACATATAAATAACTGAACTAGTATCACACCATAATCCAAAGCACTCATTTACATTATAGTCAGATATCAGAACCTTTTTTTTTTCTTTTATCAGAGATGTTTTATAACATTTAATGATTACAACAATGTAGGTGGTAGGATGAAATTGCACATTGTGCTAAGGGTACTGCTGATGTAGGAAATTGCTTTTTGTATCCACAGATCAGAATACTAAATCATTTAAGAATTGGTGCAGATCCAAAACACATCTGTTGACCCAGATTCTGTCCTCTGATAGCAAGACTGAAGTGATTGTTTTTCTGAGAACCCAATAGATTTTATTTACATTAGTGGAAGTGCCAATAAGTGCTTGTTGCTGGATTTGTAGGATACTGCTTTTCTTAAAGAATGTGTTCGTGGAAATCGCCTTTGCGTTATCTGCACTTAGCTTTCTGATTTGGGGAAAAATTACACGAAGAATTTATTAACAGTACGAGCATTCTAGCAGAGACAAAGGGGAAAAACATGTTCCACACAGCCACCCATGATAATGTAATGTTTCCTGGGCAGTGAAGGTGATGTAAACACCATGAACCAGATGCTTATAATATCAGCTCTTCCAGAACCAGAAGGTAATTTATACTAGCACAGAAAACAGAGTGGAGGAGGAGAGGGCCTGCCACTCAAATCCTCCTGATGTATATGTTATTCTGTGCCATAGTAAGCATTTCCAAGCGGTTCTACCCACATTTATTTTCTTCCCCTAAGTCAAGAGTCTCTTCTGTTGATCCCTCTGCTCTCCCCTTTACTGAGGGAATGTGTGTTCTGGTAAAATTAGTCCTGGCATGGAATATCCAAACTGTGACCTGCATAGAGTGGGCCTGGAGCTCAGTCATACTTTCTTTCCCACGTGGAGACATATTTCTGCCTCCCTGTGCTTTGTAGAAAAGTGTAAGGTCTGTATAATGAGGATACCAGATGTTTGCCTTAGAACAGAACTTGCATTATCATGGCTTCCAAGCTGCCAGGAAGGTCTGGACTCCAGCAGTGGGTGATTTCCTTACTGAGAGAGAGCTGAGTAGACACATGCGTGGGATAGTTTATCCTGGTCTGTATGTATTCATAATAATCTACACTTCTGTAGATATAAAATACTCCAGAGCAAAACAAGTAGAGGTTGCCACTCTCAGAGGTGAAGAAAACACATGTACTTCAGTCTCCAGCAGCTTAGTTTCTCATTGTAAACTACACCAGGCACTGAGGTTCAGACCAACTGCTCCAAGAACTAGGTCAAAGTCGTATTTATAGGCAAACCTGCAACATGGACCTGAGAGGAAGGAAATTGGAGTTGTATCATGTTTCCTCCTTCTACTTCTGGGAGAATGGGGGTGAGCTGGTGCTGCCAGAGAACCTGAGCAGCCAGTGCTGCTCTTGGGGTGCCCTTCTGCTCCCCTTTCAGCTCCCTCTGACTTGCTGGAGGCAGTGACAAGCTCTGGAAGCTCTCTCTCTCTGCTGGTACAGATGGAGCCCGGGAGTCCCATCCATGTTGTCCCTCTAATGCCTTTCCACAGGGAGGTATAGAAAAGCACTACTGAAGAATCCAGGGCTCTGATATATGTGCATAATGTGCTTATATCTTCTATATGTAAACATACAACATTTTTTTTTATATATGTGATCACCCTTCCTGTCTCCACTTACAGCATATCTTCATCTCTAGGTAATGTTAATTTTTTGATAACTTACTTGGTTCTTTATTTATTTCATGGTTGTTTTCTGAGTTCTGTCACTTTGTACATTTGAAGCAATGAAAATCTATGGCACATTAATTGAATAACTTATAACTGAGACTTCTGCAAAGAACTTAAACGCTCCTGTCTTTTCAGATTAGATTTTTCCAAGAGGCTTTTGGGCCCAATGTTGTGCTAATGGAATTAACGTGGCTTCTGAACTGGTGCTGGCCTGGGTCCCGTCCAATTCTGAGCATGGGCAGAGCTGGCTGGCAGCTGTCAGTACCCATCTGTGGAGGCATAACCCGTAATATGCGTTGTGTTTTTAAGGACTCCTTGCTACCAAATGCATCCAGCCTTCTGAAACAATAGTTCTTCCAACTAATTAAAAACAACATTACCCCAACAATATTACATACTCGAGGCATAAACAAACCATAAAATGATCAGCGAACACAGCAGTATTCATTTAGAAGTGTATCTGTTGGAGCACACGGTAGAAAATGAGTTTGATTTGGGGGTGGAGAGTATTCTATATTCCTGGGATCCCCACCCAAGTGCTGGGACTACTTGCTTGTCCTGGCACAGTGGCGGAGCTGCAAAGCAGCAGGTGGCATATGAGTGACAAATCCCATCTGGCAGGAACTGAGGTGGTGGTACCAAGAGCTTTAGACTTCAGCAGATTCGTCAGAGTATCCATTTAAAAGGCAGCAATTACATGAATGTAAATCCCGGTGAAGACGGTCACCGTTGCTCAAGGCTCGGAACTAGTTTGTCTCTGAATCCTTTGTAACTTAGAGGTGATGGGGGCTGAGCAGTAACAGGGTGAGACAGAAGCTGCAGCTGCCAAGAGCTGAAGTCAGAAGACCATGATGCCAGTGGCCAGCAGACCGCTGCAGGCCAATGTCAGAGAGTGAATGTTTCTCACTGACTTTCTTATACTGGGGAAGGGCTAAAAATGTGTTTCCCCCGTTACTTTGTCATAAAATGACCTGTGGAAAATTTTCCAGCTGAAAACTACTTCCATACCTTGTTTGGCATGGGACCTTGCTTGCAGAGGGCATGATCTGTACCAAGAACTAAAAATTTATTCTCACTGTCTATAGGAGTCCACTTGGACTGATCTGATCTGAAGGAGGGGTGAGTCACCTTGTCAGAATGATCTCAGTTCAGTAACATTCCTGTCTCCTCTGGGACGAGGACAAGGCAGCTCTGACCTACCCAACTACCAATTACATGCCAGTAATTGAATAAGCAGAGAATGCAAAGCACATTCCCTGCTGCGAACTTGTTTTGCAGATTTGGACATCTGGCTTCACCTTTTTTCTTCCTGCTCCCATCAGTTATTACTTTGAGTTGTATGGTTGTTAATATCTTGGTCTTCTACAGAGGAGAAGAGAAGTCAAATTCTAAACCCATCATTTCATACCATTGGGTGTGTTTGTTTCTTTTTTGAAAAAAAAGTATGCTATGGTTGTGTTGCCAGATGAAGTGTTTTGCTCGAATCATAACTTAAGTGCTGCTAAAATTTCTGTAGTATGAAAATGTGACTCATATGTTGTATGTGAGCAGAAAAATCCCCCACGTACTTTGTCTGTTTTCTTGTCTCTCGCTCTGCGTCTGCAACATGCCTCCAGTGCGGTTGTCTATAAGCAAACATATACGTGCCATGTTGTACAGGCAATTGCCACTGTGTTCCCTTGGTAAGTTTAGGTTTCTGTGTTGGCTGTCGCTATATCTGAGGACTAACCAATTGGGAAAAAAAAAAAAGAAAAGAAAAGAAAAAAGAAATAATGTCTCTAATCTTCCCCTTTTTTCTGAATAGCCGTTCTTTAGAATGTCCGGTGTTGCTGGAGTTGTTCTTGCCATTGCCAGATCCTAATGGATTTTCACCTTAAGACTGGTTTGGGTGCTGCCTGAAACAGTATTTCCAGGAGGAAAACACCTTTTCCTGTACTGATAGGACATTGGTGCCCAGGTAGTGTTAAATACCTTGTCTGAAATGATACAGGTGACCAGAACTGAGACTCATTACCTGTAAGGTAACCTTCTAAATAAAGCAGTGCTGATAGGAAAGGGTAGTCTCTTTTTTTTCAAGTGACTGATGTAGTTGAAGGATACAGGCAAGTCTTTGGACGTGTGAAAACTTGTGAAGCCTTGACCTTGAGAAAACTTTGTGTTCCCACAAGCTGGTCTGACAAGACACGTTAATGCTCTTCACCAGCCTTGCCTTGGGTCACTTCACCATCAGTCTGCGACAGGCAGAGGTTCAGAGTAGGTGATGTTCCACTCTTGATTTCCATCTCCACAGCTTATATTAGCAATGAATTAGTACAGGCAATTACCAACAGGGGGTGTAAAATCTGTACTTTGTCAATAACAAAATACAACATGCTATTTCTTTTGCTCATTCGAAAATTCTCTTCCCAAGTTGAGCTCCCCATTGGCTGAATTTGCTGCAGCGGCGTCTGCTTCTTAATAGCAGGGCTTTGGTGGTAACTGCAATTTGCACAAGAACAATGAACTCTTTGTCACAATGAAGCATTTTGATTAGATGAGCTCAGTTGAAAATGAAAATAAATTCTTCCAACTTAGGAAAGGTATCATCTGAGTTATAGCTGGGTCAGGTCAGAGCTGAGCATGTATTCTAAGTAATTCCTCTGTGGAATTATTACCATCACCATAATAATATCTCAATGGAATAAAAATGGAGATATTTGTCCTGATAGCCTTTCACTTTTTATTTGGAAAATCATTATAGTTACATTATCTCAAGGTTTATGGAGGAAATATAACACCTGCTCCAGGACTCTACTGAAAAGTTATTTCAAGGGGAAAACTATTAAACTAGAAATTAGACAGATATTAAAACCAGAACAGTATTTTTGTTTGGGACAAAACTTGGTCTTGAGTTGCATAAAGTTTTGAGTTACTCACAACTGGTCTTTCTGTCTGTGGCAAGAACCACCATTTCCAGCACACTGTGACCTACATCACCCTGCCCGCAGGAAGGTATGTGTTGGGTGAAGCGAGTTTTTAATGGGATGAGCTATTAGTTCTAAAGAGCCATTCAGTCTGATGGTGTTTATTCTGGAAGAGTTTATTTTCCCCAGTATGTTAGCTGGAGGGGCAGAGATCTATTCTCTATTTGTTGCTTTTCCAGCCGCTGTCTAGAGTGATACATATGTGAGTCTTTGAACGTTATGAACTTTGTCTTTGCATCTCCACCTAAAATTTGATGTTAAGAAAGTCTCCTGTTGTTTTATATCCCCTCTTTTCCTTTGACCCCTGGAAAAGCGTGCTTCCCAGTACTTCCCTCCACTGGGGGCTTAAAATGTCTGTGAGGCTTCAGCTTGATGTTGGATGGTTCCTTGATTGACAGTGTCTATTTACATGTAGGGCATGGAAAGCTATCTAGGGTCCTTCAAAATAATATTTTACTCAGTCATAACTATTTTTATTTTTTAATGTAATGTAGCTATGGGTTTCAGGCCACACTTCCATATTAAAGAAATATTTCTTCCCATGTCTCCAATGCGTGCAAGTTTCTTTTGGAGACGTTCTACTTCTCATCCCACAGTTTTCATATAGAATTACTTTTCTGTGAACTAAGAGAATATTTTTAGATTTCCATGCTTGAATTTCTGCTCGCCCTAGTTTTCTTTGAACATGAAGAAGTTAATCCTCCCCTGAAAGAAGTCATATGCATTACCTTGTGGGGAAAAAGCTGGTTTTAATATTACTTTGCTGCACTCCAGAATGGTAGTTCCAGTTTTAGTAGTACTACTATTTTAGGAGACAGAGAAAGGCAAATCTGGGGACTTAATGCTTTCTCTTTATTGAAAGCCGGAAGAAATTGGAATATTGGATGCCCAGTGATCTGATGGTGACTGATCTCTGTTAGTAGGCTTTTCTTTGAAAATTCTTGCATCTCTCCCTTTAAACGAGCAAACAAACGAACAAAAAGTTGTCCAAAGAAAGTCCTTAAATGCCTGCACCACCTTGGTACCATAGTGAAACTCTCCACAAAAGCCTTATGCTGCTCTGATGACACAGAGATTTAGATGTGGGAACTGGGAAGAAGGCATTTTCTTGCAGGGAGAGAAGATCTCTATTAGCTGTGCTGACAAACCGTGGGAAGGCAAATCAGCCATAAGACTCCGTTAATTTGATTTTAATCTTTACTTTATAAACCTGAGATTCTGGATGATAGGACACAAGCATTTTAATTAACTGCCTTGTACTTTCTTCTTCTTTTTTTCTTTTTTTGGCAATAGCTTTGCATAGTTAGTAAGGCCAGGATTAGCCAACCTGTACATAGCTCATCTCTCTAACTTCCAGCTTCTCATAGCAGATGCCATTGTTTACTGTGAATCATCTACAAATGTACAGGTTTTAAGCAACATTGAAACCACTGGGCATTTGTGCTGATTGGCAGACTGGCTTCAATATAAAATGATATTTTCAACCTCTTTAAAAATCTTTTGGATTATCAAGGGTTTTTATTTCTTTGCATTTCATGTTCTTCATGCTCTAACATACCTTCTTATGAGTCTTGGTGTTGATTGAAGTAAAACTAATGTTACCCTTTTCCCCCTACTCTTTCACTTTTGCTCTGCCTGGCTGGGTAGTTTCCTGCAAGTAACTTTACATGTCAGAATCCAACTTGGGCTTCTTTCCTTTGCTTCTGGGATTCTCAGGCAGTCTGCCGTTAATTAGCCCAACTTATTGGTAGCACATGTTGACCTAAGCGGAGGCCTTCTTTTCTTCAGCACAAAAGGTGGTGAAGAAATCAAGAAGTCTTCAGTCACACGATAACTTCTCTGGTTTGTTTTCTTTAATTCCTTTTTGCAGTGGAACTTCTCGCATGAGCTTGCATGTGTGCATTGGCGTCAGCCTTCTGCAAACGGAAATAACACATGTGAAATCGGACTTGTTGCCAGCATCCAATAAAGGAGCTCCTACCCAGGGCAGTGGGATCAATTATTCTTCTAGGAGGCTGTTTATATGGTGCTGTTAATTTTACAAATGAATTACAAGAGGGAAGAAAGGAAGCATATCTGACAGATCATTATTGATGAAAGAATTTATTTTTGCCTAGTAATCTTTCCCCCTTCATTTGTGAGGAGGAGAGGATGCATTTTTATCATTGCTGGGGCTCGCCCTGGAAACTGAGACAGAGGGGTTAGCGTTGTCCTCCTGTGTGAAATTGCTTTTGCATCATCTCCTACAGAAATTCTGGAAGGGTGGGTGGACTTGAAGCATGAAGGGGGACTGGGTTTCTGTTATTACAGCGCTTACTTTTTTGAAGCAGTTGTACTGCTGTCTCGCTGAGGCCAGTATGTAGCTGGTAGAACCCAAGCCTAGAGGTTTTACACAGGTGAATTAAAAAAAAAAGAAAAAAGTATGCATTGATTAATTTCTTAAATGAAGGGCTGCACATTTCTCTTCTGTATTTTAAAATGTTGACCAGCAGTTTTCTCCAGTTTCTCTTAACTTCCTAGAAGATAAACGTTGTAGTAGTTTTGAAAAATTGTCCTGAACTGATAAATCACAGAATCATAGAATGGTTAGAGGTGGAAGGGACCTTCAAGATCATCCAGTTCCAATCCCCCTGCCCTGGGCAGGGACATCTCCCAGCAGAGCAGGTTGCTCCAAGCCCCATCCAGCCTGGCTGGATGAATATAAATTCACCTGAACGCGTGGTCACTGCCCCACACTGCTGCTGGGGTTTCTTTCCTTCTCTTTTTTCCCTATCTGAACACAGCAGTAGCGCAGCTGGAGTGACATTTCCAGATGATCCTCTTGAAAACCAGCCACACATAATAGCAGGGCTGAATCCCTTGGTCCCTGCTCCCTGCCCCGCTCAGGCTGTAGGAAAGGTGCAGAGCACCTGGAAAACACGCCAGCCCTTTGGGGAAAGATCCTCTGGCCACCGTGTGCGGAAATCAGCCCGAGGAAGGAGGCAGCCAGCCCAGGTCCTCACAATGCAGAGCAGCCCAGGATTGCAGAAGCCCAAAAAGAGTTTAAAGTCCACTGAGGCGTAGTGCTTTCCCTAAGAAATCTGAAGCTTTTCTTCAGTGATTCAAACTGACTGCCAGCACTAAACGGCTTCAAGAGGCATCTCGGCTACCTTTGCACTTCATTTACTTTGGCACGACTAAACAGAGCCTTTCTTCTCCTCTGTTAAGACACGAGAGCTTGTGAGCTTTGCACTCATCCATGAGATCACACACTGGGTCTCAGTTTCAGACCTTAGTAGTAGCAGCTGGTGGAATAAAAGGATTCCTTGAAACAGCAGCAGATCCGTGGGGTTGTGCCTGTGCAGAGGGAAGCGCAGGCTTTGGGGTAAGCCCTGTAATCTCAGGCCTGCCCCTGCCCATGTGGACTGCAGCACCTCTGGGAGCCTGTTGTGGTTTCCTGCCTCTCTGCACCTTGGTTTCTCTCCAAAAGAAATCAAATCCCGCAGGGAGATGGTGCTCTTGTGTTTATGTCCCGGGGTGGGGCAGAGCTGCACACACCTGTCCGGTGTCCCAGCAGCTCTGCCCTCTGACTACATTGTCACTGCGCCGTCCTGCCACTGGCTTCTGGAGTCTTTGGCTGCAACACCTGATGTTGTGTGTCCTTACTTAGAGATAGTGTAATATGTTTGAGAAATAAAGCCTGTTGTCTATTTTCTTTTGCTTAACACACTCACTATCACGGAATAAGGGAATTGCCAGAGCTGGAAGGGACCTCTTGAGATCATCCCATACAACTCCCCTGCTAAAGCAGGGTTGCCCAGAGCACATCACTCAGGGCTGCATCCAGGTGGGGCTTGAACGTCTCCAGAAAAGGGTACTCCACACCCTCCCTGGGCAGCCTCTGCCAGGGCTCTGACACCCTCGCCCCAAAAAAGTTCCTCCTCATATTTGAATGGAATTCCTCTGTTCCATTGAACAGCCCCAGCTCTCTCGGCCTGTCTTCACAGCAGAGGTGCTTCATCCCTCTGATCATCTTGGTGGCCCTCCTCTGGACCTGTTCCAACAGGTCCATGTCCTTTTTTGTTGAGGACTCCAGAGCTGGACACAGGACTCCAGGTGGGTTCTTCACCAGAGCAGAGGACAGGGGGAGAATCACCTCCGTGCTGGCCACGCTTCTCTTGATGCAGCCCAGGATGGGGTTGGCTTTCTGGGCTGCCAGCGCGCACTGCTGGCTCATGTGGAGCTTCTCATCCAGGAGCATTCCCAAGTTCTGATGTTCCTTATTTTTTAATTACCTTTCTGTTGAAGTAGGCTAAATTTCAGAGACACGTTTTCACATGCGGTGCTTTAAGTATGAAAAAACCCCACAATTTTTACATCAGATTTTTTTTTTTTTTTTTTTTTTTTTTCCCAAAGAGATGTAGAGAAATCATGCTTCCTTCACATTATTTGTTACCAAATTTAAGGCACACTTCAATAACACTGGTGGGAAGCCTGTCTGGAACCTTCAATTTAGAGAAAACTTTGCAGCTGTGACTTAAATGATGAAAATGGTCTGGTTGCCCAGGGTGAGGCAGAATATTATTAGACATGTGTGTCTGCAGTGGGTCTGCCCCAGCCTGGAGGGCTCAGCTATTTGAAGATCGTAGGATCACGGAATGACTCAGGTTAAAAGGGACCTCAGATGGTCACCTAGACCCACCTCCTGCTCCAAGCAGGATCAGCTATGAATTTTGGTCAGTTGAGTCAAGGCTGCACCAATTTACCCAGACTAGAGGTTTAAAACATGCGTGTGTCATCTGCCCCAGCCCTTCAAAATCAGCAAAGAGACATCCTTTCCTGGGGGCTGCTCTTGCGAAGTGAGAAGGGCTTGCTGGGCAAGAGGAAAGCAAAAGGCAAGCATCTAAAAGGGTATTTATTGCATTACTGAAAAAGGATGTCTTAAGAACCACTGATTTGGACCGTGATGAAGCCTTTAAAGGAGAATTGCTTTCAGCCGAGGGAATGCTCTGGGACCTGATTCTCAAAACAGGGAATTTACATAATCATTGTCAGTATGCAAATTCCTGATTTTTGAAGCCTAAAGGGCACATAAATGTTTAGTAAAGAGGGACTGATGTGATTTTTTTCTTTTTTTTTTTCCTTTCCTGAAGCTTCCCGAGTTGCAAGAGAAATATTCTAATACTGTTGGTACGCTGCCTAATTTTAAAGACATTCCTAATAGGAAGAAATATATTTTCTGCATATTTGTATTTTTATGCTGTTAGCTTTGTGTGTGTAAGTACAATATGTATACATGGTCGATCCATACCTTAGAAGGTTGCTCAGCTGTTAGGTTATATGCACTGAGAAATATATTGTCAACCTATACCTTGTACATTTTATGCCTTCTAGAGACAGTTTAATAAAAACAGCTGCTTTTCCATAAGAAAAGTTCAGCAGCCATAAAGAAATATGCACAGCGTGTTTCCATTTCATCTTTACATATCTGGTAATTAAAGATGTGCCAAACTCCTTGAAAGTAATTCACTTGGGCAGTGAACCACGTTATTCAGCGATTTGCAGATAGCACAAAAGAGAAAGCTCGGGCGTTTTGATTCACCCTGCGAATCAACATCGCATTGCTTCGCATTGTGTCTCGGCGATGCCCAGCAAATTGACTCTCATTGCTTCACACCACATTACTATGCAGCAGGTCAAAGTAGCACGGCGTTGTTGGGTTTCAGTTTTTTTTTCCCTTGATCAGATGTGAAATGTTAGGTGGCAAATATGAAAGTCACAAGAAATTTAGCAAAAGAGCTATTTGCAGGGTAAAAATCTTGGGGAATTTGTTCTCAGGAGAATTATACTTTATTAATATGCTCTAAGGAGGTAATCGGTTGATTCTGAGGCAAGTAGTATGATTTTACCATCTTTTCTCTCTGTAGGGTATGCCTGGCTGGCTTTTTAGGAGGCTGGAGGCTTTGTTTATGTTAAGGAAAGTGGGATCACTACACTGATGTATTACGTACCTATCAATGTACCTATTACATAAATAGGGGTTCATCCCGCTGCAGCTGCAGCCACTGGGATTTCTGCAGTGTTTGTCCCCGGTGCTGGGGCTGCAGCACTCTGTCTGTGAGGGAGGGGGAATGGTCTGCTGAGGCCCAGAACAGCCCACCACAGGATTGCCGCCTTGTCCCGTATCTGGAGTTATAGCAAATCATCCCTGAAACCTCCAGTTTTCCCGTAAAAAACACCATAATCCAATTTTCTTCACTGATATCTTTATGACCTCAATGTAGAGGTGAACCATGAGTAAGCTCATGTCCTCCCTGTGCCCAGCTCCACCACAAAGGGATTTTGTCAGTGGCTCTCAATGCCCATGAAAGCAAGAGAAGGATTTACTCCTGATCGTGCAGTGGGTTTCCATCATCTTTCTTTGGCTGAACATTTGGAATGTAATTTTTATGTCTCTGGTGTACTAAAGAGGTGAAGTTAAGCGGGTGGTCTTCTTTTACTCTCCATCAGCATCGCCTTCTTGCAGTTCAGCTTATGTGGGTTGAGCAGCGCCTTAGGAATCAAAGTCAGCAACAAAACTCCTGCTGTATTTTTGTATCCTGGCAATGGCCTGGTATTTAAAATATGCACTCTGTTTACACAACATAAGTAGAAATATCCTTCTGTTGTAGTGTTTGGTTGTTTTGCTGCGGGATAGACGGGTGGGCTGCAACCCTGAGTTCTGGCAGGGCTTTGGAGGAGCCTCCAAGGAGGAGAGGGAATTGCACCAGCAAATCTTTGCTGGCCTGGGCTCAGCCACGTTGGACTTTTTCTTGCTGGATTTATAGTCGTTAGAGGATTATGAGTTGTGAGCATCATGCGCCGTTGTGTGCCGTTCGAACTGGTCATGTTGCTGTCAACACAGAATACAGAACAGACAAGTAAATGAATATTAGATGTGGTGGAGAGATGTCCCATATTTGTACCTGTGCCTCTCAGTGCACGAAGCCTGTGGTGTCAAGTGCTGGGCAAATGGGAGTTGTGGTGTTCCTTTAGCACTTCAGCAGCCGCCTGATCTGATTCATCAGGAATATGATAGAAAATTGGTTTTGGCATGATAAATGTCTACTGGTTAGTGTTATCCCACAAGGCTTGTGCAGCGTCAGCTGTACCATTCCTGTCTTAGGTGCTATAAAACATTTGTTGTCTCCACATTCACTATGTAGTGGGGGAAACAAAAGCTTCGGGGCTCCTCCACTGGTTTCAGGAGCTCAGGCTTTTTTCCTGAGTCATGGAAACTTTTATTTCTGTGTTAAGATAATTAAAGGGGTAACAGTTTTAAATTGGAAGAGGGGAGATTTAGATTAGATATTAGGAAGAAACTCTTTGGTGTGAGGGTGGTGAGGCACTGGACCAGGTTGCCCAGAAAAGCTGTGGCTGCCCCATCCCTGGAGGGGTTCAAGGCCAGGCTGGATGGGGCTCGGAGCAACCTGGTGTGGTGGGAGGTGTCCCTGCCCAGGGCAGGGGGGGTTGGAACTCAATGATCTTGAAGGTCCCTTCCAGCTCTAACCATTCTGTGATTCTATTAAATATTCTTGGTTTATGATGAAAAAACCAAAGATGTTAGCTGTGCTTGTGGAATTTAATAATTCTTCCTAGAATTTTACTTGATCTTGTTGGGGAAAGGGAGGGGCCCTTGTCTTTTCCCAACAGATGTTGGATCTTTTGGAGAGTCTGTGTTGCCAACGCCATGTTTACTCTGAATTGATGGATGTATGGCATTCATTGGTTTTTAAAAGATGGAAAGAATACCCTAACAGCTGGTTGGGATTTGGAATATTTCTTAGCTGTGGAGCTGGGAAGGTTGGGGTGGGCAGTAAGGAAGAAGGCGGAGTGTTTCAGTTGCTCCGAAGGTTTAACACTAGTCACTTCCAATCTTCTTTTGCTGATCTGCTGAAGATTGTGTAATCTCTCTAGTGTGCAGATGTTGAACAAAAGAATATTACTGTAACATCCTTAATCTGTCTTTCCTTCTTCCCTCCCTTCCTTATGATCCACTCCATGTTCTCCTGGGAATTGAAATTACAAAATGGAATTTGAGGAAAGGTGCACTTCTACTTTCCAAGAACTAATTCTCTACAAAGAGATTATCTGTATTACTGGGAAAAGCTACTGCTTATTAGATGTGTAGCTGTAGATGCAGTTTAAGGCAATAAATAAAATATTCTGGATCACAGCACACAAGAATATAATTAATCGGGTATTTGTAGTAATATGACTGCATAGGGATTTAACAGGAGATAAGCTGTGTTTAGTAATTTCACTGATAGCTTTTTTCCTTCCCCAGCTGAAGGAGCCTACCTTTTTCTGGAATATCAATTTACATAATGTAGAGTCTTTCTTTTGTATGTCAGAGAAGAAGGGAAACAAACAGGAAATAAAGAATTTTTAAATTATGTAAATATACAGGTACTTTAAATCTCTCTGCTACTTTGTTTTTTCAAACTAAGTCAGAGCTGTAATATGTTTGAAGAGAAATACCAGAGCTCTTGAAGCAGTCATGAGATAACACTAGACCTTTACTCAAACAGAACTCTCCCTGAAGTCCAGAGACGAGATGTTCATGCCCTAGAAATGGGGTGAAGAGCTTTAGTAGAGTAGTGAATAATGAATCTGTGTGTAAAGGTGTTATAAATGCAGCTGCTGAGGGAGGAAATGGATGAGAAGGTCATACAGACACAATGAGCTGCCAAGATAGTCACAGGACCATAGAACCATAGAATCATTCAGGTTGAAAAAGACCCTTGGGATCATCGAGTCCAACCACCTATCCTGCTCTACAAAGTTCTCCCCTGCACCACATCCCGCAACACCACATCTCAACCACTCTTCAACACATCCATGGATGGGGTCTCAACCATCTCCCTGGGCAGCCTATTCCAGTGTCTGACCACTCTTTCTGGGAAAAATTTTTTCCTGATGTCCAATCTAAACCTACGTTGTGTCANCCCCCAGGTCCTTTTCTACCAGGCAGCTCCAGCCACATTTCCCCAAGCCTGTAGCAATGCAGGGGGTTGTTGTGGCCCAAGTGCAAGACCTGGCACTTGGCCTTGTTGAAGCTCAGTCCTTCAGAGCCACCATTTGCGGTATCAGAGAAGCTCCATATCCCACGGCTAGACACTTGGCAGGTGTTGGAGGTATCCCAGGGGTAAGATGCCTGGGAAACGGGAGGTGACTCTAAAGCTCCAGCCAAACTGCTGCTCCCAGCACTGCCATCCGTCCAGGAAAAGCAGTGTTTCCTCCAGACTCATATGTGAACACTTAGGTCCATCCAGCTCTCACCCGTGTGCGAGCAGGCATGTGGTGCTGGTGTGTGGGGGAGAGAATAATCCCTTTTAATGAGTGGCAAACTGTCTATCTCGACAATTTACATGGATAAGCGCCATCCATCATAATACATCACCAAAGATTAGCCTGCTTATGAGACTGACGTGTTTTGAAAGGAAAACACCAAAGTGAAATTCATTTTCAAACCCCTAAGTCTGTGGCTTTGATCAAGAAAACAAAGCATGATATTGTTTTAAGAAGACACTAATGACTGCGAAAGAAGTGATGTGTTTAAAAATCTCCATCTTTTGCGGGTAATGGTTGCAGGGCTTGCCACCAGCTTCCCATTAGTGTCTGAGAGACTCCTGTGCTGTACCCTGCTGCACAAAGCTAGCAGAAATTGTAGTGCTTACAGCTCTGATTTAACTAGAGCACATGTCTATGAAAGACTTACTTTTTTTCAGATCAACAAATGTATTTCATATTGCTTGCTGCGGAATACAAAACCTTAGGATGTGCAAGCATCAATGAACAGTAAAATATATGGCCAAATGATTGACGGGGGCAAGAACCAGACAGGTATTGTGTGTAATAGGCTAAAACCAGCCTCTGGAAAAAACATGAAAAATGGAAATTAAAACAACAGAAAAACAAAGAGCATTTCGAATTTCTCTTAATTCAATTTTTATAGCTGTGCACATGATGTTACCCAGCCAAAAGCGAACGTAATCTTTTATGAATTTAATAGTACACTTCTGTATTTATATGCTCATGTCTTCCATTCTCTATCAAAGTTAAATGAAAATGGAAACATAAAAGAGTTGACTGTGATAACATTCAGGTGATTTGACTGTGATAACATTCAGGTCATGTCTCCAACATATATTTGAAATGTTAACTGCATCAGTTTGCGTACAGCTGATAGTTATATGAAGCCTTTAGGATTTTTATGAAGAAGTAAAATGTAAGGATGGGCACCTGGTCCTCAAAAGAGAAAGCCTTTTGGTTTTTATGGGATCAGCTTTAGAATGTATATTTGCATGTCACTTTCACTTTGATCTGAGCTACCTCTAAACCCTGCCTGCCCGGATCTGTCTCTCATCTCAGGTTTGGGTTCTGTACTGGCAGTCTGCTTGAGAGGAACTGGTAAAGTAAAACTGCTTTCCACAAATGCCACCAATTGGGATGTTTCCTTCAGTCTAATTCTACTTGTTGCATTTCCACACGTGATCATGGCTTTTTTTCTGCCCTGACTGCCCCGTCTCTCTGTCACACACTAACACAGTCAACTAGAAAAGGCGAAAATGGATGGCGAGTTGCAGGTCAATTAGAAAAGGTAAAATTGGATGGCAAGTTGCAGGTCTTAATTGCAGCAGTTGGTTGTTTCCTTTTCTGCCTTAGGAGGGTTTTCACTGATTTCATAAAAGTACCAGTTCATGTTGCCTTTTTAAGCAATGTAAACACTTTATCATGGGGTCTCCACCATGGAAATCGAAAACCTTTCTAGATAGTAACAAAATGGACATAGATAAGGTTTATAGGGTATTATTACAGCGTCTTTCATAATTAACACCATCAGGAGCCTGGAAGGTCTGAAGGCTGCGCAGGCGATGCTTTTGCTAACAAAGCGCGATGCAGTGAGTGAGATGGAGTTTGAACAAGTAGCCACAAAAAAATATGTAGCCTTTCAGCCTTTCCGCTCCTCTGGGTCACGTGGTACCGAAAAACTGCTCAGCCAGCAAATGTTTGGTTTGAGTTCAGTTGTGTATGTACAATCGTTGCCTTTGGGCTGTCTCTGGCAGCATTATTTGTTGGAGTAATTAGTGTACGCGCGATGTCATTGATCTTTCTGGAAACCACCTCTACATTTCAGTGGTGAGTAAATCCTTTTCACGCTCTGTATCTGAACACAGATCTGGGTCTAAATATTGAAGGAGACTGGGAAGGGCAGCTACAGGTTGTCACTGCTCTGATCAGCACCAAGTTCCTTCCAGAAATGTTTCACCCTGAGTTCAACACGCTCTTTGCCTGTGTGTCTGAAGTGCTGTAACTCAGTTCATGGGTATAAAACATCAGGAGATAAATGGGCATCCAAAAGACTGTCTCTTTCTTCATCTCCATCAGCCCAGCCCAGTATTGTCTTTCTACAACTCTTCCTTCTCTTATCCATGTATAGCTCCCCACTGCGTGTATAATCACAGTCATTAAAATCCAAAGATTCAAGGACCGGGAGATCGCTAGGGAAGTGGTGAAAAGCAACATTCCTCTCGGGGCAGGGAGAGGGTTTGTTTGCTTTCTGGTTTATTGACCTGGGTGTCTCATTTGTTGAGTTCCACTAACCATCTGTATGTAACTTGTACGTTCTGGTGGGATTGAAAATGAGAAATATGTGATTTTTTATGGCTGAGATGGATAGCTGCCGAGATGCTGAATGTTCTGGATGGCAGATGTAGCAGTAGGCTGAGGAGAGGCTTTGAGTCCTATTCAGAAAGGCTGCCTTGCCTGGCGCTTGGTATAAAAGGAAACATGATCACAGGAGAAAAGACTGCCAAAAAGCAACATCTTAACATCTGTCCTGTATAAAATACCTTATTTTTCCTCCCATCACTTTCTGGTTTCAGCTTGTAGAACTGCAAAGCTGGGAGGGCTCTGAAACTCTAAAAGTTTCGTGAATAGCTGTGTTGAAAAGCTCAAATCTATTTTAAGTTTTGTATGTTCCCAGCTAACTGTAACTTTAACTTTTGAATGAAGTCTTTTTTCTTTCTTTTTTTTTTTTTTTTTTTTTTTTTTTACTGAAACCGGCATGAGATAGTAGTTAATTTTCACTAAGAAACAGAGATTTTTTTTTATTTTTAGAAATGAAAATCTTAAGGCCACACTAATTGCCCCTACTTCTGTTTTTGAGATGGTCTTGGTGGTTTGTTTGCATTTGAAGTTTCTAGTCTCTAAAAATATTTGCTCCCAAGACTATACACACACACACAAATATATATACACATACATACATAAAACATCCAAGTGGTGGTTTTCTGTCTGGTGTGGGTCACCACTAATAATAAAAAGAAGTAAAATAACAAATTCAAACAAATTCAAAGCATAACTTTTCTGGGATCTGGATCTCTGTTGAAAAATGTATTGATGTTTGCAAATAAGACCATTAAACTAATCTGCTCGCAATTGTCTAGGAAAAGCATACGTCTGTGGCTATCACACGAATATTCGGTACTTTTCCAGTGACATCCTGAATCGTGAGCAATGACAAACATTCCAGAGCCTGCTCCTGACATGGGAAAAGTTTCCTGAGATCTGTGAGGTGCTGTGGGTCAGGCAGCGGAGCACCATGGAGCCCAGAGGGGCAGCTCCCAGACCACAGCTCATCTGGATGGGAAATGGGAACATCAAACGTGTCCCCCAGGACCAGACAACTGGTTTGACACTGACTATCTGGTGGGTTTACAGCTGGCTGCATTTTACACACTGAACAGCAAGGATGCCTGGTTAAACCCTAGCTTTGTGTGTGGTGCTTACTTTAAAGAAACAGAGGTAAACAAAGAAAAAAAGGGAGTAACTCAAAATAGGTAAACCATGGTATTTTTAGAAAGAAAATTTGCCATGTATGGCCATGCAGTGTGATAAGATTTAGTTTCAGAGGAAGAAGACAGGGTGAGAGAGCTGGGGCTATTCAGCTTGGAGAGGAGAAGGCTCTGGGGAGACCTTGGAGCAGCCTTCCAGGATCTGAAGGGAGCTCCAGGAGAGCTGGAGAGGGACTCTTGGTCAGGGAGTGGAGTGACAGGACAAGGGGTAACAGTTTTAAATTGGAAGGGGGCAGATTTAGACTGGATATTAGGAAGAACTTCTTTGGTGTGAGGGTGGTGAGGCACTGGAAGAGGTTGCCCAGAGAAGCCCCATCCCTGGAGGGGTTCAAGGCCAGGCTGGATGGGGCTTGGAGCACGCTGGTGTGGTGGGAGATGTCCCTGCCCAGGGCAGGGGGTTGGAACTCAGTGATCTTTAAGATCCCTTCCAACTCTAACCATTCTATGATTCTCTAAGTAACCAAAACTAACAGCAGAGAGCTATTAGATACAACTAGGATCCCAGATGTGATTTTCCTAATAATGGCGTTGGGAGAAAGGCACTATTCTTGGAAGTGAGAGTCGTAGGATCCCAGAATGGTTTGGGTTGGAGAGGACTTCAAAGATTATTGAGTTCCATCCCCCTGCCCTGGGCAGGGACACCACCCACCAGGCCAGGTTGGTCAAAGACCCATCGAGCCTGGTCTTGATCCCCACCTTCCAGAAAGGACGATGCTTTTCCTTGCCGTCTTTGCCTTTGCTAATGTGAGGTCAGTGGCAATTATTTCCAATTCTGTTTGGTGTGCCTGGAACATTAGAAAAATTGTCATTGGTGTTAGAGAGGGAATAGCAGTCTGCTAAGGACAGTAAGATTATGCTGCTTAGATCAGAAGCTTCCCAAAAGTTTGTAGTGTTCATAACGGTGTAAAAATAATCATTATGAAAGCTCACCAAAAAAAAAAAAAAAAAAGAAAGAAAAGTCAGATTTTCTTTATAGGCTTATGTCATATTTTTTTTGGTTTGTTTGGACTGTTTCTCAGTGTTCTGCAGAACATATCTTTGAAATATATAAAACTGTCATGTGTTACTTTCCTGCCATTTTTTTATAATTAGTTCAACATGGCACATGACCTCTAAATGACCCATGGTGCTGTGTCACAGATTGTACTTTGTATGTTTATATGAAATACCAGGATAAGAGTCAGCCTGGGAGCACTCTGCTGTTTTTCAAAGCAGAAAAGTCTCTGCGGGGCAAAAGTTTGTGGTAACTACAACTTTATTAAAACTTTTGAAGGGAGTAAGTAAAATGAGACTGCAGAACTTCATCAGGGACTGAATTTTTCCCAGTGGCTGTCTTTTTGGCTGAAAATAGAATTTAAAAATGAGTCAGGCCCTGTGTTTTCATAGAGTTAAACCTCATTTTGTTGATTTTGCTAGGGTAAAGTGAGTCTAAATCGTTACAGTTTTGCTTTAGTGCTTTCTGTTATAAGGGCCTGAGTGTGTTACAAAGCCAAGGTGGGTGCAGCCCATAGTCTCTTGAACATATCGGGGCAGCTTGAAAACCAGTTGTGTCACTTAAGTAGCTACATGTCGAACCATGGTTGCCAAAGAGCTTTAGACCTTTGGGAATGAGCACAGTGAGTGTTCGTGCCCCCAAAGAAAATGCAATGAAGCGTAGAAGGCTTCTGAAAGTGAAAAGAATTGCACTGGTGCCATATGAGAAATTTGTCACAGAGTCACAGAATGCTATGGGGCTGGAAGGGACCTCTGGAGATCAGCTAGTCCAACCCCCTGCCAAAGCAGGTCCACCCAGAGCAGATTGCACAAGAACATGTCCAAGCAGGTGATGAGTGTCTCCAGAGACGGAGACCCCACCACCTGTCCGGGCAGTCTCTTCCAGGGCTCTGCCACCCTCAAAGGGAAGGAGTTCCTCCTCATGTTTAGATGGAACTTCCAATGTACAAGTTTGTGCCCATTTCCTCTTGTCCTGTCACTGGGTACCACTAAAGAAGGACTGGCTCCATCTTCTTGACACCCACCCTTTTAAGTATTTGTAGCGTTGATCAGATATTCCCCAGCCTTCTCTTCTCCAGACTAAAAGGACATATCCTACAGATAGGGGCAGCATCGTGCTCACACACCCTGGTCCTCATGGGGGACTTCAACCACCCTGATATCTGTTGGAAGGACAACACAACAGGGCACAATAAATCCAGGAAGTTCTTTAAATATGTTGATGATAATTTTCTTCAAATGATTGAGGAGCCAATGAGGAAAGGAGCCGTGCTGGACCTTGTCCTTACCAACAAGGAGGGGATGGTGGCGAATGTCAAGTTCAAGGGTAGTCTTGACTGTCGTGATCATGAAATGGTAGAATTCAAGATTCTTAAGGCAGCGAGGAGGGTGTGCAGCAGGCTTGCTACCCTGGACTTCAGGAGAGCAGACTTTGGACTCCTGAGAGATCTGATTGGCAGGGTAGAGTGGGAAAAAGAACTGGAGGGGAGAGGGGCCCAAGAAAGTGTTCAAGGATAACCTCCTCCGAGCTCAGGAGAGATGCATCTCAAAAAAGAAGTCAGGCAGAATAGCCAGAAGGCCTCTGTGGATAAACAAGGATGTGTTAGACAAGCTCAGAACCAAAAAGGAGGCCTATAGAGGGTGGAAACAAGGATGGATGAACTGGGCGGAATATAGAGAAACTGTCCGAGTGACCAAGAACCACATCAGGCAGGCGAAGGCCCAGAGAGAACTAAATCTGGCCAAGGACATCAAGGACAATAAGAAAAACATCTATTGCTATGTCAGGGAAAAAGGCAAGACTAGGAAGGCTATGGGTCCTCTCCAGAAGGAAACTGGAGACCTAGCCACCCAGGATGTGGATAAGGCTGAGGTACTGAATGACTCTTTTGCCCCCAGTCGTCACCAGCAAGGGCTCTCACTGCACTGCCCAAGTCACAGTAGGCAAAACCAGGGGCTCTGAGAATGGAGAACTGCCCACAGTAGGAGAAGATCAGGTGAGCAACCTGAAGGTGCATAAGTCCATTGGACCTGATGAAATCCATCCACGGGTCCTGAAGGAGCTGGCGGACCAAGTTGTGAAGCTGCTTTCCATGATATTTGAGAAACTGTGGAAACCTGGTGAAATTCCTGTAGACTGGAAAAAGGGGAACATAACCCCGATATTCAAAAAAGGGAAAAAAGAGGACCCAAGGAACAATGGGCCAGTCAGTGTCACCTCTGTGCCTGGCAAGATCATGGAGCAGATCCTCCTGGAATCTCTGCTCAGGCACATGGAAAATAAGGAGGTGACTGGAGATAGCCAACATGGCTTCACCAAGGGCAAATCCTGCCTGACAAACTTGATGGCCTTCTACGATACTGCTACGAACTTGATGGACAAAGGCAGAGCAATGGATGTCATCTACTTGGACTTAAGCAAAGTGTTTGACACTGTTCCGCATGACATCCTAGTCTCCAAATTGGAAAGTTGGATGGATGGACCACTCAGTGGATAAGGAACTGGCTGAATGGCCGCACTCAAAGGGTTGTGGTCAACGGCTCAATGTCCGAGTGGCGGCTGGTGATGAGTGGTGTCCCGCAAGGGTCAGTACTGGGACCAGTACTATTTAACATCTTTGTGGGAGACACGGACAGTGGGACAGAATGCACCCTCAGCAAGTTTGCCGATGACACCAAGCTCGGTGGCGTGGTCAACACAGTGGAGGGAAGGGGTGCCATCCAGAGGGACCTGGACAGGCTGGAGAGGTGGGCTAGTGCAAGTTGTATGAAATTCAACCAAGTCAAATGCAGGGTCCTGCCCCTGGGACCTGGCAATCCCAGATACAAATACAAGTTGGGCAGAGAATGGTTGGAGAGCAGCCCTGAGGAGAAAGACTTGAGAGTGCTCATGGATGAGAAGCTCAACATGAGCCGGCAGTGCGCGCTGGTAGCCCAGAAAGCCAACCATCTCCTGGGCTGCATCAAAAGAAGTGTGACCAGCAGGTCGCGGGAGGATGAGGTTAGTCTGTGGTTGCCGAGTGCTAGCAAAGTCCATCAAAATACTCCTCCTTTAAATGTCCAAATGGGCTGTAATGGCCTTGGGGCATCTCCTCTGGTGGCAAGTGCACCCCTGTGCAGTGTCAGGCTGCAGAACGCAGTGCAGAGAAGTGGGTCAGTGCTGTCACCTGAGTCTTCATGTGTGTTTCACTACCAGATTTCCCTTTAGAGTGGAAAGAAAGCTAAGAATAAAATGCAGTGAATCGATGAGCTACGGGTCAGTCTTTTTGATGGATTTGTTTTGCAAATAAAACAAAGCTGGCTTAGATAGTGAAAAAGTCATAAATGTTATAGTCCAACTGTACACAAAAGGCAGGGACTCATAGGCACTCTGCGTCCTACCAGCTGTACTAGAAACATCTGCAGAAGCATGTAATTTAAAGAAACAACCTATTTTCTCCTAGGATTTTCCACATTTTCTGGTAGGTGACTGGAAGAGGGAAGAACAAGCAATCCCAGAAAACATGAAATCGTGGTTGGCATGCACAGACTCAAATAATTGGATAAATGTGTGGTGCAAAAGTAAGGAATATCTGAAAGACTAATATTGAAAACAAAACTTGCAAAGGATGTTTTGAGGAGGACCTTTTTTAATATTATCATTAAATTAAATGAAACGGAATAAATTTGATTCAATAGAACTTTAAAGCCTAAGCTCCCTAGGTGTCAAAATCCCAGCCTTAACCTTGTTTCCACTTTCTAAACATTAAAATCTTGCCTTTGACACTGGGCATATATAAACTTCCTATATAAGAAACAGTTGTTTAGAGTCGCTAGTAACCTCTCCGAGTTCTGGGATCACTTTGAGAAGGCTCCTTCTGAAAGTACCTATGATCGTGGTTTGAGAGCAAAATTCTTCGTTTTCTGGGGCAGGAGAGACTTTGGGAGTGAGAAAAAACATGTTAATAATGCAGTCCTGGATTTCATCTCTTAGTTTTCCTACAGTTGTACTAGTTCAACCTTGGCTGATCCTTCCTAGAAATTGATTTTTCCCTACTGTAAAGCTTTGTTCCTCTCTTCTCACTTAATGGCACCTTTGTTTTTGGCATCATTAGGCCATGATGCATCCCTTTAATAGTAACAGCAGCATAATTTTAACCAGAATTTATAAGCTGTTCATATATTCCTTCAAATAAGTCAATGCCTCTTGTATACGTTTGAGATGGTCTTTTGTATTGCTTACAGCTGTAGAAACCATTTTATTTGGATGTATTTTGTTGTTCATAATCTTCGTAATCTTAACAGAATACTCTGTGCAAACTGCTTTCTAGTTACCATCACTGGCTGTCTCCTTTAAAGACATGAACCATTTCTTGGCATTTAAATGACAGGCATTAATAGGATTATTAATGAATTGAAAGTGGGAGAGACCTCTCTAGACAATATTTCTAATTTTACTTAAGTTTGTTTGCATGAAGAAAGCCAAAATTTCTTTGGAGAAACACCAAATTGGTCTGGTTACATATTTTTCTTCCTGAAGTGCATTTCAGATAAATCCTGCAAGAAAATTCCACTGCCTACCAAGTCAGAAAAACTCAAGTGAACTGATGGGTTCAGTCCTTATTTTCCAGCCTGACGGCCTGGGAAGAGGTGGCTGAATGTCGAACTGGTGCTGGAAACATTTCCTCAGGAGCAGTTGAAGATGTGTCCTTTACTAAATTAACAGTCAGCCTTGAAAGGAAAGAATATGAAGCATGCATCAGCAAATTAATTCAAATTAAAAAGTGAAACGGTATTGAATCTTTGCTTTAAACTCAAAGCCAGTATTTGTTCTTTTCTTAAATTCAGACTTCAAATGCCTTCAAACCGTGGTCCACTCCCATCTCCCTGCCTAACTCCTAAAACCTTTGTGGGGGCTATTGCTGTGCATTAACAGAAGTAGTAGAAAGTATTTAGTGTTTTTAGCTGCCTTTTTAATAGAATTTAGGGGCTGGGAACGGGACCTCTCCAGAGAAAACAGTTTCAGAAGTTTGTTGTAAAGACTGAGGGCATGGGTAACCCTTCCTAGCTGAAATTTGGGGTTATTAAGCAGCATCAATCACTCTGAGTGGTGGACACAAAATACAGGGTTTTC
The DNA here is from genome assembly GCA_013400375.1 of Thinocorus orbignyianus. Lineage (NCBI taxonomy): Eukaryota > Metazoa > Chordata > Aves > Ciconiiformes > Thinocoridae > Thinocorus > Thinocorus orbignyianus. Next base: position 919,018 of record VXBW01005197.1, on the reverse strand, counting down.
ATGAGAAACAGGATGTTTTCTACCAGTGAAGATTTAAATTGATTTTTTTGTTTGTTTGTATGCCGCTATCCATTCCTGAACTCTTCCAGTTTGGTGAATAAATGAGAACTAATCCAAGTATGACATATTGCTAAAAAGAATCCTTATATTGTTCCTTATCCTTCAGAACTGCATGATTTTGGCATCTAAAGTTTGCTGTTAATTCTCACTGAAACCCCAGAAAAGTAGTACAGAGTGAGTTTTGGCTTCTTGCTTAACATAAAGTGAATGTTTACTAGCTTTTTAATAAGTATTAAATTTGAACAAAAATATAGTCCATTCTAACAAGAGCTCTCATTTTTGTTTGCTTTTAGTTATTTAAGTTTTTAAAACAGTAAAATTGAGAATGTTTTTATATATGCATATAAAATAAAACCTCCCCATCAAAGCCTGAATCTAAATGATTCCAGTGGTGAAAACATCTGCCAAAGATTGCATTTTAAGCTCCTCAAAGTCCCAGAGATTACTGGGGTCTGTACAAATAACGGGGCTTTTTAGTTTTAGTTTGTTGGTTGTTCTTGAGGATAAAGTTGGGGAAATGAATAAGTCTTATTTAGGTCAGATTATACTTTTTATAGGGCCCCACATGAAAAAAAAACCACAACCAACTGTAGTCCAAAAATTTAGCTTTCTGTTTTAAAGAAAGCTTCAAAACAAAAGAATTTTAAATTTTCTGTATGAGATACTGTACTTCGAATTGTGTTTTGAATTTTCAGAAAACAGCAATATGGACCACACTCAACCATCAGATACAAGACACAAGAAATCTTTTAGTCAGGGACGAAATGGTGCATTTTGGGGAGGAAAAAAACAACCAACCACTCTGACAACCACAAACTTTTCTAAGGTCAAGTACACCTCACCAAGCGAGTGTCACTCTTCCAGGCATCAGCATGATCCAGTAATAAATAAAGCTATGAACTGGTGGGGCATCAAGTTAGCAACCTGAAGCCTGTTTTCCATGCAATGTGTGTGCCAAATTAGCTCTCCTGGGAGTTTCCACGGCCACCAGTAGGTTTGGAAATGCTGCTGCGAGGCCAGGCTGGGCTGTGCAGGACAGCAGAGGGAGCACGGGGATGTGTGCTTGCTCCTCAGGAGAAAGAGTGGCTCTGAGAGGAGTCGGTGGGCAGTGGTAGAGCTGGAAGTCACGTTACTTCCCTTTATTCCTGCCCTCAAATCTGGTCTACTTTACTTTTTATTTCTGTGACTCGCGGCCACCTATTTTAAAGTCCCCTTTACAAAGGTGGGACATATGTCCAGCTCTGGAGTCCTCAACAGAGAAAGGACATAGAACTGTTGGAATGGGTCCAGCGGAGGGCCACCAAAATTATCAGAGTGATGGAGCACCTCTGCTATGAGGATAGGCTGAGAGAGCTTTCCAGGATCTGAAGGGAGCTCCAGGAGACCTGGAGAGGGACTCTGTCAGGGAGTGTAGTGATAGGACAAGGGGTAACGGTTTCAAATTGGAAGAGGGGAGATTTAGATGAGATCTTAGAAAGAAGTTCTTTGGTGTGAGGGTGGTGAGGCACTGGACCGGGTTGCCCAGAGAAGCTGTGGCTGCCCCATCTCTGGAGGGGTTCAAGGCCAGGCTGGATGGGGCTTGGAGCAACCTGATGTGGTGGGAGGTGTCCCTGCCCATGGCAGGGGAGTTGGATCTCGATGATCTTGAAGGTCCCTTCCAACCTGAACTATTCTATGGTTCTATGATTTAGGAGTCTGGGAGTACCTTAAATATTGTGAGCTGGGCTTTGCCACATGAGAGCTAATCACGAATTGCTTAAACTCTAACTTATAACAGAGCAATTCAAAAGTGCTTATTGCATTTACAGAGTAGCTGCCAAAATCTCATAAATGACTGCATTAGTCATATTTTTTTCCTTCTTCAGAAGGAATATTTCTTTCTTTTATTAATATAAAACCACAATGTCATTATGTCACCCATGCATCCACTGTGTAATTACTCCATTTTAAAGATAAATCCATTGTCTTGGGATGCATCCATCATGGATGTCACCTTTAGCGCAGAAGGTGAGACACTAAATGGACACCTTTTACTAATATTAATTTCTATATAGTCATCAATTGCGAATAGACTATCCATTGTTCTCTTTGACAGAGACAGGCCAATGACAAAGATGAAATTATCCATCTTTGTGGAAGTGAGGGATCTGCTTCGAAGAGCGCTCTTCAAGATCTTGCGTTTCTAGCCTGAGTATATTATATTAAACTACAATTTGTTCATTTTAAACACTGATCAATTACAGCAGAAGATTGCAGATTGCTTGTTCTTCATTGAAATGGAAGGTCAGGGATTAGAGAAGCTTTGCGCTTCCCTCTGAAAGATTTTGAGTCAAAAAGAAAAGCAAGTGTCTGGTTTTGCCTCTTGCCTGCTGTGTTAATCTGACACTCAAGGGCTCTTTCTGGATCTTTTGCCAACCTTATCTCAGATTCTCATGCAATTTAAATGACCATTTATAGTCCTCATTTAAATTATGCAGGAGTAAGAAGCTCAGAATATACTGAAGAATATCCAGAATATCTCTGGAAACTTGTTAGAGTCAGTGCAGGAGCCATCAAGGCTCCAGTGCCTTTAGCAGCTGATAGACCCTTTGCTGTTATTTCTTGAGCTGCCTAAACTATTTCAGGGGGAAGGAGAGGAAGGAGGGGGCAGACATGCTGCATATGGGCTCACTTTCTTTTGTGTATCATGATGTGATGAGTGGGAGCATGACATGTCTGTGTGGATATACTGCTATGGGACAAACTGCAGCATAGGTTAATCAGATCAGTGGCCTATAAAGGTATCATCCCATTCTATCCAAATTAAAATTCTTCAGTGTAACTTGGCGCTTAGGGATGTTGTTTAGTGCTGGGGTTGGTAGGGCTAGGTGAACGGATGGACTGCAGGATCTTAAGGGTCTTTTTCAACCTAAATGATTCTATGATTCTGTGTTTTGTATTTGAGAAGTGTTTCAAGTGAGATTTCTTTGTCATCTCTGGCAACGTTTCAGTGTTGTTAGAATAATACAGAAACTAACCGCATACTGAATTATTAGCCTAAACCATCACATATTCATGAATTTACATATAACAATTGAAATAGAAAGGATAAAGTCTTGATTTGAGAAGGTACTTCAGTGGGAAACATCTCAGTACCAGGAAGGGCTCAAGAAAGCAGGGATAAAGGATCCCAGTCTCATTGAAATCATCACTTCAATGAGTGGGCTTTTAGCAAAACCCAACCACCTTGTTTCCTGTGCATTCGTGCTGCATGGGCATTTACAGTAGGCATTTCACATTTAGAGTAGGCATTTTTTTAAATGCCTAACCAAATTTTTGCTATAAAATAAGGAGAAACAATAATATAATTACCCGATTCCCTTCCCAACAGATTAATGTTTTCCATAGCAACCTCTGTAGCTTTTCTTGGTTTTTATGGTTGAAAAGATTAGAATATGTCCAACATATCGAGTTAGCCATACTTGATTCAAGATAAATATTAATATTCAGGTGAAAAAAATGGAGATGAATATTTTGGTTGCAGCAAGTGGCAGGGGACAAGAGCTTTGGTCTCCAAATCCTGATGAAGAATGCTTTTACAAATAGCAGTTGCATAGCTCTTCCTGCGGTGGGGCTCTGGGGGTTGCGGTGTGCCCTGTGTCTTTCTGGTTGGGTGTAATTGCATGGGCATAGCACTTCTGGACAAACAACATCTGGTCTCTGCCATCAAGCCATTTTCAGATTCATATGCTTTTTGCGCTGAAAGTTCTTTGAGCGTCTAGTTTATTTAAACTTTACAGAGAATGCTAAGTTAAATTTGAGGATAATCTGAATTGTTTTATCTAGGGAAAGTGAAGAGTTAAGGGAGAGTTTCTTTTCCTTATCTGAAAGCAGTTGGGCTTTAAATAGTAGATATTAATAACAGACTCTCTGCGAAATGCTTCCGTTGTTTCTAAAGGAAGGTAGTACAGACACTAAATGGGACAGAACGCTCGTTTTCTGAAACAGGAGAAATTTTGCAGCAGATTGTTGGTACTCAGTACTTACAGTCTGCCTCGTAATAAGTGAATTTACATGCTTCTTGGGTTTTTTGGTCATAAGGCTATTGTAGTGATTTGGTGTATTCTTCATGTGTCTGAAAATTCCTGAATGCTTCTGTAACTGTAGTCTCCTTTTTTCTGCCTTTAAAATGCGAGTGAGAATGGGTGATTTTTCAGTGTGTGCAAAAATCTCTTCATTGGTTAAGGTTCTCTGCTTGGGGCATTACCATTTTTTTATTTACTTACCACTAGTTAAGGCGTTATCCCTAACTTAAAAAGTTTTTTACAAGAAAATAGCTCTGCCCTCACTACCCTCTGGTGGTTCCTTTGCTTTGACATTCTTCTAGAGCAGAGACATAGAAATGAACGGAAGATATTTGAAGACAGCTATGGAAAGGAATTGTATTTTTATCACATTAAAGGCAGTAATTTTAACATCACAATTATTGAAAGTATCAACTGATATGTAAGAAACACGAGACAGACCTCAGAGAGCACTTCTAAAAAACCTCTGTTCTATCATGGCACGTGTACTTCTGATGTATGTGCTGATGATGAGAGGCAACAAAAGTATGTGTTAGGCTTAGTTTAGAGTTTGAGATACTGACACTTTGTTTAGTGCCATTGCTTTAAACTGCCGACATTTAATGTCACCGAAAATTGTATTTCTTTATCAACAGATTTAATAGTTGCCAGGCACATTATAGCTTTTTCTTCATTATGGGTACAGTAGCTTTTCCAATACCTGTTTTGTTAAAGGAAATTCTGGGACAAACAAGAGACAAACATCTAGTTTGGTATTCTAGACATCTGCCACACAGCAACAAAGTGTGTGTGTGTGGTCTGCAGGGTGTCTGGACTTCTTTCTATAACAATTTGTGTAGTTGTTAGGGGAAGAAAAATCTATTCTGGAAGGACTACTGCTTCTTTTTGACTGGGTGACCTACAGTGGACAACCACCACAAAAGGACATTAGTCACCAAGTTGGCTAGGAATACTATTCTATTAGTAGAGGAAGAAAAAGAAAAAGGGCTCTACTTGAGTGTGGATCTTTTCTTTAGTCCTAATTAGAACCACAATCCATCATGCTGGAAAGTTTCTATTCATTTTGGTGATTGGGGACATGACAAATGAATCTCAGAATAAATGGGATGTCAAGGCAGAGCAGGAGATGGATGTGTTCTGCATGGGATGAATGTAATAAGTACAGTTAATGTTGGCAACCAGCCAGTCCCGTTGCCTCGCGCTGGGTGAGTTGCCCCAAGGCTCTGACCAGGGGTAAAACACCAATAAATGATTCCCCTCATCTCCCATTTATTAGAAAATGAACACCTTGTCAGGGTTCGTTTTCTGTTTTCCTTCCTGTCACTTCACTTCAGGGATGGCGACTAATTGAATATTAGCTAATTGTTTCTAATAAAATGCTGATAATTAGATATCTCTTCTCATGTTGCTGGCCTAGCTCTTCTCTTTAATTTCACTTCCCTTTCAGTAGCCTCTGTTTCTCAGACAGCCGCGTCGAGATTGATTATCTGCAGCGAGCGAGAGGCCAAGCAAGAAACTTCATTTAAGATTAATTTCAGAGAAACTGTTTTACAATTTTTCTAAATTGAATTTAGTCTTAATTTTAAAGTGTTAGGGGTTGTATGTCTTCAAAGGTTGCTTTTGGATAATTTATTATGCATCAAGTAATCAAACCCACTCTTGAACTAGGATGCTCAACATGTCTAAAGTCACCCCTTGGATTTAGCCAAACTGACAAGCCTGGTTTGGCTCAAAAGTGTTGGGGAAGGAAGGGAGGAGGCCTTATCTGGCATGAATGCTAGATTGCCAGTAAGATAACATCTTTACTTATTCTTAAGTAATTCCTAGAAAAGACTGACTTTTCCTCTTCAGATGAGTTCCTCCAGTCTTCAGTGGTCCCCAGATGCCTTTGGCAATTGGAGTAAGCAGAGTCTGGAGACAGGTGGTTTCCCTTAAACACTTGAAAACCAAGTCTATGATAACTATGCAAGCTCATGCTAGCTCCCAGATCGGGATGTGTCTTCCTCATACCAACCTGGGTAAAATTCAAGTGTATCTTCAAGTGTATTTGAATTTCAGTCTGTTCTTTGGACCCATTAAAAAGCCCTCCAGAATCTAAGACATGTGGAAAAGTTGCGTGATGTTTTTCAGGAAATACTTACCAGTTAACTTGCTGGGTGCTTGGCTCCCAGCAGCTACAAAATGTGGTGGTGCCACTAATTTCAGTTGAACTCTGATGGCTTGCACAAGTTGGAAAGCTGTCCCACAGGATTATTCTGTCTCTTATCTGGAGTAAACCATAATACAGCAAATATCTCCCAACCTAGTTTGCTCAGAAGTCGAGGACAGTATAGTTGTATCAATGCTACTAACAAGTATTTCTGCAGCCTGGTGGTGGGAGAGGTGTGTGTGTTTGCAAAGGGTGGAATCAAGAAGTGGCCACAAAGCATCCGGAATTCACACCGGACTGGTGTTTATTTGGCACAATGAGAAGGCTGGAAAAGGTACCCCTAAGATCCCTTCCCTCTCAGCCTCTATCTCTGCCCACAAAAAGGGTTTGAATTCCCCTGGGAAGGGGATGAAACTGTGGCACCACGGCTTCTTTCAGTCCTTGACTTGTGCAAAGATACCAGGGGATGGATATTTGTACCAAAGCAAAATGCTGAACGGCTCAGTGGAAGAACTGCTGAGTTGGAAAAAGAAGCTGGAGAAGGATGAAATGAATACTGAAAACACAGAAATAAGCAAATGGAACATAATGCAAGCAGAATTAGAGTACTTGGAGTCTGTCCTAAGATATTCCTGGCCAAGCTTGTCCCTTCAAGCGAATAAAACAACCCCAGGGAGCAATTTGGCCTACCATGCATATGTTTGGACTCTCTGAAGAGAAGCAGAGTAACCCAATTGCACAGACTGAGAAAAACTGTAACAGCTTTTCCATCTGATTTTTTTTTCTCTAAGAGATGCTGAATATAATATATGGATCATATACAGTCCTTGTTAAAATCAACTGACTACATTTTTACTAGTTTCACAATGTACTAGTTATTTTAAAACTTCTCAGCATGAGAAGAGGCCAGATTCCCAGTGAAACACTTGCCTTAAACCTGCCAGAAAAGTAGGTCTACAAAACTTCCTAAGCTTCCTTGGTTTTTTGGTAGCAAACGCCTTGACTTAGGAAGAGTTGAACTGGCAACTCCCAAAGATCTCAGTGTGTTTCTCTGGCGATGGCGCTGCACTCGTGCAGGACCAGGGTTCATATAGATGCATCTGAGCCAGCTTTAAATGAGGAGTGTGACCATTGCTTCACGGAGCTCATGGGACAATGTACCTGCCTGGTTTCTCAGGTAGGTTTCACCAGGTTACGTTGGCTGAGATTTGTGCGTATGTCTTTTGTCTTTGCTTTAGCAAAGGGTGTTGAAGGACCTTTTAGCGTATGAGAAGAAAACAAAAACCTGTCTGTCAGATTTCTTCTGTATTAGAGAAGCCAAGAAGGTTCTCTTCCGAGTGCAAAGTGATTTCTGCTGGTCTCTAGAGAAGGATGCAGGGTTCTCTGGTTTACTCTCTGGCTGAACATATAGATGGAAAAATAACAAGGAAATTAGTGAAAGACAAGCAAATTTTTCTTTCACTTTTTTTTTTTTTTTTTTTTTTATGGTATATCATAATCTTTCCATGAAGTTAATATTTTTTTCAAGGAATTCTAGCTCATTGAGCATCAGATGATGTGGATCGAAGTCTGCTGACCTCCTTCCTGAGCGCCTTGCTTCTCAGGCGGTCCTGCTGGGTGCAGGAAAACTGTCACCGCGTAAGTTCCTTCCAGCTGCCTCTCTTCACATTCAGCCATTTTGGGCACAAACAGGCCTGTTGAAATTGCATTTGTTAACCCTCTCAGGGATGGAGCAGACCTGATTGCAGCACAAATGAAACGCCCTGCATTCAGGGGGAGCATACCTGTTAGGGAAATCAAGTTGCCAGGCCCTATCATGTGTAGAAGTGAAGGGGTTGCGGTTTTCTTTTTTGGTAAGCAAAGGGATTTTTTTCATTTATGTTAACTACAGTGATCTCTAGAGCTGGTAGGAGAACTGCTTATTGTCAGGAAGGCTTCTGCTTAATGGCAAGCTCTAAATATCACAGCCCACTTCAAATAATCTGTAGCACTGTAGCAAAGAGGTCCCCCACAGGAGATAGCAAGACAAGCTGGGAAAGATGCTGTAGAAAACACCCTTCCAGGAACATCCACCTGTTTTTGCTTTGAGCCAGTGGTCTGGTGCTTCTGATTTTTCACTGGAAACAGCCTATGAAATACTCTAATATAGTTTCAAAAAGCCACGCTGGATTGCGTGTCGGCTGCTATTGGCTTACTCTGGCAGCTCAGTCTGCAGCGCCTGCAATAAATGAACAAAATTAATGATGGCCAAGTGCTGCCAGGTTGCAGGTGAAGTAAAGTGAGGTGGGTTTTTTTGAAGTTCAGGCTGTCATCTTACCAGATCTCTTTTTTTTTAAAAAAATCATTATTCATCTATTTTTAGAAACTAACAGTAAATGAATGTGTGCCAGGTACTGCGGGTCAGTAGACAACCCAATGGCAGGGCTGGAATGGGATATTTCAGTTCTTACTCAATAAAATCTGTTTCCTCTTTTTTACTCTGATTATATCTATATGCTAGCAAGGCTTATTTAAAGCTTCTAGGAACTTGGTATCCTCATTGCAGAATATCCCTTTCGGAAAGGAGCCAAATTTGGAATATTTGTAGGCACGTGCAGCACTTCTGTGGCCATTGCTTGTGACGGGGGTTTGAAAGCAGATCAGGAAGGGAGCAAAGATGTAAATCCATGCTAGCATGGTCCCGCCATCTGCTTCTCACCTCCCCAGACCACAGGGATGTGTGTGTATGGGGCAAGGGAGTCTCTGGGTACCTGGACAGGTCTGTGCCATTCAGTCACCAGTTTCTGCCCTGGAGAACATGAGCCTTTGCCCAGTGCAGACAATCTTAGGGACTTCTTGCTGGATCATGGGAGGGCTGGAGCTCCCCACAAATAAGTAAGATGGTACCCAAGTTGACAAGGCATCACTGGCCAGGAAATAACTGCCTGAGGGGTTCTTTGTTTGAAGAAATTTGAAGATGATTTCTACATCCTAACAAAAATCCTGACAATGGGCACCTGGAGAAACAGTTGGTTCCCCCTGCTAATCAATATGATGAAAAGAAATAGGGTTTTACAATAGTGCATGTAAACATTAAGTCCAGTAGGAAGATTTTTAAAATAATATATCTTAAATAGGTTAGTAACAAGTCATTATACATCAGTGGCTGTCCTCATTTAGGTAAGCTTTACTACTTGACAGATGCAGATTGTGTCCAGTTTTCAGCATCTCAACACGAGAGAGATCTGGAGGTGCTGGAGCGAGGGCAGAGGAGGGCAATGAAGCTGATGAAGGGCCCGGAGAAAAAATCTTCTAAAGAGCGATTGAGGAAGCTGGGACTGTTCAGTTTGAGGAGGCTGAGGGTAGACCTCATCACTTTCCACAACTACTTGAAAGGACACTGTAGAGAGGTTGGTGCTGGTCTCTTCTCACAGGTAATTAGTGATAGAACGAGAGGGAATGGCTTTCAGCTCCAACAGGGTAGGTTTAGACTGAACATGAGGAAAGAATTCTCCCAGAAAGAGTGGTCGTGCATTGGAATAGGCTGCCCAGGGAGGTGGTTGAGTCCCCATCCCTGGACATATTTAAGAGTGGTTGAGATGTGGTGTTGGGGGATATGGTTTAGGGGAGAACTTTGTAGAGTGGGATAGATGGTTGGACTCCATGATCCCAAGGGTCTCTTCCAACCTAGATGATTCTATGATTCTATTCTATGAAAACATAGTGTATCTTCCTCTTGAGGGAACCTCATGAGAAACTGTAACAGTACTGAGTTCGAGGGAAACCCATCCTGTACCATACCCCATTGTGTTTGGTTAATTAAACATGGGGCTTTATTTTCAGTCAGTACCAGTCCATTACGTTTGCTTGTCCCTTCTGGATTTTCCAGGAAGTTGTTGTGTTTGTCCATGGGGCAGGAGAGAGGTGCCCACCATCAGGATTATCCTCCTCAGCTTTCTCCCTGTGAGCAGATCAGTACATAGGAGGGGTGATTCGGGCTGGATGGACATGGAGGATTCCTCAGTAAGAGAGAAATATGTGAATATAAAGTGAGATACCCTTCCCAGTGCCAAGTGATAATCATGGTGCTTATAGATGACTGTAAATTTCATAATCAGCTGTAGTCTGCAGCTGGAAAAATAGAAGTATGTAGAGTGTTTTTAAATTATTACTGTTCAGGGATCATAAGACAAAGATTAGTTGTCTAAATCTGTCTCATAAACAAATTAACACAGTGCTGCTTTCTGTTCAAAATATGATTCTTGTTGGAAGGATTAAACATGTTAAATCCAGCTAGAATATGCTGTGATCATGTTTTTTAGCAAAGCTGCAATAATCAGACATTTACAACTAATAAATCGGTACTCTAATTCCTCTGCAATAAGGCTTTGAAATACAATCTGTCATTTCAGATTTATAGAACATGACTTTTCATAATTATAATTCTCAAATGCACATTACTAGTTATAATTAAATTCACTTTCAAAAAATCTGAAGCGTTTTTGTGGATTATCTGCTCATATTATGTTCTAATGGTAAAATTAATGTATAATCTGTTGAATGAATTTGGTTAGTTCTTGGACAGAAAAATATGCTCCACTATTGATGAAGTCCTGGAAACTTAGATAAGAAGAACAAAAATGTGTACTGTATATCTTAAGAGGGCTCTAACAAAGCCAGATCAAACTCAATCATAGGCAAAAAAGGGCAACTTTCCTTCATAAAAGAAAAAAATGAAAGGTTTTCAACTAATTTAAAAGAAATGTTAAAATATTAAATTATAGTTTGATTAGAAAAGATGTTAAATACTGGCTCTGGTTAGGGTGTAACAATGGATTAAATTATAGACTCATTCAACTGAAGAATGAATCTCTTTTCGTGGGAACAAGTATATTTATTTGTGGGTGTTGGTTCAATAAAAGGTGGAGTGTATCGCTTACTCAGCTTAATGTTTCTCATTAATAAAATACCTAAGAACTTGATGTATGTCTTGCCAGTATTATCACGACTGCACTATTATTTCATTAAAGCAGAACCTCAGGCTTTAAAATTTCATTTTTAAAGTCAGCAGGTCAGATCCCCGCTGTTACACTGTGGGACTGGAAGGATGCTCATCGAATGGCTGTCCCTCAGAGTCTGTCCTCCTCCTTCTGGCAGTGCCCCACTGGAGCAGCTGAAGGTGCACAGTGTGTGTATAGATTGGTGTGTGTTGAATAGTGAGAACAATTTCTTTTGCCAAGCCCTTATGTGCAGAGTACAGAGAAGATAATCATAGAAACATAGAATGGTTAGGGCTGGAAGGGACCTTCAAGATCATTGAGTTCCACCCCCCCTGCCCTGGGCAGGGACACCTCCCACCAGAGCAGGTTGCTCCAAGCCCCATCCAGCCTGGCCTTGAACCCCTCCAGGGATGGGGCATCCACAGCTTCTCTGGGCAACCTCTTCCAGTGCCTCACCACCATCACAGTGAAGAGTTTCTTCCTAATATCTCATCTAAATCTCCCCTCTTCCAATTTAAAACCATTATCCCTTGTCCTGAGGGTAGGAATTAGTGTCTCAGCTGGGCTTATGAATCACACCGCGGTATTTTCTATGTCTTTCTCCTCTCTTGTTCCAGTCTGTGCAAACATGAGGCAATCAGCAGGTGAACCAACTCTAAGGCCGCTGCCTTACAAAAAGAGAGTGAGCTTTGAGTTGTTAAGTACCATATGAAAATGATAAAGATGGAATCAAATCTGTCCTTATTTGTCTTGTCTCTGATAGCTCCTTATCCCTTTACTCCCATTTTGATAATTTTCTTCTTGATTTCTTTTCCTCTGGACATGTGACATATCACATAATAGCGCTGAACTCAGTAGAAGACCTGTGTTGGTTTTTTCCTTCCAAAATCTGAAATTCTATTCTTGAAAGGGCATTGAAAGGCTCTTTCTCACACGAGAACTGTGTTGGGAACATTGTTTTCATAGAATCAGAGAATCATAGAATGGTTAGAGTTGGAAGGGACCTTAACATCATCCAGTTCCAAGCCCCCTGCCCTGGGCAGGGACACCTCCCACTAGAGCAGGTTGCTCCAAGCCCCATCTGACTTAATCTGACCAGGAAAAAAAAAAAAAAAAGAAAAAGTAAAAAATTCCCAAATCACTGAAGAATAGCATTTTTCAGAAAGTACAGAACAAATACCTCCTGCACATCCTGGGAGCTGGGTGACTGATGGCCATGAGCAATGTCTGAGGAGGGAGGAGTTGCCCGTATCTGTTGAAGTGGTTTTTTTCCTCAATAACAACCAAATGTAAGCATTTTTACTTCAGAAAATGGATTGCAGGTGTGCCTTCCCCACCCACCGCCCCAAATGCATTAGGCGATATCTCAAATATATTTAAATATTTTAAGATTTGCTAATCTGCTTAAGGATATATGGTAACACAGTAGAATTTAAACACAAATATTTTATTTCAAGTGACGCTTACAAAACTGGACAGCCTCTCTGCTATTGTGTAGAGGATACTGTGACAAAGATTATTGAAAGGCATGTCAACAGTGTTGCACAGATGTAGGAAAAATGTTCCATTTGCATGTTCACACGGCTGGAAAACTTGCCCGAGTCAAGGACGGACCTCTGGTCTTGGGAAATGAACATGCAGGGGTGGCCCCACCAGCCGCGGGCAGCAGATGCTCCGTGGAGCACACAAGCTTTCCTGTAGACTGGGGAGAAGCAAAGATTTTTACAGCATCTCTTCCTCACACACTAATAACACAAATAGCACTAACTGAGCCTCACTCCTGTTGCTCAGGGATTTTCCTACCCAGCTTTGGTTTGTTTATTTTCTTCTCTTTTCTGTTTCTTTTGTGATATGCCTTAAAAAAACCCCAACCCAGCAGATCGTCATTTTAACACTGAAGGGCTGAAAGTAAGCTCATAAAATGAAATGCAATTCCCACCTTCACCATTCTTTGAGCAATGGCCAGTCATTTGCTTTCATTCTGAAAGCATCTGAGCACTCTCTAGCTTCACAGGATGGCCACAAATCTCAGTAATATTCCCAGTATCTTCGGCATCTTGCGGGATTCTGTTCCTGAGATCAGGTACTTTTCTGTGTTTCTACTACTGGTGCCCCGTTTCCTATTTCCTCTCTGTCTGCATCACACGCCTCAGCTTTTATTACTGTTTTGGGCTTATTAAGATGTTTAACCATTCAGTTATGCAATAGAAACTCGTGGCTTTGAAAGCCAAGGGCTGAGATTGTCAAAACAATCAAAAAAAAATCCTTGAAAACTCTTTTGCTGAATGTTCTGATGGAAACCAAGGCTTTTACTGCTCTACAATAGATCACAGCGTGTAACACGTGAATTATTTTAAGTCAGAAAAATGTGTCACAGTTTCTCTCCTGACTACTTATGTGATAGAGTGAGACCGTGTACCAGAGTTGAGTCCCATTGACTTCAACAGGACTTTGAGGCTCCCACCTTCATGCATCAGAGACCAGGATACGAATCATCCTTGGGGGCATCATAAAGGCTCTGCCAAAGAAAGAATGTACTTATCTTCCTGAAACAGGTCTCTCAGATAGAGAAATATTTGTGTTTTTAATCTGGAATTCACATATATTTTTTTTCCTGAGCATCACATACTCTGCTGGGGAAATTGTCAATTATTTATTTGAGTACTGGAGAAAAATCAAGGGCACATCAAGGCAATTCATACCTTTTGATGCAGTCTAAAATGTTAAAATTCCACTCTGGCAAAATGCTCTCAGGTTTTTCTTTCTGCCTCTGAACTTGACAATGTTTTCCTTATTTTTGCTGGGAAACGAATGCATCTGTTTTCTGAACAAATGGAAGTGTTTGACTTACAGATGCTGCCTTTCAAATCAAAGCCTACTAAAAATCTGATATGGCCAGAGAACATGTCACATATTTTCCAGTGAGTGGGTGAGAACTTTTTCTGCAGCTGCACTGTGTGTCTTAACAAGTGTCTGTGCAAATATCCCTTCCCTGGATTTACCAGCCCAAAGTTTCTAAACTCTGCTGGTGAGATGCAGTGGAAGAAATTGCTGCTATACTTCTGCAGGAACAATGGAGGAGAAGAAACTAGTTTTCTGGCATCCCAGATGTCGTTATTTCTATTTACCAGAGCACAAGCATCGCCCCGATGTAAGAAGGGTAGATCAAGGAGCTCCTCTTACCACAGCAATGGTCTTGGGGGGATCTTTCTCCTCGAGGGTAGGAACTGGAAGCATATTCTGAAATATGCGTGTCCTGCTGGAAAGAAGCACTGGTTTATGCTGCATAGAGAGGATGAAGCGTTACTGATGAGCTAAGAAAACACACCAGTCCCTCTCTCCTATTAAAGGGTGCAAGGAGAGGGGGGAGCTGATGACCTTCAAACGCAAGACTTTGCACTTTGAGTCAGTGTGTGTGGAGGGTAGGGGAACGTGAGGACTAATTGACATTGTTTTCCTCCAGTGCTTCCTTCAGTTTCCCCAGCAATACGCTGACGTTGGAAAGATTTGAATGTTCCCAGTGTTTCACACAGCAAGGAAATATTGCAGGGTAATTGTTATGGAGTTCTTTCGAGACAGGATTAGCATCAAACAGCGTGTTGTTGAGGGCACGTTCTTATACAGTGAGACTATCCCCACTTTTTTTGCTGATTTGACAAGAAGGCATTCGTCATTGAGAGACTTCAACACGGGGCTCTAATTCTCTTGTCTACATGTGAACGTTCATTCGGGTATGAATAGGATCACAAGCCATTCCAGAATAATGGTTTGTACAAACCAGCTGTAATGTTTTTTACTGTGGTGTATTTTGAGTAAAGATGCAAGAACAGATTTGCACACTGGTTTTAATTTAATGGTTTATTAATAAACATTAAATAACAGCAATTTTGTCTTTGCTAACCCACTTCCTAATAAGCCGAAAAAGACTTATTTAAATATAAATGTGTATGTGTTAGCTGCAGGCAAGTTATTTTTATAATTAACTGCAACATTAGAAATCAATCATATAAATACGTTGCTCTAGACCAGTCTCCTTAGGTCTAATTCAATTGAAAAAATGTAATCATTGTGGTATGTCCTCTAGTAATAATAAAATTCTTGACATTAAAAGGAACAAGGAGCTGGCTGGTTTAAAGGGCGGGGGCGGGGAAGGAGATTCCTCCTTCTTGCGTTTGTCAAGTTTTTGTACCTTCCTTGTCTTTTGAAAACCAGAGATGTCCCAGGGAAAATCTTCCTATTGAAGATTTGTGCTAGTCAAATCACACAAGAGTCTACAGGCTGCCAACTCCCCTTTCCAAGGCAGCCACCAGCATGGCCTTCCCTCTCCCATTTCCAGAAGCTGGAGCCCAGGAGAGATTTCCAGACTCAATGTGGATATCCACATTCTTCTTGCATTTCCTCATGCCCAGACCATGGATCCCTCTCACCATTCACTGCTTCACTGCCAAGGCAGCAACAGTAGCTCCCACACTATGAAGGAACACCTGCAACCTGCTTGGTGCCTTCAGGTGGGTGGCGTTTCCCTTCCCTTCCTGCCCCTATCCTCAGCTGGACAATGTGTTGACATGGCTGCATGGGAACAGAGAGCAGGAAATAACTAGAACCCCACATATAACTTTGATTTTATATCTAGTTTCCAATTATCTGAGTACATAATTCTCCAGAAAAGGGAAGCCAGAGCTGTTAGAAGAATTTCTTCTGCCCGTATATTTACAGTGGAGTAGCTTTGCTGATAATCTGCCCGTTCCACCAGGAGAGCTGAGTAGGGTAGTGAGCTCTGCTGAGCCCAATCCAGTGTTTTAATTAAGTATTTTAAGGTTAAGTTATTTTTGAGACAGTTAATATATTTTCCATTACCTTTACACTTGACAGGAGGGACTTAGTCAAGTCAGGATGTAATATCCACATGCTTTGTGGCAGTTTGTACGGCTGTTTGACTGTCGTCATTTGATTTATTCATTTAGGCTCAAGCTGGGGTCAGAGTTTGGCTGATACCAGTGGTCCATCCTAGAACTGCAGCTCTGCCTTTCCCTCCCAGACTGTTACAGTAACATCACGTAGAGGTGATGCTTGGAGTAATGCTACAGGACTGGTTTAGGATTAGGGAAAATAGTATGTCTGGGAGAAATCCACGGAGAGAATATGAGGTTGACAAGAGTGTTGAGCATCTCTGCAGTTAGGAGTTCAAATCCTTTATTATTTCAGCTTAAAAAAAAAAAAAAATCAAGAAAATCAGAGTAGGAGGAACTGAGAAACATAATGTGGAGTGTCCCCTCCAAAGGGAATACAACAGACTGAGCTAAATACCTTCATCTTCCATAGAAACCACGAGGAAGAAAAAATACTCGGCACTTTTGCAGGAAGCGCTTGCTCCACACCACACCAAGTAGAAGCCTGTAACTCTTTCAATTTCCCAGCTCTGTTCACAAGATATGTCCTTACCAATCACTTTTTTTTTAAAAAAAAAAGAATTGTTAAAAGGAGTCAGTCATATGTGAGTAAGTCCTAAAAATATTCTAGGAACAGCAGACTAGTGCGTAAAATGTGCTGCCCGCCTCCTCCCCCCTAATTTCTTTCAAATAACTAGAGGTCATAACCCCCAAAATCTGGCTGTTGGCTGTTAGCTAGTAGAAACCAGCTGAAACCCTCGTAAGACAAATCTTCACAGCTGTATCATATGTCTGCTGTTGTCAATAGAACTGCCAAATCTGCCAACTGCTTGTCACTTAACATAAAGTGGATTTAGAGGGGGATGAAGGAGAAAGAGAAACAGATCACCATGCGATCTAAAGGCGTGTTGGTCTGGTAAACTCTTCTTGGTTTATTTACTTCTGTTTTTCTCCTTTCTTTGCTTCTCCAGCCTATTAAAAAGCCAGGCCACTTACGTGTGTAGCCACCGAGCAGGGATTTCCACACCCACGCCCTGTTTTGTTTCCTGTATTAATGCCGGCGTTTCTGCATTGTGCTGCCGGCGCTCCAGGGTTGCTCCCACCATCACGACTTTGGGCACGATTTTCATCTTGCTAGCAATAGGGCATGCTCCATTCCAAAGATATGCTTTTTTCCTCAAGGGATTGCGGACTTGAGAGAGATATTATAGCATTTTAAGGAAGTGGGGAAAATGAATTTATCTTTGAAAGTATTTCAAAGTAGATGGCATTGGAAGAGTAAGGAGGAAAGAGAAAGGCTTATTTACTTGTTCCATTGTCACCCTGACAATATTATTAAAAAAAAAAAAAAAAAGCAAGGCTGGGGTCTTCTCACAACTGAACTTGGTTTCAAGTTTTAGAATGACATTGTCATGTATTCTGGGTTTTGGTTTGTATTTTTTGTTGGTTTTTTTTTTTTAATTAATTTTTCTAAGGCAATTTTAAATTCACTGAAAGAAAAGAAAAAGCAAATAGGTAATAATTTCTTGGTGCCAGATATCGTTTTTATTTCCATTTGCAGTGGGTGAATGCCCCATGGAAAGGTAGGGCAAGAACTTCAGAGAGACTACTTGCCTCCCAGGTGAGTGTCTCCCGTGCCTAGCAAAGGCTATCGGCTTCCCATGCCACTGAAAACCAGGCGGCCTCTGACCTGGCTGAGCTCTCTGATCCCAGAAAAAGAGTCACAAAAGATCTCCCTCCTCTTTTTTTAAAAATGTACTGAAAGAAAAATCAAACATGGGAATGAGGACACCCAAAGCATTGTTTCCTCAGAGAAGGACCTACTTTTCCAGTCTTGACTTAACCTGCTAGCAGCTCCTGCAGGGAGTTGTGCTAGAGAGAAGGGATACAGATCATGCTCAGATTGCAGCTAATTATTAAAAATGCCTTACTTATGTTTATTTTTAATTGCTCCAAGCCTCAGCAGTGTAATGAAGTGATTAAGAAATAACTCAAAAAGAGTTAACAAAAAAAAAAAAAAAGGGAAAAAAAAGTCAGATAAGGTCCCCAATGCACTTCTGCATTTTATTGACATTTTAATTATGACTGTAGTATACTTCAGGGATCTCTGCACTTAAATAGAAACCATTTTAATATGCTACACTGGCAAAGAGTAATGGATGAATACAGACCCATATTCCCATATGTTTTATGGTACTTAGTGATTCTTTTGTACAATGTATTATGATGTTAAGACATTTTATGAGTTTCTATTGGCTAAGCTGAGCCATATCAAATTATAATTTTGCTCAGTGGATTTTACTGTAAGCAGATTAAATAGGGCACGTTCTGTATTTATTGTACAGTTAGATCTGCCTGGTTTTGTTTTTCCTATTATAGTCTTCATTTACTTTTCCCCTTAAAGTGAATATAACAAGCATTATATGAAGAAATCACTTGGCTTCATTTACAGTGGGCTGGGGTGGTTGTTTACTAGATTATCTCCTTTTTTTTTTAATAAAAGTTGTTGGAGCTGAAAGGATGCTGTTCCCTTGATAATATTGATCTGAATGGATTCTTATCCATTTAACTGCACCACTGATGTAGCAGTGAATATTTTTCTTTTTAAATAGACAAGTTGGCGTCTAGTACAAATATGTAGGGACTCCAGCGAGCGAGGAGGGAGGAGATTATCTATCTGTCCCATTTTGCACCTGGGAACGGGGTCGTGTGTCAAAGGGCTGACACATGTAGCTTCATGATGCTTACTGACTCTGGAGTCTGGAAGACTTAGTAACCCCACATTGTAAACCCACTCATGAGCAACATGAGAACGTGTAAATACCGCTCCAGGTCTGAATTAAGGCAGCTCAAATGTGTAACTTAGCACAGCATCCCGTGGAGCCCCTCTAGTTGGAAGGGGGAAAGTGCTAGAGCAAGATTGGCCGGTCTCAGGCCAGTTGCTGTGGCCACCACTGTCACGGGAAGCAGTTGGGTGAGAGCAACAAGCAGAGTGAGGCTAACACTGATACCCAGTTTTATGAATATTCTTTTTTACTCTCTTCTGTGAGTCAAAACCAGAAAGTTCCAGACCTGAATCGTAGAATCATAGAATCACAGAATGTTTAGAGTTGGAGGGGACCTTAAAAATCATCCAGGTCCAAACACCCCTGCCCTGGGGACATCTCCCACCACATCAGTTTGCTCCAAGCCCCATCCAGCCTGGCCTTGAACCACTCCAGGGATGGGGCAGCCACAGCTTCTCTGGGCAACCCGGTCCAGTGCCTCACCACCCTCGCACCAAAGAAGTTCTTCCTAAGATCTCATCTACATCTCCCCTCTTCCAATTTAAAACTGTTACCCCTTGTCCTATCACTATATTTCCTGACCAAAAGTCCCTCTCCAGCTCTCCTGGAGCTCCCTTGACAGCAATGCTTGCTGTCAAGGGAATGTCAGTGCAGTCACTCTCCAAATCTCAACAGCCGTCTCCAAACAAGTGAGAGCGGATGAGTAGAATGAAGGGGAATGTTCTCTAGTTGGTCAAAATCACTGATTCAGCAAACCCAAAACTTTGTAGGAAAGCTGGTAACATTGAGGAGGGTTTTGGAGGAAAAAGGCCTTCAGCATTCCATTTCTTTTGCACTAACAAAATTTTAATGTTGAAATTTCAGTTGAGGCTAAAAAGGTTGAGACAAGAAAATACGTCAACATTTAAATGTAATTCTCATGGCTTAAATGCAGTGCTGCAGTTGTACATGGAGTCTGTCCATTTTCAAAATTTTAACTTTTGCTGTCCCAGCAGCAAATGGAGCGGGAAAATTGGAGACCTCTAAGCTTTCCTGGTGTGAGAGTCCTGGGTAGCTGTCATGTTAGCGTGGAGATTGTATTGCAGGAAGTGGACAGCAAAGGGGTTTACAGCTTATTTTTACAATCCCCATGTTAAATGCTTTTGCCTCTTCAAGAAATCTTTGACTTGCTTCTGAATTACCCTAATTCCCAGGTATTCTGCTGCTCCACTTTTCCTTGAAAGCTGGCTTCACTGGGACACTGGTTTTACTGTTCTGTTGTGGTAAACGAAGCTTTAATGTAGAGAAGGTTGATAAACGAGGTGAGACTGTTCAGAGGAATGATGAATTTGGTGCCAGTGCCACCAAGCAAAGCTGCTCTGAACTCCAGAGAACAGCACTCAGTCACTGGGGTGATCAATGAATATCGATGTCTAAATAATGTCTTATGTCTAAAAAATGTCTTCAGATTAAGCCATTTTAGTGCTAAGTGTATCAATGTGTGTGGATTTTTTTTTTTTTTTATACTTACTATTAATACCTTAGAGTGGGATAAAAAATGGGAAGGTGCTGCATTCAGGGTTTCCCATCCCTTTTTGGGTTTCCCATCCCTTTTTGGGTTTCCCATCCCTTTTCAGGTTTCCCATCCTTTTTCAGGATTATGTTCAAAATGTTCTGTGCTTTTACATTTACCTGTAAGGGCAAGACTTTTCAGTAAAGATTGTCCAAAGCTCTTTGGAGCCAGATCGATCCCAGCAACAGTTTCAAGCCCTTCAGTCCTTTCTTTTCACTGACGAAGTGGCTGGTACATCAGCTCATATCACACCCAATAAGTAATAAGTTTGATGTTACTTTCCCTTTCCAGCCCTAATGCTCTATGAACCTTCAAAAAAAACAGATGAGGCAAAAATGAGACCTGGTCCTTCAGGTCCATTTGTTTGCAGTTCAGTGGTGGGTGATTTCTGTCCAGGTGAGGTTGTTGGTGTGCTCCAGCATACTTCTGCCCGAAAAAGAGCCCGTATGCCATGGATGAGAATACCTCACTGGCACGGGGCTAAAGACAGCCCATGCCATCTCAGTTTCTGTGATACATTAATTGATTCAATTCACATTGCTCATTTGGCTTTAAATCCATCTTCTCTGAGCAGGAAGGTTTCTGCCGTGGTGCACAACAACAATCTGCCAGCGCCTGGCCTTGTTAACCAAGCTGTCCACAGAGACCTCATGCAGAAGACCAGAGAGAAGTAAAAGCTTTACATTAGATCCAAGCCTTTCCCATCCAGTCACGCTGACATCCTTCCCCGTTGCCTGATTAGGGGGATTCCGGCACCTTTGAAGATGGCTTTCCATAGCCATGACACACAGGCACTGGGGATGGTGCCAGCTGGGGAATTTGGTGGAAAAACTAGATGTGTAACTCCAGTATTTGTTCTGTTTCCTCAGAGAGGACTTTTTTAGGTGTTTAGTGTAAAATGCCCTCCTTTAAAAAGAGGCAAGACACAAGAAGACATCTCTCAGTCTTTATTTGCGCTCTCTGGTGCACTGAGGTCTGGGCATTATCTTCCACGTTTGTATGTATGGGGAAATTGTGGCACATTGAATAAGTGTGCTGCTTGATCCAGGCTTTGTCTGCCTGCATGTTTGGGCAGAGCACAGTTCCCCCCTTTTTCCTTCATCCTTCTTAATGCCTCCTTTTCTTGGTCCTCTTCCTCTCTCCCCCTGCAACCCCCCTCCTCCATCCATCCTCCTCCTCCTTGCAACCTTCTGCCACCCACTGCTTCTTCCCCCCTCCAGAGGAGCTGATAAGCAGCTGTTTTTGGAGGCAGAGCTAATGCCATCCCTCGGGGGGGTGTGGGCGAGGAGGGGGGCTGCTGGTGCATGGGGGGAAACGGGTGTCCCTCATGGAGAGCAGAACAAGTCACCTCCGCAGTCGGCACAGCAGCTACATGCCTTAGGCCTAGGATGCCGACTTTATCTCCAAATTCAGATCTCCTGGTGCACAGCCCCATGCCAGACATGCTTTTTTTTTTTTTTTTTTTAATGCCTGAGGAATTCCTCAGTATTAAACTTGGAGTGAGACAGGGCGAGAATGCAGCGAGGATCCATTGCTTTGTCTGTTTTTGCATGTGCTAACAATAATTCCTGGTGCCGTCTCACAGGGGAGGAACACTGCCATGGTAACTTTTAACATAAGCATGAAATCAGCAAGCTCCACTCTGATATCTCCTGTAATTAAATAGCTAATAATGTACAATTGTAATTTATAGTAATGCTTTTGATATTTCGTCTTTATCTTGGAGCCCTTACCTCTTGGCGAAGCATCGTATCGATGTGGACATGGTGCTGAGGGTGGGGCGAGACAAGAAAGGGATGGGGGGAGACCTCATTAGAAATGTGAGGCTGGTGCATGAACCGTGGCTGCGGCAATCAAACAGCTAATTGTTATGATTTCCCTGATAGTGTCTTAGCTGTAATATCCCGCGCTGTGTCAATTTTTTCAGGCCTTAATGTAACACATTTGCATATCGAACCATCACGGTGACTATCCTATCAGCTGTACTTGAGTGTGTGAATCAAAAAGGCATTGTTCCTTGTGCCCTTCAGCATATCGGATCAAAAAGCAAAGCTAAGAGATAATTTTTATTTCAATTATTTTTCTTTTTTTTTTTTTTTTGGACTTGGAGAAGTTATCTCATAGACAGTTTCCTTAAAGATAAACCCCCTTGCTCGTGCATGCGTTAAAATTCAGCTTGCAAGGCACCCAGTGTGGCTGAAGCCTAGATAAAAGAATTGAATTTTTGAAGAAATTGAAGGGGAAAAAAAAAAGAAAAAAAAAGAAGAGAAGGGAAGAGAAGCTGGCGTTTAAAGTGTCCTGTGAAAGAAAGAAGGCATTTGGCCTTAGGCATGTGCATCCACAAGAGACAGCTTCAGCTCTTATAAAGTGGGGAGTTTTGTGTGAGCACAGATGCATTTTGTTTTCCTATGAGGAAAAGATGATTAAATTATCAGAAACAAAGATAAAAAAATCCAGGGCTTCCTGGATATTCTTCTTTTACCTCCCTTGTGACTCACTTATTCCTACTGCTTAGCAAAGGTGCTGACTCTGTCTCTCTAAGCTTTAGTTTAAATGTCCAACACTGCTTATTAATGAAAGTAATAGGCTTTTGTTTATTACATGTAATAATGGTGAATATGACTATTTAATATAAATCTGACATTTAAATTCCACTTAGTTCCGAGATTCGATTGATATAAACGAATAACTCTTTACCCTAGAGTAAAAACTCCCTCAGTCTGCATTTTAAAGCATTGAAGTTTTCAAAGTAATCAGTTTTTTTCAGAGGAACCAAATTGTGAAGACATCTGTTATGTTATTAATTTCACATAAATCTTAAGCTCCTCAAGGCCTGAAATGAGGCTTCATTCAAGCCGAATTAATGAAACATGATTGTAAGTCCCTTGCATGGAAATGCTGTCATACAGTATTGAGTTGCTTATAATCACTGAGTAATCTTGCAGGCTGCCAAGGGAGAGCTACTTTAAATCCCTCCATAAAACAATATCTGAAAATATCAGAACACTAACTATATCCTGGAAGATTAATAGCAGATGAAAATTTCTATGAAATGAATCATTCTTTCTCAGTAAAGGATACAAACATTTCCAGTAACTGCAGATTGTATAATATAAAGCACAATCTACGATCCAGATGCGAGTTGCGTTTAAGCCCTGAGATTCATTCTGAAGACAAAGTTGCTTAAGTATGCAAGAATTCTATATAATAGAGAAAATGTTTGGAATTATATAGGTTTCTAATTCAATATGGCCCAAATCCTGAAGGACTTAGTCAAAACTCCCACTGACCTTTTTCGCCTGAGGAAGGGCTGAGGGATTTGGCAATATGTGTGAACATTGCACCGTGCAAATGAGAACTAATTGTAAGTAGTAGGAAGTAGCACACTAATTGTGAATTCTGTCTTTGAACAGGGTTTGGTTTTTCGTCTTTTAATTGAGCAAATGAAACTTCCAATTCCTTTTTTAAAAAAATAAATAAGTAATGGAATGGTACCACACAACTTATTTTTCATGTTGAAGCAGGAGCTTTTGAGAGCCTGAACTGCCTTAATCAAACTTCAAAACGCTACACTGCTCTCCAGCTGAATTGGGAAATAAAAATCTGCATATGATATTTATTACACAAATCTTCTGAGTCCTGTTAGCTTTGATAAATCTCTTTTTTCCTCTTTTCTTCCTTAAAAGAAAATAAATAAAAAAAATCAAAGATGATTAAATACAAAGGCAATCCTTTTAATGTAGTGGCATATTATGCAAACTAAATTATAAGGACATACCTAGGGTATGGGATGCTCTATAATTATTGCTCAATTCAAGACCTTAGTGGCAGTGGTACCTTACATACTGGAACTTTAGGCAATGCTTCCCAGCGCCAGGAATTTCCTCCTGGATTTTCATCTTAAAGATCTTCATACTGTTTGCCCATCCACACCTCTCTTCTGTCAGATTTCTGAGATACTTCTTTTTTTTTCTGGCACATGTTTTTGCAGAGCATGATTAGTGCTTAATTAATGCTAAATAAATAATTATAACAGTTGTAGATGTGCTCCTGGTCAGCAGCTGTTGGTACTGAAAAATACTTTGATGTTTTATACAAGGGAAGTGAGAACAGTTTGTAGGCGCTATAGTTGTAGAAGACTTTTTAACGTATTTTGATGGAATGAATAACATTTTTAATGCTGTTGGGATCACATTCCAGTGTTTTGAGTTTTCTTTAGGTCTCTAATATGATAGAAATTACACACATATACAATATGAATTTTTAAGTGTCATTACAGGGTCATTAGGGCAAAAGCTTTTGTATCATTATCCTGTAGGATCCCAGCATGGCTTGGCTGGCAAAAAGTAAAGCAGACTTTCTAGATAAAATTCTGTGTAATTCATAGAACGTAGCTAATATCTAGCTGCCCTATCTGAAATTTGGACAACAATTGAAAAAAATACCAAACCCACTGAAAAGGCAGTAAGGTGTACATTTTCCCCATTAGTCAGATTCAATATTACTTCAAAGGTGTTCTAAATCTGCATTTGAATACTGTACGTTGACACTGCGTTTTGGAAACTGAAGATTACTTGAAGTCCCACAACCATGACTTGTATTCTTCTTCTGTAATGCTTGTTCTCCAGGGCATTACTGAATTCAGAGAGAAGCAAACACAGCAGGTTTGTGGGGAGGAGGGGATTGTTGGTGGGTTTTTTTAGGTTTCTGTTTTGGTGAGGGTTCGGTGTCTGTTTCGGGTGCTGCTTTCTTGTTCACCTCTGCGAATCCATGTCAAAATAAATGGAGACCTTATCTAGAGAGTGCCACACTTTGAAGTGCAGGGATGCAAATCCAAACATTGCATCACACTGTCAGATACAGAAATTAGTAGCATCCTGCATGTCCTTTGAAGTGCAGGGCTGTGCTTCCATGGAGTGTATTTCCATACAGGAATCAGATGGAAGCTATTCAGCCTCAGATAGCAATAAGGATTTGCTTGCAGTAAATCTTACAGGTTTTGGCCACACTTAGGGTATGATTTACTAAATACATTTTGGTCAGATGTTACTTATTAAGATATTACTCCCTTCCCCCAACTATTTTTTAATTAAAGGCTAGAGATCTAATGTGCTTATTTTCTCTACACATATGTAAAAAATCAAATAACTATTATATACCAGATTATTTGCTTCTTGCATCTTTTTAAAGTACTATGATTTACAAACTTTGATAGAAGATAGAACTACTTGATTGCAGCAGCTGTTTAATCGCAGTGGAAAATATTTTAAAATGACAACTTCAGTGGTGGTCTGTTCTGAACAACGAACAGGATGAAGTAGGCTGGAGGTAGAAGTAGCATAATGGGTAACAGTAAAATGATCTGAGGCACTAAATTCTAATGTTTAACTGCTTTTAAAGTCAATACTATCTCCTGTCTATGGCCCTGCAAGCAATGTGCTGTGACCACAACTCCCTCTCTCCTTCCCATCCCTCCTCGCCCTGCTGGCTGTCCCTCAGGGTAGGTTTGCACAGTGCACAGCACAAGGGGAAGGTCCAGTTTCTTACGTCTTGTAACAAAAATTCTTAAAAGTCCAGTCCAAAACTTGATTCACTTGGCTTTGGGTCACATCCAGCAGACCAGATTTTCTTTGGCTACATTTGTAGGCCTTCAACACCCCCGGCTGAGGCCAGATTTTTATAGGTGCTCAGTGCTTAACAGTCTACAGTGATGGTTGGAAGGTACTTGCAAAGTCCAATCTGTTCAACTGGCCAAGAGAGAAAGAAACTCTTCCAGAGCCCACTTGGAGAGTACCTGAACTGAAGTTCTAAGCCACTCTCCTTCCTCTTGTCACTGTCCGTAAAGGTGAGGAGACGGCATCCCTTGGCTGAAACTCCTCTGTGGAGATTCCCTTTGCTCCCAGTTTTGGACCTTTGAGTGTAGGAAGCTGGTGAACAACATTCATTTTCTAATGGGGGAAAATAGCTGTTCTTAAGAGGACTGTGTGGTCTAGGTTAAGATACTATTCATATTTGCGTATCCAAATACCCTGACTGAGAGCTTTGTTTCTGTATTCAGGATCTCCTATGGGCTTCTACCACTGTAGATCCAAAGGGAATAATCTTTTTTTTTACAGTTTACACACCCATAATTTTGTTTTTCCTCCCTTCATGATTCTGTCCTCAAAACTGCTAGAAGTGGATTGCTGCTGCTGGTGAGTTCTTTGGGCTTACAGGGAGCTTACTGGGGGACTAATTGGACTCTAGTTAAGTAGTATAACTGCAGTTTGAACAATATTTGGTTGTTTGCTTGATGAGGGGTGGAGACTTGTCTTTCACTTCTGATGATATCATTTGGAGAGAGGAACTTTGTAACGTAACTGCAGAACAGTAATGCATACACGTAGGTGGATTGGAAATTTTTTTCCACTGGAAAAAAAAAATGGAAGCAAGGTGGGAAAAATGAGATTATTTCACATGGTTCTTGTTGTTATGCAGATTGCCTCTTTATATCCATACGTTCAGCACATCTGGCTCCCTTGTGGGTTTGCTCTTTGAGCTGGGAGGAAGAATGCACAGTGAGATTAAGGGCAAAATAAGGTGGAAGGACAGAAATGGGGAAATGCTTGTGGAGCAAGGACTAGCTGGACTAAGGAGGATTTCCCTCAAAAGCCTACAAATCTGTCTTCCTTTAAACCTTCCCACAGAATCATAGAATTTCCCAGGTTGGAAGGGACCTTTAAGATCATCTAGGCCAACCATCAACCCAACTGTGATAAAAACAACAACCCATCACTAAACCACATCACTAAGCACTATGTCAACCCATCTTTTGAATCCCTCCAGGGCTGATACCTCAACCCCTTCCCTGGGCAGCCCATTCCAAGGCTTGATAACCCTTTCCATGTAAACTTTTTTCCTGATTTCCAATCTAAACCTCCCCTGGGGCAACTTGAGGCCGTTTCCTCTTGTCCTATTGCTTCTTACTTGGGAGAAGAGACGAACCTCTGCTGGCTACACGCTCCTTTCAGGTAGTTGTAGAGAGTGAACTTATTCTTTGTTCTGTAAAATACAGAAAATGCTCAGAAATCATGGGTGTTCCCTGCTGCGAGGTGTGAAGCCTGGCTCCAGTCTCAGAAGTCAGTGTTGAGGCTCGCTAGATCAATCTCAGTCCTTAGAAGAGCATGAGGTGTTTTGGTCTGCAAAATGTTTATTGAGATACTCTTCTCATAAATCACGCTCTGCATTATAGTTTGGAAAAACTTCTTCCTCAGATGAATTTTCTGGATCAGATTCCTTTTGCTGGACAAATCTCCCCTTTGCAATTCAAATGAGCTGTTCAGAGCCATACAAGAGGCTGAAATGGGTAACATTTTTTAGCAGTGTAGGCCCTGTCTTTTATCTGTTGTTACGCTTCCAGCTCCCCGTGCACCACATGATGGAGACAATGCCCCAAATAGGTTGCATCTGTCAACTAAATCTTTCTAAGATGTTAGCACCACTCTCACTCTCTCCACAACCTGTTCTCAACTCCCCTGAAGCAAACTCCTATTTAATGCTATTTTAAGTCAGGTTTTTGAGTGTTTCCCGCTCCCTCCCCCTCAGGAGCCTAATATATGAGCTTTACTGAATATTTTTATTCAGTAAAGCTGTATTCAGACCCGAGAACACGGGGCTGTCTTTTAAATGCTTACAGTGGGTAAAGACAAGGAAATCCAATGAGCTGTGACAGCCATATAACCAGTCTCTGATAGCTGATCCTTGCAGGATGTCTGTGCTTAGATACACAGCTCCCCCAGCACTTCCCTGCGGGATCTCCTGCCTGGTGTTCCTAATACTGGCTGCACATTTTGGATGCTCTGCCGAGAGCCGGAAGGGTCTGGGGAGGAGAAGGCGTGTTTTGGACTTGAGCATTTAAAGGTTGTCATGACACACGTCCCTCTTCTTCCTAAACAGGGGAGAACTGCATGCATGCAAGCTGGTCCCCTCCAGTGTGCTGTTTGGCTCACAGCTTTTTTTCCCCCACTGTGTTGTTTCAAGGTGAACCTGTTAATTCAATATGACCCTTTTAAGAAGTCCAAACATTACATGCTACATGTTTATTATGTGCTGCAAGCATTTAGTGGGATGAATCATGTTTTAAGATAGATAAGTGGTGTTTGTGTTGCCCTGAACAGCTCCCTTTTTGGTGGAATGAGTCTATGCTAGGGAACGTTTTGGACTCATTATGACTAATGGCTTTTTATATTTCAAGGATTTTCTTTTATGAGGAGTTTGTTGGGGTTTTTTTACTTTTTTTTTGGCTGCCCTAGGAGCCTTGTGACTCAGTTTACATGGCAGGATTGTTTGAATTATCTTGTCAGTTTAGAGTAATACTAAAACAGCGGTGTTGAACAGTTCTCCCTTTCTATCAAGTTAAGTCTCTGCTCCTGAAGATTTGCCATCAGAGCTCCTGCTCGTCTGCTTCCTTGGTCTAAAGCACCTGCTGACAGAGTCCTGGAAGAGGACGTAAGAACATGCTGTCCTGGGTTGTATTCTCTCTCTCTCCTAAAGACTGTTTTCTTTTATTTAATCTTTGCAGACTGAAATTGTACTCCCATGACTCTCACAGCTGGAGACAGGAGTGCCAGGTAGCTTGTGTCTGGGATCTGATTTTGGCCTGGGATAATGGAAGTTGCTCAAGAGAGTGTTTATTTCCCCTGGCTGATGAAGAGATAAACCCACCATTTTCTTTTCCATTGGCTGAGCACCCTGTGGACAGTCTTGCCTTCCCAATAGCTTTGTTCATGTAGGCTGGGTATAACCAGTGTCAAGTGTCCCTCATTGAGACAAGTTTTCTACTGGGTAAAAAGCGCTCCTGAATCCAGGCCAAAGCAGCCAAATGTGTGATGAGAGAGGGGCGGTGGTCATGGAGGTGTCTTGTCTTCATGTGCCGTGCTCATGAATTTCAGCTGAGTCCTGCAGAACTTACTGTCCTTACTCAGGAATATACTTCTTTGACATCTGTATTAGACGCAGAGCTCAGCAGGTGGTTAAAAATACCTCTCTAAATAGACAGGAAAGTGTGAGCTTTTCAAATGTGCAATGCTTAAGGACTGCACATTTCAACACCTTTTCTCCACTCGTTGTCCTACCTTGAATCCTTACCAGGAGAAACTACGAGGAAACTTCTGAAATATTGCTATTAGGAAACTATTGAAATGTTATTTCAATAACATTTGGTGTCCAGAACTTTTTACTATAGTTTATGCTCAGGAATATTTTGGAGACTCTGGTGGTCCAGTGACAGTCATTGAACATCCTCAGTTCAGTGGTGGCTCCTAATCACGAGGAGTCATTTAACTGTGGCGCTGTTGGCAGGGGAGAAGCCATGGGATGGGGAAAGGGGACGCAATAACTGGGGATAACAAGAAGGAAAAATTTGCCTGAGTTTATTTCTGGAAGGATGGAGCACATCTGAAAGGAGAAATAAATTCAGAAAAGCAAAGGTAGATCTGAGAATGCTTTCCCCTGCCATGCGGAGCTGGCTGGTTTGCATACATCAGTACCACACTTTGAAGGGATGTCTAAGAGCTGTTCAGGTGAAGCTGGTGATAACTGCTACTGGTTGTGGGCCTTTTTCTGCATTGTCTGCAACCCTCAGACCTACACATTCGTAGTCACAGCTTGGCTAAGGCCACGGGAATATCTCTGAGTTGTTTGTCAAACAATTTGGTATCACGTTTTCTGCTCACACTCCCCTTCACTCCCCAGAAGTTTGGCTGCTACAAAAACATTTTAATACTTACAAATAAGGAAGACTATAGACTATGTATGAAGAGTGGTCACATACTTGCGAAGGGTCCGTATATTGTTGCGGTGAGGCAGGAAGAGAAACTTTTATAATTCATGAGTAGTGAAAGCTTTCTTTACTTCTGGGATAAATATTCCAACCCGTTAGGTATACTTCATATGTAACATTTACATCTTGCTGAGTGATTAGTTTAAACAGCTATTTTTATCCCACATTTCAGCCCACAACTCTCTAATGTTAATTAGTATTAGGAAGGAAGTATGTTTTCTTCACATGCCATAGCAAATGTGCTTTATATAATGATTACAGAACTTGTTTGATCTTTTGTTTTTACTGAACACAGTCTACAGCACTGATGGCAAACTGTTTGGTTTTAGTTTTCTTGTGCCCTGGGCTGTTTTCCACTGTGTGAAATTGCTTAACTTTTTTTTTTTTTTTGGGTGTTTTTTTTTGCAATCACTGAAACTGTTGGAGTGAGATAGAATTTCCCTGTAAAGTTTCTTTAAATTGCTGTCTTTCAGTGAAGAGTTCAAATAACCCCTGCCTCTCCCCATTTTGTACAAGTTTGAGGGCACAGTTAAAAACTGATAATGTAAGAAGTTTGGACAGAGGGGTTCAAAGGTTAGTTAGAAGCTGTTCAGGTATTGCACAGAGGATGCCAAGAGTGCCCAGGAGGTGGGGAAGCAAAAGGATACAAGGCTTTAGTGAACAGTCATTGCCAAATATTTAGAAATCATTTACATAAAACATCCACTGATTGGGCAGCTAGGAGAGTTTCTTCTGTTGTCCCCACTCTATAGTCATAATAGTAAATAACACAGTTATTTTAGCTCATACAAATATACTGCCAGAAATAAAAATATAATTATAGAATTCTTAAAAGTTATTTTCTTGCACCATGGTAAGCAGAGGAGAGCCACTGATTCAAACTCTCTAGCTTTAGGAAGGAGAAAAGTATGAACCTGAATACAAATTTTTAACTTCCTTTAGTACTTTGAAATGTAAGATCTAGCACTTTGCCTGAATACGTGTTTGTAGATTTCTAGAAGGTTTACTTCCCCAAATTTCCTAGGACTACATAAAAAAACGTAGAAGAAACCTTTCGTCATGCTAGACTTCTATCATAAACATCAACCTGAGGTTTCTCTCAATTATTTTAGAAGAGACAAAGCATATTATCGCGGTTGCATTTCAGTTGTGAAGCTCTTCTTCCATTTTGCTGACAATGATTAGTTTTGTTTTTCTTAGAACCAAGGAAAGTGCTGTTATAGCCCTGGATCCAAGCTCTGCAATAGACATGAGCGACTCTACACAAAGGTTTACTGATGGGTTTTTTTTGTCGGAGCTGGGTTGATGATTGGACTAGATGATCTTAAAGGTCCTTTCCAACCCAGACAATTCTATGATTCTAAGTGGCATCAGGGCCATCTGTGACACCTTTGGGATGAGACCTGAACTACATTGCAGCTCAGCTCTGCATCCATGGACAGAGCTGATTTCTGCAAAAAAATGGGCATGTATTTTGAACTGTTACTGGCTACAGGTGCAAATTCTAGTTGGTAATTACCAGATCTGTGGTGCTTGTTCATTAATCAAACCTACCTCTGGTGTCTAGCATTCCTACTTGAAACACACTGATGCCTAATTACAACTGCACAGCCTCCATCTGTATCTGTATATGTGTGTGAGTCTGCACTTGTTCAGTACCAAGATTTCCAAATGAAAATTTAATAATGGTATAGGATGGAGAAGAAGGAGAGAAGAAAAACCAACCAACCAAATCCAAAAGGGCTGGATTGTTCCAGCCCAGGTGCAGAACCCTGCACTTGCTCTCGTTGAACCTCATGAGGTTCACCTGGACCCACCTCTCTAGGTCTCTCTGGATGACATCCCATCAAAGGAGAGATCAATTGAAAAGCAGATCTCCTGCCCTACGGTGGCCTCCCTAATGCTCCCTCCCACACAGCCCTTCACCTCCCTCTGCACAGGGGCAGGTGCCTGATGCCTTCGTGGGAGCCGAGGTCTGTAACTGCACCGGATCCCCAAGCTTTCCTTTGGGTAATTCCTTCCATGGGGTTGTGGAGGAGGTGTGGAGGGGGNGGGGGGGGGGGGGGCGGTGTTTGTGAGCAAGCAGAGCCTTCCCTGGCATGCCGGGCACCTGGGGTGAGTGGCAGCTGGTGGGAAGCACCAAGGCAAAGGCCCTAGCGGCGGCTGAGGGCTGAGCCATCAATAATTCAGAAGGAATTCTGGCTTCCCTCACAGCTGAGAAAATAATACCTGTCTGGAATGGAGTGAGCAGGAGAGGACACAGCACCCTTGAGACCGCGGAGCTGGGAATCTGGAAGGGGGAGAGCTTTGGGGAATTGGGTTTCTCCCTGCTGTATGCCTGACTTCTCCTCCTGCCCGCTAGAAAACTGAGAAGTCAATTGGCCTTTTATTGTTTGGGTGACTTTTTTTTTTTTTTTTTTTTGGTGTGTG
>VXBW01005197.1:823314-886188 GCA_013400375.1 Thinocorus orbignyianus | reverse complement strand
ATAAGAGTTGTGGCGGGGTGGGCTGGCTGGGGTCTGCGCCCCTCAGCCCTGGCTTCAGCTCCTCTCCTCTCCATCTTCGCTGGGGCGGGTGATGTCCCTCCTTGGTGCCACCAGAGCTCGCCATGCTCAGTGCACCTCAGAAGGGCTGTGTGAGTATTCATGTTGGTTTTTCGGGGAGGAAAATGCCCAGTGCTGTGTGGATCGCGCCTGGTTATAGGCTGGGCCTGGCAGGCTGTTTTTCCACAGCTCTGTGCCCTTACTGCCTTTCACGGCTGGCCTGCTGTAAAAATGCACCAATAAACAGCTGTTGTACTGTAGTTCATCTGTTGTTTTGAAAGATTTGGGCTCATACCTGTGTGAAGTTTTACATTGGGTGAGGGTAGATGTAGGAATATGGACTGATACTTGTATGTGTATAAACGCTGGCAGGGCAGTAATCCCGACATTCAGGCCTGCCTTCAAATCCAGTCCTTTTCACCAGATAGGAAGCGGTTTGTTTTCATAAATGCCTTTCCTTTACATATAACAATTTGGTTATTGCATAAACATACTTTAGGTTATGGTTTTCTAGTGAAAAATTTAGGTTGTGTTTTCCATTTGAGGGTGAAGGTCCAGTCTAATAGCAGAAGGTGCTGTTGCTAGGGGTTGTTTTTTTTTTGATCCCCACCTTGTCCACAACCATTTTAACTGGAGACAATGTAAAATCAAAGGGCACCCCTGACACTCATATTCAACAGTTTCTGTGTGAATAATGATTTGTGAAGCTAGCAGTCTTTGCTCCAGCCCTCACGTAAACAAAAACACATGCATAATTATGGTGAAAGTGAATGAAATAGTGAGACCAAGGCTCTAATTTGTTTGTTAGCACAGGTGTTTATGAATGCTGGACATGAGCAGGCAGGGTACACTTACAGCCCAAAATGAAAATGATCAGGGGGCTGGAGCACCTCTGCTCCGAGGTCAGGCTGAGGGAGCTGGGGTTGTTCAGCCTGGAGAAGAGGAGGCTCCAAGGAGACCTCATAGCAGCCTTCCAGTACCTGAAGGGGCTCCAGGAAGGCTGGGGAGAGTCTGTTTCCAAAGGCCTGCAGTGACAGGATGAGGGGCAATGGCTTGAAATTGGAGAAGAGCAGCTTTAGATTGGATATTAGGAACAAGTTATTTCCTCTGAGTGGGGCGGAACCCTGGAGCAGGTTGTCCAGGGAGGTGGTTGAGGCCCCTTCCCTGGAGATATTCCAGGTGAGGCTGGATGAGGCCCTGGGCAACCTGGTCTAGTTGGGGGTGTCCCTGCGACTGTGAGGAGGTGGGACTAGATGACCTTTGGAGGTCCCTTCTGGCCTGGATGATTCTGTGATTCTATGAATGCGTTTTTAGAGCTGGCGTCTGTAATAATTGGTATCAATGCCGAGTAACGGTTACCTTTTACCTGTAGCTGTTCTCTACAGCCGGAAAAGCCTTTCATGGCACTGCTCAGAAGAAAGCAGCTCAGGTCACCTTGCATGGAAAATCATTGAATCTTGTAATAAGCATTTCAGCTGATTTTAATAAATGTAATCCTCACTGTTAGGAGCCACGCCATCTGTAACATTATGCAATGTACCTCTTACCTACAGGAAACATGACATTCTACATGGAAGTGGCAATGACGTGACAGCCTATGATAGCTCCGTTCTGCAGTGCAGTGACAATGTTCTTCTGCGATAGTAAGGCCATTTTTTATATTTAAAGACAGAAATTAATCTGCTTTGACACAAAACCCCTTATGTCATAGGCTCTGATAATATTATTTAATTTTCATTTTTGAAATGGTCACAAGTGAGATAATAACATTGTCTAGCTAAACCCTTTAGAATATAAGAAGTTCCAGATATTTCTGAGATGATCTTCTGATACAACAATTTGGCATGGATGAGAGCCTGGCTTCCACGTTAACAAACTAGAATTGGAAAATATTTCTTACTTATCGCATATCTCTATATCAAAGCAAAGATGACTGTTATTATTTACCAAAAAATTGGAGGCATATATCAGGGCAGGTTATAGTCTCCTAAAAGTCTCTAATATTCAATAAAAAGAATAAATTGGATTCATCTTAGATTAGATGGTAGATTCTGTTTTGTCATTCTGCCTTGTTCTGGCAGCCTGTGATTAGAAGATGATTATTCCATCCTTAATGTTTAAATGCATCCCTAAAACAGTGTGGGCAGATTAGCAAGAATTGCAGTTTCACGTTGGTGAACGTTCATGTTGCATTCAAGGACATTTTGCTAGCTTACATTCCTGCCATTTCACGCATAGCGTTGGGGAGAGAGGGGAGGCTGAAGATTACATGGCCTCCAGCATTTTCTTTATGAGAGTATCCTTCTAGTCATCAATGTCCATGTAGAGTGGAAGCAGATTTCCCCCTTGAGATGAGAATCAAGAAAAGTTACCAAACGCACAATCTTCCCTTTCAAGCATTCTGCTGCTTCTGAAGCAGGAGATGGGCAGGCTTTTCTTGCCCAGGGAGGAAGGAGGTGATGGCGATGAACTCTGAACCTCAGCTTGGGAACAAGCCTGTACCGCCGCTGCAGCACTGGCACGGCACAGCAGTGCTTTTGCCTCTGTGACCACCAGTGTCTGTACATCTCTCTCTCTTCACTGTAGGTTGCCAGTATTCTCATGTGTGAAATGCAGTGATGCAAAATGTAGGTTATGCCAGTAAAAACTCTGAGAATAGGCTTGTTTTCACTGCACTAAATGTGAATTGAAAGAAGGCTAAATGCACATTACAAACCTGAAGTTTTGTTTCAGGCAAGCCTTTTCTTCCTTGCTTTCTTTCCCTTTTTAAACGGAGCTTGAGTCAGGATTTCATACTCCCTGCTTAAAACCTAGAAGCCATGTAAATCCAGGGTCTCTTAACATAGTTTTGAATGGCCTCACTCAGCGCCAGAAAGCCATTAGAAAACAATTCCAACCTGCTTTTCTGCTCTTCTGCTTCTAAGGAGAGGGCACAGTCCCTGCAGCCTTCCATAGGTAGTGCTGGCTGAGACTCGTGTCTAGGAGCTGGTTGCAAGTTATTTGTAGAATCAAAGAATGGTTGGAGCTGGAAGGGACCTCAAAGATCATCCAGTTCCAACCCCCCTGCCCTGGGCAGGGACACCTCCCACCACACCAGGTTGCTCCAAGCCCCATCCAGCCTGGTCTTGGACCCCTCCAGGGATGGGGCAGCCACAGCTTCTCTGGGCAGCCTGTTGCAGTGCCTCACACCAAAGAATTTCTTATTGACATCTCACCTCAACCTCCCTTCTTTCCATTTAAAACCATTACCCCTTGTCCTACCACTGTACTCCCTGATCAAGAGTCCCTCCTCATCCCTTCTGTAGCCTGCTTCAGATCCCGGAAGGCTGTTATAAGGTCTCCCCGGAGCCTTCTCTTCTCCAGGCTGAACAACTCCAGCTCTCTCAGCCTGTCCTCATAGGAGAGGTGCTCCGTCCCTCTAATCATCTTGGTGGCCCTACACTGGACCCGTTCCAACAGGTCCGTGTTCCTTCTCTGTTGAGGACTCCAGGAGGGGTCTCAGGAGCACAGAGCAGAGGGGGAGACTCGCCTCCCACGACCTGCTGGTCACGCTTCTTTAGATGCAGCCCAGGATGTGGTTGGCTTTCTGGGCTGCCAGCAAGCACTGCCGGCTCATGTGGAGCTTTTCATCCACCAACACTCCCAGGTCCTCTTCAGGGCTGCTCTCCAGCCATTCTCTGCCCAACCTGTATTTGTGCTTGGGATTACCACGTCCCAGGTGCAGGCCCCTGCCCTTGGCTTGGTTGAACTTCATGAGGTTTGAATGAGCCCACTTCTCCAGCCTGTCCAAGTCCCTGTTGGATGGCATCCCTTCCCTCTAGCATGTTGACCGCGCCGCACAGTTTGAATTCAAAAGTGAAGTTTCCCTTTTGTGAAGTCTCAGGATTTTCTGACAGTGGTTGCTGTTGGTCTGTGCTCCATCGTAGACACTACCACAGGACATCATTTGCTCATTGAATTAACTAATCACTTACCAATGTTTAGGTATCGCACAGAAAGAAGGTTTTGCTTCCTGTGATGAATCTTAAGTTTTTCAAATATTAAATTATGTTCCCCATGTGAAATGAGAGCCATGTCAGAATAGCCATGTGTGTTTTGATAAAGCATGATTGAGGGTTAAGGTTTGAGAGATGGAGCCGTCCACTGGGTAAGGAGCCAGTGTGACTATTGGAGTTTCTTGGGTGTTTCTGGGCTGACAGAAAACAGCTCCCTTACTGGGTGTTCGGCAGGCAGACAGTCTTATGTTGTCTGGACAGCAGCCTCCTAAATAATTCGGGTATCTTAGAAATGTATTAACTGAGATATTCAGAAAATTGAGTGAAAATAACGTGTCTGCTCAATGAATATCAAGACTACTCTGGGGTCTCTTATG
Organism: Thinocorus orbignyianus; assembly: GCA_013400375.1. NCBI lineage: Eukaryota > Metazoa > Chordata > Aves > Ciconiiformes > Thinocoridae > Thinocorus > Thinocorus orbignyianus. The sequence goes on along the minus strand of VXBW01005197.1, from coordinate 881,759 downwards.
ACGCTCCAGTCTTGCTGCTTGCATCGGAATTGTTGTGAGGGCAAATAAAAGAACTATAAATGATATGGCAGTGGGTGCTGCTGCAAAGGATTTCAAGGAACGGTGATAATGTAGTAATGACGATATTGGGGCTTGGCCTCACAACCAGGGAGGTCAACGGGCTTCTAGAGAAATCTGCATCACTTCATATCAGAGCACAGTTTATTTCACTACTTGTTTCCAAACAAGAGTTTTGTCGTGTCATCCCAGGAGCTGCCTACTCAATGGCTTGGGGAAAGCATGCTGTTTTTCCTGCGCTGCTCTGTTTTCTTCTTCTCTAGATGGCATGTCACTGCTTTCTATGTTATGAGGTGGGGGGGACAAGGGGGCAGCAGCAATGGCCTGCCTTCTCTCCTTTTGTTACCCAGGGACGGGTACTAGCTGTTCAGCATTATGGAGATGGTAGGAACATGCATGGAAGAAAACAGGCCGATAAGACCTCTTTTCAGTGCACGGCATTCCCAAAGGCATTCCCAAAGGCAGGGCAATACCCTTGCTACCAGCCTGCATGTTGGTTCGGACACAATGGAGTGTAACAGAGGGTTGCTGTGCCTGTGCGTGCCCCATGGAGAATTTGCACCTTCTTCTTCCATGGCTGCTTCCTCTAACCTCCAATACGAAGTTCTTTAGACAGAGAAATGCATGTTTTGATCTTTTGTAAATGGAAAAAAGACGTATCAAGCTAAACCACTAAATGTCCATGCACTGAAAGAGATTTCTCTATAAATAGACTGAAGCCCCTGTGGAATTCCTTGCACAATACTGGGTCCTTTTGTTCACTTTGTTTAAAAGGGAGCCTTGCATTATAGCTCTTTTCCTTCCAAACAGATGTTAACTGTACATGAAATACCATATCTGAGATGTAGAATTTATCTTAGTCTATCAGCTGTATGGCTATGTACTGGCTGCTGCTTTGTATCCACTTGTGAAAATTGGATGATGTGCTATCATATGCAAGGAGGGTACAAATATTTGTGTAGATTTCCCCCTTCCAGCCACCTAAGTTGCACTTTTATAGGCCCTTTGTTTAATTAAAAAAAAAACCACATCTGTAATAAAAGGAAAATAAACTTTAGTCAAGTCCTCTGTCTAATTAATGCCTGTTCAACCTTTGACCAGCTCCAAAACAGAGACTACATGTCACTGATATGCTGTGTTATTCAAATGTTATTGGGGGATGTTTATTTTTATTTCAAAATAAAATATTAAAAATAAGGATGTAAAAGAAAAATAACCCCTCTTGTGGACTGAGGGGGAATTTATATGCATATAAACGAAAAGATCATCTAAACTTTGCAATGACAGAGATTTTAGTTAACAAGCAGGGTGGCTTTAAAATTTTCATACTGTTGTGCAGCATTTGCAGGTATGCATACCTGAAAGCAGAGATCAGACTTATAATGGCTTGTTTAGAAAGGCAGTTGGAGATCAGAAGCTGATATTTAAAAGTGAGGCCCAAGCTAAGGCTGTATTTTTGGTGTTCTACTTTCTGGATTGCAGTTGTTATACATCAGGGTGAAGCCTGAGAAGCAGCGCACAGAAGGAGGCTTCCCAGTGAAACCATCTCTCTAAAACATACATGTAATTTATTTGTGTAATGCGTTTCTTTTGCCAAAGGACCTAGTTTACCCACCTACGGAACGGTGGAAAGAACTTGTCTTTGGGCTGAGATGAGCAGTACTTGGGTCTAAAGCTTTTGTGCAAATCCACTCCTGGTCGTTAGCATGCCAGTGGCGCAGGGTCTGTGTGAGCTGCCGGCAGGGCCAGTTTTTCCAGCGGACCTGCTCTCTTTTAAGTCCCTTACACTGCGACAAAGTAAAAGACAGAAGATGCTGCCCTGCCAGCAGAGGCCATGCCGCAGTGACAGGGGCTATTGACACTGATAGGAGCTTCAAATCCTTGCTCTGGCGGAGTCAGAGCAAGCGTTGGACTTGGGTTTCCCAAGTGGAGATGAGTGGTGTAACCAGCAGTAATGGAGCCTCTGACTCTGCAGAAAAATTACTCTGGACCTAACTGATCTTCACTAAAATTTAATCCAAACCAATAATTACTCTGGGCAGAACCTCTTAATAACATTAAATATTTTTTAATAACATTGGCCTAGTATTTCACAAGCAACAGTAATCAATTTCTTGATTACGTTGGGACCCTCCTCTAGACAAGCTTAACACAGCTCTTCTCCTCTGACTGCAGATGTAGAAGACCTGACCTCTGACATTAGGCTCAATGCTCTTCTGTGTGTCTGGGCAAGCGCGATGGGTTCAAAGAGATTTTTGTGAGCCATGAATGGTGTGAAAAGTGAGGAACAGGAGTCAGAACTTGGCTTGTTATCACCTGCACAGTATGTAATGAGAAGTTAAGCCTAACAGTGTTGTCCTGACACAGTGGGAACCAGGGCAGGGGCTCTTGCTGTGGTGTTGCTTTTTCCACTTGTGCACCAGGGCCCTCAGCCTGGTCCCAGAGCAAATTCCACATTTCCCAGTAAAGCAAAGAGGAGGTTTACCTTGGGAAACACCGTGCTTTCAGTGCCCAACAGAGCTATGGCCTCTCTGCTGGCGAGCCTCCCTGCTGTGGTTCCTGTCACATCCCCAACATGGTTTTAAGGTCCCTTTCTCTGGGTGACTGTTCGTGGTGCACACCAAGTTCACGTCTCCTTGCGGTGCGTGCTTCAAATGTACAGTTAATATCCAGCAGATACGTGGGAAGGCAAGCGAGCTACCTTTCATCTAATGTTTGTAACACAGAAAACCTTCAATATTGAGAACAGATAGACTGGAAGGTAGGTTCACATCTCTCAGCAAGAGAGCTGTAACTTAAATCTAATACACCTGATCAAGGCTTTCTCTCTGCCTTGTAGGTATTTTAATACAAATGTGTCTTTCATTTGACTGATTGAAGGTCTCCAACCTGCAATAAATGAAACATCTGATCCCCTTGAATCCAAATAACTTTTTCTTTGATTTTCTTTTACTTCTATTTCTTCTTTCTTTGTTCTACGGCTAGAGTCGAATTTCCCTTTAGAAATTGAAAGAATGTGTGTGGGTTTTTCTGCTCCTCTTACACTGAGCCTGTGCAAAGGTCGAGTGGCTAGTTGACTAGCATATTAAGACAGAATTCATTTCACAGACAGTCTGTAGTGATGTGCTTTACATATCATTATCACGCTGAATTGAGGGAAACTGATTATACAAATTAGTTACTGTACATTATTCTCCAAAGCCTTTTATTTGCCTAACCAATAGATTTTATGCAAAGAATATCTCAAAAAATGATACACGATCATGTAGAGTTGAAAGAAAGTTGTTATTATCTAGGTAGGAAAATAAGTAGGCATTATTCACAATTTGAGGCTAAATTATTGTGTATCATAATATTGAGTGTATCAATTAGCTTGTGCCAGACGTAGCCTTTAAAATATATTTCCTGTAAACACGATTGTGCCTGCAATACTGAGTTCTGGGAGCCGCTGATTCCAATGTTCTCTATAATTATGTCTTTGTATGAATCAATCAGTTTAAATATAGAGCGACAGCCTGTTAAAGCCATGACCTCCGTTGGGTTTATTTTTTACTCGGACAGTCATGTCTCTTTCCAGCTGTCAGTGACATAATTTGTATGCTCAGCATTTCTTGTGCAGAGATTTTGGGGGCGGGGGGAAGAGGACCTTCAGAAGGGGATGGGAGTTGGAAATACTAAGCTGTAGAATTGAAAGTGTTGCTTTTAATCTATAACTATAACCATGTTTGTAGTGAAGTGTTAACTCTACTACACATGAACACACTTAATCTTTGCATAGATATTGCGCTGGGTATTAAAATGTATGTCAGGCTGGAGAACAAAGAACACATGACATTATGGACTGAATTCATAGTTATAATAAAAGGAGCAATGAAAATTCAATAAGGGGACTGGAACCAACAGTGTCTTTGTACTTTTTATCTCTGCTAGAGTTTCCAGAGGAGCTGTTAGTGATTAAGGGCCTCATCCTGCGCGCATTAGTGAGCCGTGCTGGCTGCCCTGCGAGCGGCACCGGGCGCTGAGAGCTCCCGCAGGCAGGAGGCTGGGGCGGGAGCACGCAGCACCCGTGCTCCCTGCTGCCGGTAGCTGTCGGTGGGCTTGGGGGACTTGGCAGGATGCGACCCTGGAAGGAAAGGAGCGGAGAGGGGAGCAGTCATGTAAAGTTCATTTTGCCTTTATAAAACTTGCTAGCGATTGGAAACATGCAGCGACATCCAGTTGGCAGGGGAGATGAAACACTGGTGTGTGCTGTATGAAAGCTAGACTTTATGGTTAGTAGGTCTCCAATGTAAAAGTTCTAAAAATAAATCCTTAAAACTGTTGCAACCCTTTTCACCATTTCATTTCCCTTACATTTGTGTGTTTGCAGTAAACATATCTTTGATGCTAAAGCTGAAAGTGTTTTATGTGATATGATTTTTTAACGGAGACACACACACCTTACTTTAACTTCAATGAAACAGGATTTTGTTAAAAACACTGATATTTTGCTCTGACAAGATGTTTGGATGCGAGTCTGGTGCATTTCAGAAATGTTTCTTTTTCAGTGAAAGTCTAGGTTTATTTTAGTTTTGAAGAATAATTATATGGAACATTCCATGCTGCAAAAGGTATTGCTCCACGTTTTAATTAGAAGGAATTATTTGATTTCAATATAACCTGTTTTAATTGCATTCTTTGTGCACCTATACATTTTAATAGCCATAGACACTGATATTATTTTGGGAGTTTGTGAGATTATTTGTCTAATGTAGTTTCAAGGGAGCTACATTTTTATTTCTTTTAAACTTTCTAAATAACCATTGAACTTTCAGCTTCTCCCTTGTATTTTTTCCTTGGATTGCTTTCAAGCTGGAGTGAAAGCCAGCAATTGTGAGGTAGCATGGATTTGACATTTTCTCATGTACCCTGCATATTATTTGCAGTAAGATTAGCATCAGAAGGCCTGACTTAGATCAGTTGTCTTTGCTTATGCATGCCCTATGTTTCTCAGAATTTTTTAAAATTTTCTTTGTTGAGGTGGGAGTGAGGGGTGTGCAATATTTAGTTTCCCTGTCCAAGCATGTGAAATCAGCTTTAGCTGGGTGTTTGTGTCACAGAACTTGCCAGGTAGAGTGGAGGTGGAGGATAAAATGAAAGCCAAGAAGGTAGTGTAAAAAATTAAAGACGTTGGAACGGGTAGAAAGGAGAACTCGTGTTCTTTGAAATTACAATCCTGAAATGAGCAGCAACGAGCTGATAAAGCAGCGTGGATCTGTGCGGATAGAAGAGGCTGCTTAAACTCAAGATCTAAATGATTTAAACATCTTAGCATATGGATTATAGTTGTCCTCAGCTAGGGGCAAATCCTGTCTCCAGTGACACGTGCACCCATTTAAAATAAATGAAAGCTGGAGATGTGAGAGGCGAGGTTTTGTGCTTTAGCTTTTGTCTTGTGTGACTGTTACCCAGATGCGTTTCAGGGGAACCCTCTGCTAAGTTAAACTTGTCACCCTTGTGACAAGAATACTTGCATAAGTAACACTAATAGTATTAGCTCTTGCAAAATATTTAAAGAATCTGGCCTTTGGCTAGTAATATTTTTCAGATGCCGCTTTGCTTTTAGCAGTATAAGAAAAATTACATTTTTACCCTGGATAGTGGATTTAATTTGAAATGAAGTAAATGGCAGAAATGCAGCGCTCTTCTTCACCTGAATAAAACCCCTTTAAGTTCAAAGTGATCAGGTACATAACTTTAAATTCTCTTTTCCTGATGCATAGTGGACTGCCTAGCCTTTTTTAAAATTCATGGTGGGGTCTCAGAGCAGACCTGGCAACCTCAACTAAAGTAACTGCTGCTTTTATTTCCCCATGACGTTGTGTCTCTTTTACGGTCTCAAAAGGCCACACAAACCAACTGAGCAGAGCGGGAAGAGAGATGGAAGATAGGAATTTTCAAAAAGAAATTGTGTTGTAACCGATGAGTTCTTTACCATTTCTACCTGAAAACATGAATCAGCCCAGGTTCAATTAAAATTGCATCTAAGTTGAACTAAATGAGCTTTTCCTGGTTCAGGGTTTCCCTGTGAAAGTTCTGCACATCACTGAATAGCAATGGTTAGTTTTCAGGAAGCTGAAACTGTGAAAGCTTTGAAGAGGGCAGTGATTTGAAAGCTCTCTCCTGTCTCCAGCCCTGCAGTTTTGTAATGGTGAAGGCTACCTTCTTCATGAAATATAGATACAAACAACATTTAAATAATGACCCTGTGCTCTCCAAAAGTTCTCTTAATTGTTAATATTGTCTTAGTGTTTTGAGGTTTTTGTTGGCTTTTCAGAAAGTTGCTAAAACCCCCTAGGCATGATTGCAAGTAGATTCAAAAGGTTCATTCAAAAGGAATTCAGGAACTCCATTCTCTGGAAGCCGAGTAGCAGAGACTGGACCGGACCAGGCTTTGCATTCAGTCAGCTGTCAGGCAATACAACAAGTTTCCTTTAGCTTGGCTTGGCTGAGGTTTACCTGAATTAGAAGGTTGTGAATTGGCATCATTTTTTTTGGTGGAGATGTCATACTCTGCCAAGACTGACTTTTTGTAGAGGGGTTAAAAAAAAGGCAATGAATTGTCACTAAAACTAAATCTTCAGTATGAAATGCTTTGAGAGTCTGAGAAATTCCTTGCTGTTTCTACTGAAGTAAGTAACTTCAGACAAATCCTCTAGCACTCAGGCGCTTTAAATAAATGAATAAATTCTTGCTTTATAGAGGAATAATCACCTGTAAACAAATACACCTTCTTACAAGGCTTCTGAAGCCATTGCCCAGCAAGTGGAGCACATTGGCTCCTTTCATAGTTCTTGCAGATCCCGTTTACATGAAAACCCAGCTGCCAAGCACTCAGCTAAAAGCTGCTGGTGTAACGTGAAGGCATTTTTTGAGCCAGAGCCACTTTATAAAATAAAAATGCTTGATTGGCATAGACCAAAAATGACAGTGTAAGTGGATCACCTGCCTGAAAGGCTCTCAAGTAGTACAGCTGTCCGACCCTCATGTCATCCTTTGCTGACCCTTCAAGAATTCCTTTGATCTCCCATGAAGACATCAGCCTCCAGGACTGTCATCGCCCCACAGATGTCTGCCCTGCAGGAGGTGGTGGCCTGCCCAGGTAGAGGTGCTGTAGCTGTAGCAATCCCAGGTCTGCTCCAAAACCGCTGCTCTGTAAGGCTGAAACATTCGGTGGAACAGCTGCAAGCATGGGAGTGATGGGTTTAATATTTAAAAACTTAAAAAAGCAGAAGCCGCAGCATTTTCATATGCAGTCTCTTTCCTCTTGTAATGCTGCCCATCACATGCAAAAGTTTGGCATTGCTCTTGCTTATTTTTGAACATGACAATTTCACCAGGCAATGGATCACTTCTGTGATCCATTTGCAAAGACTTTCTTGGAAACATGTTATCTGGAGAGCAAGGCTGCTGTTGTGGTCTTCAGTCTTTATGTAAGTGAGCGTGCTGACTCATAGAGCAAAAGCTGAAACACTTGCAAAGGTTTTATATAAAATCCTTGCTTACAATTCACATTCTCATTTTCCAGACTGGCTGGCCTTGTAACACTTAGTAGTGCTGGGTTGTTACAACTCTGAGGAGTTTCACTGATTTTGCAGGGGCTGTAGTAGTTTGTGCTGTGGATGAGGTTTCAAAGTGTAATGAAAGCACTTGTGAATCTGTTTTACTTCATGTAGTGATGGACTAGGATTGCCCAAAAAGCAGTCTCTCAGCAGAGCAGGTGGCAGCTTCCAAATGAAAGGTGAAAAATTCTTAGGACACCCTAATTTGTTCACTTGTCATGAACCTGGCTTGCTGAGCATTATCAGCATTTGGGTGCCTGTGTCCTCTAGGACCCTTTGGAAGCCTTGTCCCGTACAGGAGGGTTAGGATCCATATGGTAAAATCAAAGTCCAGCCAGATGTAGCAGGAATGTGTATGCTACTGCCCGACTCCTTGTATCAATAGAGAGATGTTTTTGTCAAATACGAACAACCTACAATTTCAATGGAATGTAATCATTTTGGGCTGGGTTGTGGCAATGGCGCAGAGCCCAGAGCAGAGCCTGCAGCCAGGCCATGGCCACAGCTGGTGTGAAAGGCAATGAGCCTGTACCCTGGGTCGTCCTCACCCCCCTTTGGACTGAATCGTGCCTCTTGATGAACAAGGAGGGCAGTGCATCTCTGCTCAGACAAATTAAGTTCCATAAGATCCGCTTTTATTTCATTTTTTTCCCCTCCAGTCTAAAGAGGTTTTTCTTAAAAAAAAAAAAAAAAAATCCCGTAAAGTCAAATTTTAACAGCTTTCGAATTTTGCTTTTGACCTTTTTGATTTTGTATTAGTTTTCTTCACTACAAATATATAGCTTATTTGGGGCAGGTTAGGAAAGAACGCAAATTCAAATCTCTTTGTTCTGTGACTATATTAAAAGGTGACGTCTCAACATCATCACAAATCTGCTGATTCAAGAAAGGAAATTTAATTGCTGTGTCTCAGAAGTGCCATTTGTATGAAAACAACACTTTTCATCAAACCAACCAGCCCACGATATTTTGAGACGTTTTTCAAATAGCTCTTCTGGCTATTTCTGCCACCCGTAAAAGGAAAGAATTTAGAATCACCCCCGTCCGGTCCTTTCTTAAAGTCCCACTTACCACTCAGCACGGCCTTAGAAATTAGCCACGTATCACACCAGAGTGATGCATTTCTTCAGTAAATGGACTGAAGATCAAATAGGAGTGCAGTATTTCTCTCAACTGTAATATGTTGATGAACCTGTCAGAGCAAAGACAAATGGCTCTGCCTGCTGGAGCACAGCAGCCAAAGCTGTAACTGAGACATCAGAGGACAGGTGCTTTGAAAATTACAGAACTTACCTAAAGGTTCCTGTGGCTTTCCTATATGTTCAAGAGGTTGATTCTTGCAGATTTCAGCACCCTACATCCCCATTTGCTCCTTGATCATGTGTCTTTTATGTCAATAAATAATTCTGTAGATCTGAAATGGCTTTTCATGTAATTAATTCATTTCTGTGAAGTCTCAGCTTGTGACCCAGTGGAAGTCTAGTTTAAACTCTATTTTATTCAGAAGTGAATTTCACCCTATTGTATATAATCAGTGCTAATAATGAAGGTGATTCACAGGTATGAGGGATGCAGAATTGGCACCCAGGTATGCTCTCAAAACTCTGCAATTTTATTAATGAAAATCTCCACAGCAAGAAAGGCGGTGCAGCAAAATCTAGGAGCTGCATTGCTTCTGCCTTTGTTCTTTGATTTTTATTTTTTTTCACATGTTATAGCTTTTAATTATATCAAGGAAAATTTAGACATTCCACACTACACAGAATATTTAAAATCTTATTAGAACTGGGCCTTAACTGTTACCTGGAGGTCTGTAAATATCTGCAGTAGTTTATGGCTGCTAATGCTGTAATCACATTTCAGCGTTGACTCACACTTAGGCTTTTTTGTGTTTGTGTTCAGCAGTACAGTCTATTTGAAAAGTGCATAAAATATAAATATCCTAACTTCAAAGATGCTGTAGTAGAGGTAAATTGCCAAATGTTCTGTGATTTTCTCAATAGTTTTATGATAACATAAAGCCAGCGTTTCATCAAAGAATTTTTTTTCTTCAAGAAGGATTGCACCAACTAGGTATAAATTATAAATCATATTCTGTTTTACATGTGAAATGGGAGCTCTGAAGTGTATCGCACTTGAGCAGATGGAGGCTAGGTGTTTTCATGTTTTTTCTGAGCCTAAGTTTTGTTTGTGATGCCATTTTCTGTATATTCTATCCTGAAATTCCTTTGCACTGGGGCAAGGAACTATTCACCAAGTAAACAGAATTATTGACAAGTGTTACTAGCAGCAGGGGGCAATGGCAAAATCATCACTAACACACACACCCATGCACGCACAAAAGCTGGGGTGGCATTTGTAACACACTGAGTAATGAGCTAATTGAGCAGCTGTTCAGGCTTCCTGACATCACAGATTTTATTTAAGGAAGTGCATGATCAAAACCGGTGAATTACAAAAAGGAAAAAAGGTCTTTGTTCAGGGAGCCAAAGCTGTTCGTGGCTTTAGCCGTTCTAGAAGCATGGCTGAGTTTTGGTCCAATTTAGAGAACTGGAAGGAAACACCTTAGAAGGATGCTGTCTAAATTACAGGCTGTTGGTTCATTATTGTTAATAAGCACTGTTTTATTGTGTTTTACAAATTGCAAATTGAGTTGAGATTTCTGGTTCCTTTGATAGCACCTTTGCTACAAGGTGATAACATATGAAAATCATATGGCATCCCAAGAAATCGTTTCCTGGCTCCGTTCTCTTGCAAACTGCTTTTAAGAATGGGGCAGGGGGGGAGGTAGCAGAGGGAAAGGGCTAGTTTTGCAGGGCAGAGATGAGAAAACACAGCCTCTGTGTGCTGCATTACGCAGGCTGAGATGAAAGTAAAAAAACTGAAAGGTGCTTTTTAGCCAAGAAAATAACCGGCATGGGCTCCGAAGGCTTAGATTAAACCAGCTGTAAACCAGGAATTTCCGTTATTGCTATTGACCAGGCTTTGAACACATTTTATCAACTGCATGTGTTAATAGCTTGTTAATGATTGATGCTGAGGTCTTTTATGACACCAAATGAAAGTGAGAAATAAGTGCAGGATTTCGAGGTGACTGTTGCAGTCAGTAGTGCTCTTTGCAGAATTTCAGCTATGTTTTAAATCATTTATGCCTGCCAAGATTAGCTAGGTTACACTGCAAACTCAAGATAATACAGAGCTGCCCTGACTGTGCTGTTCGCTCAGCCCTAAGTCAAACTGTAAAAATACAGCAACCCTCAAAATGAAAAGCTCGATTTTAGAAAGTGATGCATTCTGCCAGATTGGATAAAGGAGGGTAAAATATACAGACGACTCGGTATGCGAGGCAAATAAATACCAGATTTGCAGAATACTATCTAAAGAGATCCTTGTTAAAATTGCTCAAGTATTTCAATTAGGGATTTCTTATATCCTTCATTTCACCTGCTTCCACAAAGCAGTTTGGCGTATGCTTAAACTCCAGAAAAGTCAACAGGACACATTAGCACAATGTGTTTCTTGTCTCCGTCAGCTCTGTATTCTAGAGCTTAACGTGGCCATCTCCACCTTAGCTTAGATAAGCCTTTCTGCTGATTGCGGATGATTCCGTGTGGTTATTTACTTCACATGTCACCACATTCCTTCACTTTCTTTTTTTTTTTTTTTCCTGAGTAAACTACAAATCAGCAGAAATCTGGAAACACTGGGTACTTGGTATCTCTTCAGGAAAGCACAGGGAATGCATAGGTGTCTGTAAGATTTAGTATGAATTTGTTTTTCTCTGTTTGCAGTGTTCCTTTTTACCTTCACTCGCTTGCCTGTCATAAAATCCAATTAGTGAGTTTTCTACATCACAATAAACTGCTCTTCAGGAAGAAAATTTGCTTTGTGAGAAAAGCCTTTTTCCTACTACACCATTGTAATTTTCTGTTTTTTCACTGCCTCACAAAGCATTTAAACGAAAGCAAAATAAGCCCTAGCACTGTATTTACTGCACTGCTCCCTCTTCCTGCAAAATGCTTTCTCCATCCTCAAAAAATTTTGCTTTAGCAAAAATTTCTTATAAGGATGAAACAAAGACATATAATAGAAATACAATAAAACCCAAAAGAGATGCATAGATCCCTCCCAGAATATGGAAAAACCTAATTGCTGGTGCAGTTGTGTGCGATGGGAAAGATCCATGTTGAAGTCCCTGGTCTGAATCGAGGACTTAAACCCAGGTTTGTCCTGTGCTGCACGATTGTTCTATCTGCTCGAACACTGCTCCGCTTTCTAGACTAGAAAAAAGAAATTCAGTGGAATACCTAACAAAATACTGCTACAGAAGGGATTGTGAGAACTGGTATGTTCTTGTACAAGTTTTATTTCCTGCAAGTAGATATTTTCTGCAAAATATTACAGGTTTTTTGGGGGGGCTATTTCTTAGCCTTTCGTTTAACCAAATGCATTTTGACTCGTAACACACTGCAGGCTTAAGCACTTGGTTTGGTTTCTACACTCTGTTTTAACTCTCTGTGTTCCAAATGTTACAGAGTTTAAATAACCTCAGAGAACGTTGTGTATCTTGGAAGATAACTTTGGAATAGAGTAGCCCTTGATTTGTAGTCGTCATCCTGGATTTGGGATAATTTTTTCTTTAGTAATGTGGTAACGAGCAATGCTAGGAATTGGGAACCCTGCTGTATATGTAAATGACACTGGTGAATTGGCTCTGGTCACCGTGTCCCTTATTCTCATTATTTATTCATGCCTCTTTTTCTCCTCAGAAATAACAAATTAAACCTTACGAGACTTGGAGGTTCAAAGGGTTGGTCATTAGTCTTTACTAAGTCCAGTTCTGTAGATATTAGAACGGGAAACACCATTAAATTTAACCGTTTCAGCATTTCACTGAGCCTAAATTCAGACAGCACTATCACTTTCCTCAAAGCATATACAAAAGCCTATTGTGTTATAAAGAAACTGATTTTTTTTTTCATATCTGTGCATTTAAGCAGTTCATTCTGGTTTCAGGGATGTTAATGGGTTTAGATATTTCTTTATGTAGAATAAAAACCGGCAGAAAACCCTGGTGAGTTTTCTGACTGCATCTGCTGCCCGTATGTGCTTTCCTGACTGGTTCATTGCGGACTGGAGTTCTTACAAATGAGATCAAGGCTGCAGGGGAGTGATATCTATTAGCAAATTAAGAAACGATGGCTTTGAATATACAGTAGTCATCATGAAAATGCCAGCTTTCACTATAATGCAGCATCAGAGAACGATGGCTCCTTTTTTAAAGGAGATTTCTGTAAGTAGCTGTTAACAAATGCTGAGTCTATAATAGGAACCACTGTAGAACATGTACAAATACAAAAGGGGGAGAAGTGGCCAAGAATTTGCTGTTTGTTTTCAAAACAGTATCCTTTTTGCATAGTCTTATAAAGACAACCAAGCCTATTAGCAATAGGGATGCTTTGACGATGCTCACAGTGGGCAAGTGCAGCCCAGCAAAGCCTGTGAGCTGGGCTGCCTGGGCAGATGGCTGGAAGGGCCACGTAGAGGAGGGTGCCTGCCCTGGTGTCACTTCCCTCCCCCCCAAAAATCCCATCACATAACGGGCTGATCAATGTCTGCAGGTATTAATAAACTACTGCAGGAATTACTGCATCATCTCCTGCCTGTTGCTTATTCTGCAGTTGAAGTCCCAGGACATGAAGAAGGTGGGTCCCTATTTGGAGTAAGAGCAGACACATAAGGAATCACTGTAGGCGATGCTGTGCAAGTTCTGTTGAAAAACAGAGGCTTCTGAATTGCCACAACATCTTTGACATCTTCGTGTCTCATTATAATTTACCAAAATTAATAAAATTTTTGTTTTGTATGGTGATTTCAGGTTGTATACAAATTCTCATTGCTTACCATCAGTAGAAAAACACTTGCAGGAGGTCCTTATCTTTGTTTTATGGAAGAACAATAAAAAGCCTAGGACCCATTTCCTTCCTGAGCTTGCCTCTCAGGAAGAGCGGCTTCATGCATGCATGGCAGCTCCATGCAAAGGAATTAGAAATTTGTCTAGTGTTGCAGGAACTGAAAACATACTGAAGTATGGTGAGGCCCCATGGAGAAAACCTGGCAGCAGCCAAGCCCAGCTCTGACTCCTTGCAGGAGATTGCTGCTCTTTCTGCTTCGGAAAATCAAACTGCAGAAAAGTCTATGTCTATGTGTGTGAATATATAGCAATGGTCCACCTACTTGACCAAAAAAAGCAGAAATGGCAGCGCATCAGGAATTCCTGGAGAGTGGAGAAAGGGCACCTTCGCTTTTGGGAATGCAGAGAAGCAAGGTGTGCTCTGCCCGGTGAGCAGGGGCTGCTCTGGCCCCAGGGTGATGCAGAGATTATTTGACTGTCACCACCACGGTTTGTCAAGGAGATGCACGCTGGGAGTGACAAATGCTCCCGAGGAGTATTTGCTGTGAGTCAGCAGGTGCTAGAATGATAAAACAGTCCAAAATATGTTAGACAGTGCTGTAGCAAAGGTGGATTAATTTTTCTTATAAATTTACAATGAGCAGAGGAAAAAAGTCTGCAGCCATCAGAGGAACAATTTGGTATAGATTATTTTTAAGTACTAATAAAAAGTTGTGGGTTAATTAGGCCATTGAACTGGTTTCATCTGAAGAACATGTGAATTCACCGGCACTGAGTCTGTTTTCACTGGGTTTAATGAGAGAAAACTGATAGGGGAGCTTTGGAACAAAGATAGAAGGTGTCACTGACGAGCCAACCACAGCTCCTTAACAGCAGAGACAGGTTTTTCTCTGATAGTTAATCTTAACACTTGATAAAAAAATTGATTAATTTAAACTTTTTTTTTTAAGTCTATTTATGGTTTTATTTATTTTGCATAAGAAATTCTCAGGATGTTAAAAAGTTGAAAAATGATAACACTGAAAGATTTTTCTGACTTCAACAAAAAAACTATTTAAAAAATAAACTGAATAGATATCACTGTGTCTAAAACAGGAAAATCTCTTCTTTTTCTCTTGCAGAGTAGGAGCATTATTAATACCTTTCATTGTAATCATATGTAAAAAAAAAAAAAAAAAAAAAAAAGTAATGTATTTGTATTCCAGAAAAGAGAGAGAGAAAAGGAAGAGAATGTGGCCACACACTCAGCGGTAAAAAAATATTGCCTCACTGATAGGGCTGCTTGTGAAAATGGTCCTTGAATGTTTTCATGGTTGTGAGACTTTTTTTTTTTCCTACTTTTTTTTTTTTTTTTACCCTAGTCATGCAAGCTGTATGTTGCTGAGCCCCTGCTGAGTGAGAGTGGAGGGATTACTGGAGCTCCATTCACAGTTTCAAAACTGTTTTGCATTAATGGGCAGCCTGAACTGGATTTGGGTTAGGTTTCACTCTGAGCTGTAACTCTCTCTCTCTCCACCCCCTAAAATAATAATAATAATAATTACAAAAGTATGAGATATGAACAGGAGGTGGAGACGCTAGTCCTAACTGAGCAAACCAAATATTATTACATACATTATTGAAGGGGTGAGGAAAGTTAGAGGTTGTGAACTGAGCCGTATGAATAGCTGGAGGTCAGATCAATCACAGCCACGGATTTCGTGGCTGAGGCTTCAGCCCACAGAGAGCCGTTTAGTTGCACTGCCTCCTACTAGCTGATGGCAAATTCTAATTTAAACCACAAATTACATTAACTAGCTAAGAAATACGTAAATTAAAGAGTTCTTCAGTGTTTAGTAGGCAAGTAACTAAAAAGTTATCTGTTTCCTTTAATTAATGTATGGGGAAGTGTGGAGGGAAGGGAAGCTACAGATATGAGGGTAGGTGTGGTACTTGGGAAATGAGGTAGAATTCAGGGTAAAATAATCCCTGTTTGGTGTCTTATTGGTAATTGTATGATGAGAAGCTGGTAGGGAAAGGGGGGAATTGTCTGACATGAAAAATAAGACCTTTTTTTGGAACACTCCTTGAATCTCAATGGCTAGCGAAGGATCTCGGCTCAGACACCCAGAAATTAATGCACATGATACCACTGCGTCCTCTGAATCTATCTGTGGGATCAGATAGACACTTCTAATTGCAGTTTTGGAGTTAAATAAAAATGCTGGTGAACAGTGAATTCAGAATTTTGCTAATGGAAGGGAGGAAGGTGAGGTTTAGGGCAAACTGAGCTGATTTTGTTTGCATCTGCCCTTTGAAGTGGCAGCAGTTTGTAGTTGCTTTGTGTTTTGCATTGCTACCTTTTCATATCTGAAGATTCAAACAATAGCTCCTGGTTATTATCCCACATATTATTGATTAAAAGCTTTACCCAAAGACCTTCCATCTCACTTTCCAGCTTAGTGTGATTTACTTGTCTTTTTACTCCCTGTAACATATGATTAATGCTGAGCTAGAGAGTCCCAGTGAGATGAAGCAGAGTGTCAGGTAAGATTTGTCAGCTCGGAAGTATAGATTATTTTATGTTTCTCGAACTTTGTGGGCCCAGGGAACACAGATCTTGATTGTTAAATCCATCCACACTTTCCCTAGGGCTATAATATGCCAAAAACATTAAATAGCCCACTTAATACATAACCTCATTCTGTATGCTTGACTATTTTGTTTTTAATTTTTCTTCCCTTTCCAGGCTGCTGAAATGAAATGGGATCAAAGAAAAAAAATTATCCTCACTGGATTTTGTTAAAATATTAATAGGTTAGGGTTGACTGGCTAAATTGAATATCTATGCTGATCTTGCTTGCATGTTTAACTTGTGCTTAGGAAAATATGTTTCCTAGGTGATAACCTTTTATGTACCAGCCTGACTTCATTGAAATGCATAGAGATAAAAATATGTCACACTCCATGGCCATGCTATTCTTGTGTGGCAGTGTGATTATTCAGATGATAATTGACCCCCACCTGTAGACAGCTCAAATTCTGTAGTCAATCATTCCATTTGATGTTAAAATATGTGAAAGTACAATTATATAATTTACATTACAAATCATCCTGAATGCCAGGCATCTCAGAACCACTGACAAACGAAAAGGAAAAAAGTCAATAAATGAAGTGAATTACACTAGGCAAAGAATTCAACTTTTCTTATTTGCTCCTGCACAACAGCTTTTATGTGGGTGTTGTTGATGGAGCTCAAACAGATATTGCTTAGTACTGAATTTGACTGCCTTTCATCCCCTTCCTAACTTTGGTGATGCTTTCTGGATAAGAATACCTTCTTTCACTGGGGAGATGAGAATCCTCACTGGCAGATAAAGGTAGAAACACATCCATGTCAGCACAGATTTACGAAACAAAGACTGTGGGCCAGTGAGTTGTGCTCCAGCCACTCCAACTTTTAAGCTCCTCTTTCTGTAGACTTCACTGTGTATTTTAAAGCTATACAGAGCAGTTAAAGAGAATATCGGTCACAGATTTTTACTTTCATGTGCCTGATTAAGGCCTGTTGCAAACTGTTGTCAGTGTTCATATCATGTGGGCAAAATGATCCAAATCAGCTCGTGCCATTCCTGCATAGTAAATGTATGCAGCAGTGAGCTTTGATTCTCTCTGGATTGTCCCAGTCTGTTCGAGTGTTGGACACCAAGAATCTAAACTTCACGTGAATTTGATGGTAGATGAAGATTTTTTAACTAGATCTGGTTTTCTCCTCTCGTCGCTTTGGATCCTTCAACCCCTTTCCAGCAATCCCCATGGCATGGCTGCAGATGGCATCTCAGCCACAAACTACTCCTGAAATTTCAAGGCTAAGCATTGTAATGCTCCATTTACTTATGGTTATTCAAAGAAAGAAACTTCTTCTTGAGCAAATGGTTCCACAGATCTGTATTGGAGCATTCCAGTCTGCTGAGCAAGACAGACCCAGCTCGGGAACGTGTAATCAACCTTGTGGCAAGAGAAAGCTCAGTGTTAAATCAATTGAAGCACTGACAAGTGAGCCAAAGAACCAGCACAAAACGTTGCTGCTGGTGAAATAGAACTCACTGCCTCTCTCCTGGCTCTTCTCATGCTGTTTTAGACTCTCACATCTTAGCTTCATGCTGAAGAGCAGTAGGAAATAGCAAGTGTTAATCTTTTTCTGTTTAGGTTTAAAAATGGCATTATTTTGCCTTACTATTCTAAAGACTTTGATGCTGCTGGTAATGGTTTGGTCACAACTTCTTCACTGAGAACATCTAGGTTCAGATGGTTTTTGGGAACAGCGGTGGCTATGTGCAGAATTTATCAGCCAAGCAACCACTGGTTAATAATTAGTGCTTCCTGATGGTACATGATTTCATTAAATAATTATAAATCATAAGCAAGTTGTTGGCTTATTTACAGTCTATCTGCAATAACAAAAATAAGCAGAATTCATCATCTGGATCTATAATGAATAGTTTAAGCAGCTATATATTGAAATTAATGCAAGCATCTATTTCTTAGTAAGGAAGCATCCCAAACGTAACTTTTAATCCTGGCCTTTGTACTTTAAAATTGCTAATTAGAATATTGTCCTTGGTCTTAACAGTCCTTGGAGAATAATGTAAAATGTCTTCATGTCCTGATATATACTCTTCTACAAAAGTATGTGGAACATCGTCATTTCTTCAGCTCTTCTTTCTTCCACAAAGGTGAGACCTTTCATCCAAATGATCCAAAAGTATCAGATTCTCAACTATGAGTGTTGAGTATTCTAAGAGCTGTTCATCACAAAGAACCATGAAACTTTATGTGCTCAAATGCCTCATTTTACAAGACAAAACAGAATTTACGAAATTGTATCCACCAGCCTGCGCATCCCTGATACGTGAGTGGAAAGGCCTTATTCAAAAGGCTCTGCTTTACCATGTGGTCTTATTTCTCTGCTCCCAGTGTTATCTGTCTTTCCTGGCTGTACTTCTTGCAAAGTTCAGCTCTTCTCATTGCTCTGAATTTGACAGTCCACGCTAATATTTTGTCCTCATCTAGTATTTTGTCCCCCTCAGCTGCTGTGAACAGGAAGGAACTCCCACTGTTACTCAATGTAGAGCAAGGTTGAACCCAGTCAAGGTAACTTCCAGACAGGGAAATACCTACTTCTTGGTTGTTTTTTTTTTCCCCCAGGCCTTTTTTGAAACAGCCTACTGGCAGGAGCTGTATAGAGGCTTGCCACAAGTGGCTGCAATTCTTCTGACCTCAGCAAAATTCCTCAGTCATTATCCCAGGTGTGAATTTGGCCCGTTGTCTTTAATTAAAACTCCAGTCTGCTCTCAGTAAATTTCACACCCTGTACAAGCATCAAATTATGTTCTTCAATTAGTTGTATCTTTTCTTCTATCCTTTTAATTTCAGGCCCATCAAAGAGCTGGTTTACTAAATCAATTTCAATGGGAATTTACACATTGTGAATCATAATGGGATGCAAAATTGACTTGGCTAATGAATAGTTAGTGGCTTTGGGGTTAATAGTTTCGGGTTTTTGTCTCAGGTACTTTGTATTAAATTTAATTTTGATATTGCTTTAATGAACACAATGTGTTACTTCTCCTTTTTTCACCCAGGCCCATCTAAGGTATATTCTCTTTGCCTGCCTCAATTGATTCGCTTTATGAATAACTGCATGAGGTTTCTGTTTAAGAAAAGCACTTCAGTATGTCCCGTTTCTATCTGCTAAATATTTCAGTCTGATGTATAAAGTTGAAATAAAAAAGAGTCTGTACATTTAAACAGGGATGAAGAAGTTACTAGAGAGGTTACTGGCTCTTGCTGCTCTGCACAGTCATAGAACTATTATTTGTAGGAATACTTTTTAGGCATTCACAGGACTCCTCTCTGAATTAAAATGAGTAGAACAGCTGTCCTAGTACCAAAGTACAACCTTGGTATAAATAAAACATGTAACCACCTTGTTTATTTTGGGGGCTCAAGTTCAGGGGTGTCAGTTTTGCCCAGGAGACCCTTGAAAGTTCAGATCAGCGCAGCCTCGGCAGGCTGTGCCATGCAGGACGTACGAGTCTCCGTCTGGCTCTAGGGGCTGGATTTTGGCAAGCCTAGAAGAGGTGTGTGAAAACTTTCTGTCTGTGCTGTACTAGTTTTATGATGAGAATATTCCTTTCAGGTTCTAAGTTTTCATTACCTCTGCAAATCTATTCATTTCTTACGCAAATTTTTTTCCTGGAGGCATAATGACTGAAGCAGTTTTCTGGTAGTAATTTTTGAAATAGCTGCGCCATGATTAAAAGTACCAAAGACAGTCTCTGTCCCAAGCCTACTCACATCCAGGATCTACTCAATCAACAAGATGGGAGTATTAAGATGCCCATGAAAGAGCTGTTCTGGTCCATTTGCTGCCTGGCCTCATTAGAGAAGGCTGCTCACAAGGGACTTTTTGTGTGATTTTGGTGAGATGCTTCTCACCTGGCATGATAGCATGTGTCAACACAGCCATGCACCGGCTTCTCATGCCTGGGAAATGATGTCTAAAGAGCCAGGATACCATTCCTATCACCACTGGGTATCACACCCCTTGTGATAAAGGAAGTTTATCCATTGCAACGTTGCCAGTTTTTCAGAGATGCTTGGTGTGAGCTATAACATCTTATTTCCATATATTTCTAGATAGAGAATTGAATACTGAGTGCTTTTAAGCTGAGATTTTTTAAGAGCAAAAAAGAGAACAGCAAGTAATTTTTCATACTTTCCCAGAAGATGTCTGTGGAGCTTGTTGCCCCAACATTGAGAGTAGGATGCCATTTTTAATAATAAAAATAGCCAGAATTTTAACAGGAAGGATATTTTTTAAATGCAGTGAGTAGCATGAATGTGTGCTTCAGAGTATGGGTCTGCATTTGACAAACATGGTTTAAGTTTTCTGTTTTCAAACATATTCAGAATAAAAACGCCAGAGATAGGGGAGAAGATATTTAAGGAGCAACTCCAGCAGGACAATAAATGGGTATGAGATGGCCAGGTGTAGATCTAAGCTTAGAGCAGGTGATTTCTGCCTGTCTGAGGAATGAAGTTCAGCAATTTAAAGAGGAATACGTGAAACAAAAAGTCCAACTAAAGCCTAAATTTAGTAATCTATGAGTTAACTGCCTGAACTTCAGAGTAACGGTATGGCAGGCACAGAGGCTTCTGAGCTGGCTCTCTAAAGAGCCAGGTTGTGTCCAACTGAGCTGGACATTCCTGACGTGAACATGACTGTCCTGCTGCCAGTCGTGAGCTGGAGCTAATTAAGCCCTGCTGGACCTGAACTCATTTATGCTGAGGCACTAGAGCATCTCCACACCATGAGCTGCATTGTGTCCCTTAATACTTACTTTTTCTAGTTTTTCCCATTGTGTGATGTATCCTAGTATCCTTTATTTGCATGGATAACAGAGCCTGGTGAGATTTTGAAGACAGGTCGTTAAGGTATATAGTAAAGGCAGCAGTGACTCTTAGAGACCTAGTGGTCTCACATTTTCTAAGTAGAAAGTATCTGGACGGGTAAATCCATATCTACCTTTGTCAGTACACACTGTACCCGTCTGTGCAGACTGACCACCTTGGGATGACCACAACTGCAAGGGGACTTGGGATGTGGCAGACTTCTGTGGAGATCCAGGCTGCCGTTTGCAGGGTTTCTCTAACCAGGCATTGCCACAAGAATCACTGCAAACTGAGCAGAACCATTGTCTGTTATTTGTGGTTCTGGAGATTGCATGTCTAAATCTTTTCCATATTTCATATTCCCCCGTGTCTTTAACTTATATTTCTTTTTGGAAAAGATTTGTGTAATATTGTTATGGAAGGGAGCCTAAAATATACCAGAGGCTCTAATGTTTTTATGTACACCAACTTTTTTTTTCTGCTATTCCTGTCTTTTTTACAAAAGAAAGAAGACGAGGTGGAAAGAGGGGAAAAAGTTCTCAAGTAGAATAGAAGTGTGATAGTACAAAGTTGCCTACCCAAACATTTGAGAGACAGGAAAACCGCACTTAGATGGTCAGTAGTGGCTGTGATCGTGTCAGGAAAACAGAACTTAGAAAAACTTAGGTTTGATAACCTAGGCTGAAGCACAGTTACTTTTGGAGATACTGTATTATCTTCCTACTGTCGGGTTGTCTATCTGTTCTTCTCCATACTCCCTTTTATCAGCAGTCACCACATTTCTCTGTCTAAGGCCAGATCCAATACCCACTGAAGTCCATGGAAAAAAAAGCCCAGGATCCTATACCCTGCTGTGCTATGAGTCAAAGCACAGGCTTTAGAGTCCACTACTGCTGGTTCATTAGATGCTGAAATGAGTTTTGCCAGGAAATGATGACTCCCTCCTCTAGGCAGCATGTTATCTTTGTAAGAAAGGTACAGTCAGTGAACTAACCTGAATCTCCTAATTCTGGGCCTTCAGTCACCAAGGGCTGGGTTCCTCAGGGATGTCCATCAGCATTGTTCCAAGCCTTATTCTACCATAAAGCATCCTGAGAAGTCTATAGCTTGGGTTGCTTTGAAAAGGGATATTTTGATTAATGAGCAAATCTAAGAAAGAATCTTTTAACATGAGTCTTAGTTTAAGTAAGTATAGAGTACGGGGGGGAAATGTATAACTATGTTTCTGCAAGGAATGTGATTCCAATATTTTAAAGTTCTGTATAGCTTACCAAAAATTGGAGATGTGCAGTAGCAGCCATGTGTGCAGCTACATGTGTCTTACTGACTCAAATGCTCATTTTTGAACCATTTGAGTACCTCGGATAAATAACAGAGAGACTGCTGCAGTAATTGCTGGCATTACACATCAGGTATTAAAGACAATTAATGGGCTTTAACTTCCCAAATTACTTAAGAACCTTCAGAAGAAATCCAGAGAATAATTTTCAGGCAGTGGAATGAAAATGTCACAGTTTTGTGCTTTGGTAAATAACCGGTTCACAGAGATGTCTTACTTATCACTGCGGTGTGCTTATTCATTAAGGGCTAATTGCAGAGTTCTCTAAATGAAACACCGCAAACCACATTCCACTCCAGTGCCAGTTTGTTTAAAGTCTGCAAAGCTTTATTATTAGCACGATTTAATTATGAAAATGGCAACCATGGAGAATTCTGAACACATTCTTTCCCTTGATCATTAGTTACAGGGCAAAAATGAAACACTTTCAACAATGAAGGGTTCATAATTCAAGCTTATACAGTAGCTGCTAAAAGGCTATACTCAGAAAATCAATTTTATTAAAGTCCTTCAAGCACTAAAGGGACTTCCATGCAACTAAGCAATTTTAAAAACATGTCCACAAGCAGTGACTTTTTGATTCATGTTTTTAGCAGGGTTGTATTTTCACTGTTTTCAATATTGTCCCCCAAAGCAGGGTCAGAAATGGTTTGACGGGGGGAGAAGAGGTGAGCAAAGCATGTTCCGACACGGCTGTGACTTGCATCCTTTACCTTCAGGTACTTAAAAGAGGACTATGAACTGGATCTGAGGAACCTGGCATGCTCTTAACTAAAGCAGATCAAAAGTCAATGGTGTTTTCACCTTTTTCAGCTTTCTTTTGCAGCCCAGGAAATTAAGTTGAGGGGACTACTAAGAAACAGCGCAGACTCTGGATTTATTTTTTTTTTTGAAAAACGAAGCTGTGATTTGAGCCAAGAATAACAGGAAACTATTTTCCTGGAGATAAAAGGGAATGACATGTATGGTAGAAGGATGAAAAGAGTTCACGCGCTGCTCTGCTCCTAAAGAGATGACAGGGAGAGAGAACTGTGTCTGTAGTTCAGGGCCTGACATCACTGAGGACCAATGGAAAACTGAGTGCGAGTCCACCACAGTCACCACATTGGAAAGTGAATTACTGCCCTGATCCAAAGTCCTTTGACCTCCATGGATCAAAACTCCCCAAATTAGTGGATAACCCAAGCCAAGGGCAAGAGTGTAGAAAGTCTTTTAGTGCATCCTCAAATTTCAGAGGATAAAAAAAATCTTTGTCTTTATATGAGTGTCTATTTGTATAACTGAATTAAAGCTCTCAAAACAGATACAGGCAACCCACTGGTTGCCCACAGGATGAAGTAAGCTGTCTTCGAAAAGAAAGTATCAATAAAACATTGCTAATGAAGTAAAAGATAAAGACACAAAAGAAATTAAAGCATATGAAATATGAAAGGTTGTTACTACTACTGAAAACAAAAATAACATGAAGCAGATCTGTCCCCTCTTATCTATAATCTAGTTTTCATTTGTTCCTTGTTATTTATATACCTGCTTTCCACTTCTTTTCCTGTTACCGCTTTTTTTCAGACTCGTATTTCCAAATGCACTTTTTGTCACTCAGTATTCCAAGATACCCAAGTATGCTCTTTAGACAGATGAATGGTGAGTGTTAAATTTTTCACATGGGGTATCTAAAACGTAAGAACAAGAGCTGAGAGGTGCTGTCATCTAGAAGAGTTGTTTCTGTACCTGCCGTTTGAAAAGGAACATCTTCATAAAGTCACTGTCGCCTATATGAATACTTCCAAGCTGTTCGGTGTCCTTGGCATCAGGGATATCTCAGCAGTTGGGATGTGCCTGGGAAAGGCTTGCTGTGCACAGAGCAGGACTACTGCTTCTGCCCTGCTGGAGCAGGTAGTACCAGGTGAATTCCTAGTAAATAGCTGCCATTGTAGATTTACAAAAAAAACCCCACAGCATAAACTCTCCACCCAAAATAACACGGGCCCCCAAACCTTTGGCTGTATTTTTAGTGCGTGGGCAGGATTTTCAAATAGCTGATGTTTGGCTTAATGATCATCCTGTTTAACACAGTTATGAACCTTGCTTCAGCTTAGTGGAAACAAACTGAAGCAAACTGGCAGTGAGTGAGAAAAATTATGATCAAGTGCATGCTAGTATACACATCCAGTATTCCAAATATTCCATGCTGCAGCCACTGAGGTCAGTCCAACATATTTTATCAATTTGAACGTGTGAATTAATCCAAATTCTCCCTGTACTTCAGATTTAGCAGCAATGGATCAGTGAAATCATTACTTTTTTTTTTTTTTTTTTTTTTTTTTATATNTTTTTTTTTTTTTTATATGATGGGATTGTTAGACCTAAGTCTCTGGTGACAGCAATAAATATCCATCATTAGGTGTAAGTGATTATGACAGGCTGGTCTAGTTCTGCCTGTGAAAGATCGTTTCCTTCTGGGAGCCGTAAGGAATACAACTGATGGGGGAAAGAAACCTCTTCTCGGTAAACTTAAAATACGTAAATCAGAATTGCTGATCCTAATGTTTGTTGCGTTAATTTTCAATCACATAAAATTTGGCATTGATATTGGCTGTTTCTGCAAAATTTGAAGATCCTACAGGGGCAGCCCCCCTCGGGCCCCAGCTTTCCTTGTGGCTCAGCTGCCCCAGCTCCCTGCAGCTCCAGGAGCATTTCCCTCCCTGCTCCTCCTGCAGCTCTGACCTGTGCTAGTGGGAAGCTCTCAAATACTGCAGTGAGAAACAAACCTGCAAGGGCTCAGACCTGAACTGCTCCAACTACCCTGGGTCTCCCAACAGCCAGGTCACACCGGTGGAAGTAGGCTGAGAAGGAAAGGCAGCATCAAGCAGGCAGGTTTTATCCTTGCAACAGGAATTGCTTGGTACTATCTCAGGACAAGAACCTCCTCAAGTAGATCTGGAGGAGGATGGTACAAATGCTACATAAAAGCAGGCACGGGTGTCACGCTGCATGCTGAAAAAGGGTAACACGGTTTTTGAAATGCAGCTCATTGCTGTTGTTGGCTGAAAACTGGGTTTTGTCTTGCTCAGCAGCAGTCTTAAGAATTCTGTGCAATTCTGCTTCAGAGTGAAAACCCTTTGTGAGGGGAAATTATTTTTGACCTATGAATATATATCAGTAAAACCGATGTTTCATTTCAGCACCACGATCTGGATTCGTATTTTATAGAAAACACTCATAAAGAAAAGAAAAGCCTCCCCAAAATGATTGTTTTAAACTTCTGGACTACAGAAGAATCTTTACCAAAATAACATATATTCATGAAAGGCTTTGGTGTTCCAAAGGAGCATTCCCCCCAAGCCACATCTGCAAAATCAAATGGAAAAATGTCTTCCAGCTACACGGAGTTCTTCATTTCACTCTCACACAGATGAGTCGAGCCTTCCCAGGGTATTGCAGAGAAGGCCCAGTTCTGCAGCTCGCAGTAGATATTGGCTTCTTATGTAGGCAGCTAAGGAGAAAAAAATGATTGTATGATTCTATGAAAAGCCAATGTCTGTTCTCTCCCTACTGCTGGGGGGGACCCTCAGTGCCATTCGAGATACCAGCTGAATATAGTGTTTCAGGACACAGAAATCCTCCGGCCACCTCTTTGCTTACCCCTCGCTCACCCCACAGTCCTCATCTGTGCTTTTTCCTCAGCTAATTTATGGGAGCTTAGCTTGCCTTTTGCCGTGTTCTGTTTTCTTGTTGTTGACATTATTGACTATTTTGGGTGGTGACAAACAACGGAACAGTATCAATAACAATTTATTGGGTACTCTAATTAATGAATTTACCCTGTGACCCAGCTGCAATCACAGCTGTGTACTCAGTATCGGCCTGCAGGCGGAGGAGCAGTACTCACAAGCTCAGGTTCTGTGAAGAGGCTAAGCAGCCTATGAATTCTTCTCACATTTCAAAAGACCAAGGAACACAAAAACCTCAGAAATTATCACAGTTCTGTTGATTTCCTAAGGCTTATAATGATTTAAATTCAGAGCAAACCTTTCAAATAATCAGGTACATTTTCTAACAATGACTAAACCCTGTAAAAGCCTCTTTAGTACACTTGACTATAACATTCTTTTTATTTCAGTTTAGTAACAAGTAGCTGAACTGATAGAAATATGCAAATATTAGGTTTAAAATGAAACATTGTAGCTGGAACAACAAGTTTCATATGGAGTGGTAAATAAAAAAAAAAGTAAATGTCTGAGAAGCTGCATTAAACTTCTACATCTGGAGCAGGAGCAGTTCTTAGAGCTGGAAGGGACCATCCCCATCAGCCATCCCCAGGTGTCCTTGTGTGCTGCCCCTGCCTCCACCTTCCCTAGGTAAGGCTTTGCAGCCCTGTTACAAATCTTTATTTCTAAACGAATCCGTTCTCAAGAGATGTTTCTGCTGCCCTGTCGTTCTGTCCCCATTGCAGGGGCAAAGCCCTACTCTGAGACCACTAGGGGGAAAATGGGAGCAGCCCCTTTTGGGGCACTGGTGTGTCAGAGCCTTTTGTTAAGCTGCTCACTGGGAGTACCTCAATGGCTAAAGCCATAAGTGGTCTTGTGCTTGTTTCCATAGGGGTCTACTGCATAAAAGAAGGTGTTGCCAGTTCCTCGTGAGGTGCTCTGGTCTCCTTGGAGGGCCCTTGAGTGTGGACTCTGGCCAGGGGGCTCTAATCAGTGTTGGGAGATCGCTGTTTGTTGTAGGAATAGTTGCTACCTTTGCTCTCATCTTGCTTCCACCCTGATAGCTGTAAGGAAAACTCAGGCATGGGGCAGAGCAGCTCTGTCCTTCACCGTGGCATTGCTCCTGTAATAGCAGGAGAAGAATTATTAGTGCTTTCACAGTAGGTAAGATGGTAGGGAAGGAGCCTACTGACAGCTGGTTCCTGCGTAGGTCAGGGGAATTTCACCTATGTGTGTGTGACTGGGTATGGATATTCTGTTTAAGAGGGAAATGTATAAGGGGGTCAATTTGTATTTGCCCTGCTCTCAAGAGCAGCACCCCCATTTGGGGGTCTTGTTACATATTTCATCACAAATCTTATTGAACATGTTCTTCATCTCTTTTCCATTGCTATTTCATTGTCTAAGTGGAAAGGAAATCCAATAAAGTTTTTTAATTTTTTTTTTACTTTTTGTTAGATTTAATTTTTAACTGAACTTTCAAACCCATGATACTCAAGTGGATTAGAAATTCAGCAAAAAGACTTTACCTGGTGGCTGGCTGCATGCATTCTACACAGATGAAAGCCCTGACCCTGCAAACACACTCCTGTCAGGAGTCCTTGATCTCATGGTAGTCCTTAGGACTGCTCGGATTAGAAAAGAATTGCAGGATTAAGTCTTAGCAGTTCATTTGAAATATAAGACATTTGTTGCTTAATCTTGCAAAACAAGGCTCACAAGTTTTCTTTTTCTTCAAAACAAAATAAATATTCATTGAGCCACAAAACTCAATGGACTTTTTCAGGAGGTTCTTTTCACCAGGTGAAACTGAGGCAGCCACAGTAAAATCTTGTATCATTATTATCTCTTCCCATCAATATAGTAAAGGAGTTTATTTGGCAAGTAACAAACATATGATCCAGATGGTTGTGAAATGCCCAGAAGCTGCCTCTGGAAAACCAAATAACAAATTCAGCTGCAGAGATCTGTGGCTGTGTTTTCAGAAAGCTTGAGGATATGCTTTTGGGTGGAATCACCGCCTGAACAGAACGGGGTTCGGGGGGACGAGTAAGCCCCATGAGATCCCTCAGCTGTGAGGGCAGAGTGTGGCAGAGGTGTGCTTGGGGGCTGCCGGGCACCCTGAGCCCTGGGTTACTCTGTGTGGAGCTGCTGCACCCCTGCAGGCAGTTCATAAGGGATCTGATCCTAAACTCGGTGATGTCAGCCAGGCTTTTCCTTAGATCCTAGCGCAGAAATTCAGTCCTAAACTTCTGATCATCTGCCCCTCACTCAGAGCAATGGTAAGGGAGGTGTTTGCTGCTGGCAGGGTCATGGGGCTTGGTGTTGGGGATCAGGGAGAGCAGTAGGGACCCGTTGAGACCATTTGTAACTGATGCTGTATTGTGTTCCACCTCGACACAAGAGAGATCTGGAGGTGCTGGAGTGAGGGCAGAGGAGGGCAACAGAGCTGGTGATGGGCCTGGAGAAAAAATCTTGTGAAGAGTGATGGAAGGAGCTGGGACTGTTTAGTTTGAGGAAGAGGAGGTTGAGGGGAGACCTCGTCACTTTCTACAACTACTTGAAAGGATGTTGTAGAGGGGTTGGTGCTGGTCTCTTCTCACAGGGAATTAGCGATAGAAAGCAAGGGAATGGCTTCACGCTGCAACAGGGTAGGTTTAGGCTGAACATTAGGAAAGAATTTTTCCCAGAAAGAGTGGTCAGACACTGGAATAGGCTGCCCGGGGAGGTGGTGGAGTCCCCATCCCTGACTGTGTTTAAGTCGTTTAGATGTGGTATTGGGGGATATGGTTTAGGGGACAACTGTAGAGTGGTGCTGATGGTTGGACTCCATGATCCCAAGGGTCTTTTCCAACCTGAATGATTCTATGCTAATTTCGGTGTTGAAGAGCTAGCTCTTCTCTCCTGCGGCTGTGGGGCAGTACAGGTTTCGGTCTTCTCTTTCTGATGAGCTGCTGCTGCCTGGTTTGTTTGTACTTGTGAAATGCAGTGTGTGCTGTACGTGCAGAACTGGAAGGGAAGCTCTGGGCTGTCGCTGGAAGCAACTTTGGTATCGTCACATACTGGCAGAAACATCACTCGTACAGAATGCACTGCTCTGAGATTTTTTTGAAACAGCTAAGTTTCCAATGTATTCATTTGAGAGCTGTGGGGCTGTCTCATGTGTAAACATTTATGAAATAATTATTTCTACCCTTTTATTTGTTTTTTCTACGTAATATGAGAAATTTGGATTTAATCATTGTAACAGCTTGACCTTGATAAAAACCAAGCACTTTACAGTCTGACACTTCATCCTTCATTCATGTCACCGCTCGACTTTTGTTTTGTTTCCCAGATCAGTCAGAGTTAAATCTGGACTGTCAGCTATAACTTTGAACTTCCTGGCTTTTCTTACAAGAGTACATGTCTCTTTTTTGCTTGTTTATATTGATCTTATGATCTGACCTATGAAAGAGTGATTGGGAGGTTAGGGAGGTGAATTGTCACGCTGCCATGATGGGATGCAGCAAGTAGAGGGAGCTGCAGAATAATGCAGCTGCTTTGCTTTGCTTCAGTGAAGCCTGCTGAGTGGGATCTGTTAACTCCTCTGAGGTCTGCAGTCCTCTTTTGCTGCTGACCCCAAGCTTAGCTCCGCTCTGCTTAATAAAATAAAACGGGAGGAACCTTCATCCGAAACAGCAGGCAAAAATGTGGAGATTTTAGAGGCCTAGTGGGCGTGAGATGAGGCTTGCAGAGCACAGAGATAGATGCTCAGAGGGTACCACTCGCAACACAGATGCCAGGAGGAATTAAGGATAAAAGTCCCTCAAAGTGGTGTTACACAGCACTACCTGATTTGGGAAAAACTATCAACATGTCCCTGGCACACCTAAGGTGTGCAGAGTGATTGCATTGGGTTATTTAACATCCCAGAACTGCCATAAAAGTAGTATATATGCACAAGGCTGTCCTTGGCCTTCTCTACCTGGAAATAAACCTTTCGGGCACTCTGTGTGGGGCTTTCTTTAAGCTACAACTGCTGCAGGAATTGGAACTACTTGCTTGGGCTGAGCTGTTGCTAAAACCCATCTTCTGGGTAAACTCAAAAAAGGTTAATAAACTTATTAAAAGTGCAAATGTGCATTAGTAAATAGTATTCAAGAAAAAGTTAATTATCTTTAAACATACACAGTTAAACTGTTTTCAAACATCAGATTGTAAATGTTTTCTCCTGCTAACTGTAGATGGCTTTTAGTAGACATATTAGATTTATGCAGTAGCATTCTTCTTAATCCTAACTGGTTTCGCTTTCCATACAGAGAGATTATTTTGAAAATACTCATACCTATGGGTTCAGAGTTCACTGACATCGATAAAGTTTATCCAGCGTTAGAGAAATCAAAATAATGCCCCATAGGTCTAGAGCAGTAAAACAAACAAAGCCAGAGGCTTCTGCTCCCTGCTTATAAAATCTTCATATTTTTAGTTATGAAAACAACTTATGTAAAATGTGCCCGGTGAGCAGAGCTGGAGCGAGGCAGGGTATTACCCAGCACAGCTACTGTAAACATGACGGTGGCAGAGGCTGCTGTGCTTGCATGGTTGTAAGCCTGCGTGGGTTTCAGTGCTCTTTATAATCATTTAAACTAACTAACAAGGGAAGTTAATTTAAACTAAACCACCGGCTGCTGAATCTAGTTTGTGAACCTGATCGCCTGGCATCAACAAACAATTGAAGTGATTAATCAAAATGGTATATTTATGTATCGGGACAGTTTAAAGTACAGAGCAAAATTGTTTTAGGTTGTTCTAAGCAAACTGGCTGTGAATACTTTGCTGAGACCAGTTTGTGGCTGCGCTTAATCAAAACTAATATCTTCAATATCTGTATTTCTAACATCATATTGTTCTCACCATCTAGATTAGTAGATTTTTTTCATATAATCTTCACATTTTCATTTCACAAGTTCAGAGTTCGTGCTGAATGAGTGATGTTTAATACCCACCTAAGATTTGCCTTTGCTGTGAAATGGTCTTCCCAGCACCCTGATTTATTGCTGTAGTTGTAGAAAGCACATAAACACAGCCAAAGTGAATTAGATATTTTCTGAAGCAAATATTAATGAAATCATCCATTTCCAGCAGCTATCGGGGAAAGCTTCCCAAGACCGAACTGACTTCGGGTATACTTTAGATATTAACTGAATATTTGATTACATGTAATGAAACCCAGGCAGTTGTAGCTGTCCCATCTGTAATACCAGTGAGCACACACTTGGTAGGTCTGCTCTCCAGGAGGAGCCTGGTGTTGGGGCGTCTCTGCAGTGATATTCGACTGACAAGAAACGTGGTCTTTGGGAAGGGTGTGAGGAACACTGCTGGCAGAAGCACCACTGGTTGTGGATGTAGTGTACTGGCATCCTTTCCCTTTTTGTCCCCCACCTAAAGCCTGGGGAATGTCATTCTCGTTGCTGTCAGTAATCTGCCATGGGTCCCTGTGGCTCTCAGGCTGCTGCTCAGAGAGGAGTTTCTCATCATCCTAGACAGTAGGATGAATTCCCCGCTACCAGCTTGCAGCTTTGGGGCCTCCGTTGAAACACACACCCACGTCTCTTCCTGAGCCANTTTTTTTTTTTTAAGCTGCTGTTTACTATATTCAAAATAAGATGTTTCAGAGTGAATAAGTGGAATAAGTTTCAAACAGACCAAGAGGGCTTTTCTGATCTGGTCTCGTTTCCTAATCTAGGATCCTGCGGAGAAGACACTGTGTTACTGTGATTGCGCCAAAGTCTTGGACGCAAGGTTTTAGTGTTAGCAAACAGGAGCAGCTCCACTTGGCATTTCTCCTGATTTATATAAGTGCCACTGAGCTCAGCATCTCTTTTCCAAAGACCAGTTGTGCCTTGAAAACGCTTTCTCTACCAAATCAGTGTGGAACGTGCAGCTGCTGCCTTCTGTCTCAGTTTTTGCTAGGAGATGGCAACCCTCTGCTCTGTTGTCACCCTGCCATTGCTTCTGTTTCAATTTTCTTGGAATTACTCGACATGAATGGAGACCACCTCCCTTTTCACTCTCTCTGTGTATAACAAGGTTTAAGAGCACAAAGGCCCTATGTGATGTCAGCTAAGAAAGGCTGAACGTAGAAGCCTTGAACTATGTCATCCAAAGCAGATTGGGGTGATGGAACTACTCGCCTGCTTGTGCCCCCTCTTCATACCCAAATTCTCAGCAGGGTCGGTGTGAGGCTCTGTTAGCATCAGCCTGCAGGGTTGCATCTCCCGTTAGGAAATTGCTGCTGAAAGGACTGGATTGTTTTCTTGATCCATTTATGAGGGGAACAGGTTGGCTTATATTTTAGACCGACGCTTCTATTAACATTATGGAGCTGCAGGTGAGGTCTGAATTCGGAAGACAGAGAAGGCAGGGGGGATCCTGTGTTTGCCTCCGCACACCTAGCATATTCTCTCATGCTGATCCCTGACAGTGCTGTGGCAGAAATTTGCATCATTCTGCACTAGTGACTTGCCCAGAAGCAAAAGTGCTTATTTTTTCACTAATGCTTTAATTGAATTTAAGGGATTGGTTATATTTTGCAGCGGCAAAAATGCCACATCAATGGTGTTCATTGAGAGAGATTATTATTGAGTAGATCAGATAAATATGGCCTACAAATGTGATGATTTACTCCAGCTTGTAAAACAAAACAGTTTGCGTATACAATTTAAACATTCTTTCTCCTTTTTTCCCCTAACCACATCCCTTGTGTGCATAATTGAGATTTCCTTACCACCCAGAAGATGGCGAGGGAATTCTTTGGGGTTTGGGCTGTGTTTTAAGCGGGTGCAGCTGGAAGCGCAGCCGGGGAGCGCGGCTGCCGCACACCTCCAGCAACGCTAGAGAGCAGGCTGGCACTGCTGTACTGCTGCCACGGCCCTGCAATCTGCTGGAAATGTAATAATTGCTCTTTTATTCTTTAATAAACACACGCCACATCATACAGAGAAACAAGGTGAGAGGACGAGGGAGAGGATATTGCCTTCTTCCACAAAGGGCTGCTCAGTTTTATTTTATACACTGGGGTTTTTTTTACACCAGCAGAACAGTCCTGTTATTTTAAATTACTCTTCCATCTTTCCTCCTCTTCCCCCCTCCCCCTTTTTAGTTAATGTAGAGCCCATTACTGTGTAATCAATTGTTAATTGTTAATTGCCTGGAGAAGAGAAGGCTCTGGGGAGACCTGATAGCAGTCTTCCAGTATCTGAAGGGAGCCTACAGAAGAGCTGGGGAGAGACTCGTTGTCAGGAAGTCTAGTGACAGGACAAGGGGTAATGGTTTTAAATTGGAAGAGGGGAGATTTAGATTAGATATTAGGAAGAAGTTCTTTCCTGTGAGGGTGGTGAGGCACTGGAACAGGTTGCCCAGGGAAGTTGTTGATGCCCCATCCCTGGAAGTGTTTAAGGCCAGGTTGGATGGGGCTTGGAGCAACCTGCTCTAGGGAGAGGTGTCCCTGCCCATGGCAGGGGGGTTGGAACTTGATGATCTCTAAGGTCCCTTCCAACTCTAACCATTCTATGATTCTATGATTCTATAATTTGACTCATCTTACAAATCATGTTTATCTTTATCAATAAAAACCTCTATATTTCACATCTCATTCCTGCAATAAGCTGACAAAACATTCAGAATTACAGAATCACAGAATGGAGGCTGGAAATCCAGCTGCAGATGTAAGTATACAGACTGTGATAACTTGCATGCTATTAAAAAAAAATTAGATATAATTTGCAAGCAAATTGTTAGAGAAGAGTTGGAGTTGGCAGGACGAGGAGGTAAGTATGGAGGGAAATATGTGATTATTTTTTTTTTTTGCTTGTTTTACTGTTTAATTTTATTTTTTCTGAACAGACAGGGCTGGACAGTGTGATATCACTGAAATGTGACAAACATACTGCTTTGTGTGCCAGTGGTCTGGCACCCATCACTTGAGAAACAAAGCAACTTATGTATCTGTACTCAAAATCTGCGATCGCGTCCTTAGGATGCTGCATGCTTCTGCCAACTCCCCGGCTGACTGGAGATTTTCCTTCTGATGTAGCAAAAGGGAAATATTTTAAATACTGAAGCTGTTTTTTTAGTTTTGAGGCCAGAAGGTATATGATACTTTTCAAGGCTAGCAGAGGAGATATCGACATTCAGGCAATAATCATTGTGCTTTATACGGGCAGGATCCATGTAGATAGCAACTAATCCCCTCCACTGAGGCAAGTAGAGCCGTATTATTATCCCTGTGTTATGGATAAAAAAACTGAGATGAATAGTTAGCAGAAGGGCATACATTTATGTCAAAGTTAGGATAAAAAATTTAAACTAGCAAAGCTTTGCCTATAAGGGGTAGTTAGATAAGGAGTAGTTACCGATAAAAAATAAGATAAAGTCTTAGTATTTGCATCTTTTAAAAATCTGTCTTTTGGAGACTAGAGTTAGACTTGCTTGGGTTTTTTTCCCCCCTAGTATTTACAGTAAACAATGTGTAAAATAACTGAAAATGCATCAGTGACTGAAGGGAGAGAAGTGCTTTGGATGAAATGTATTGAACTATTTCAAGAAAAAAGTTCCTTTTTCCAAAAGCCTGGAGCATTTTCAAAACAAGGGATTTTGAAATAACATTTTTCACTTCAGAATCTTACAAGTTCAATGAGAATACTTTTAAAAGGATATAAAACCACAAGCAATGTGTAGGGTCACCTTATTCCAACACAAACTCTTTTTAGTTTTTTCCCTTTAATATTTTTCGCTTCAGACAGGAGAACACCCCCCAGCCCCTCTCCAAAAAAATCGATCCTTCTCACAGTTCTCCTATAGATGGCTTTATTTTTCTCCAAATACATTTCAACAGCAGACTCTGTGATCATCTAGGGCTGGATAGATACGATCCATATGTTTCTGCTTTTAGGAAATACGACTCTTGTATAACAGCTAAAAACACCATGTAGATTTGCAGAACCATATAGCTTATTAGCCCATAATCCATATTGGAAAAGACATTTGTACAATACAAGATACGCTCTGTGTGTGTGGACGCAGGCAGATTAGTCTCTAGCAAGTCTGCATAGTTGAAATTTCTCACCGAGAGCGATTGCTGGGGAAGTTAGAACATGAAGGGCCAATCACAACTGGAAAAAAAAAAAAGAAAAGAAAAGAAAAGTAAAGAAAAAAAAATATGTTTTTTTAGTTCAGCCCTGTAAAATTTCTGTAATGCAATCTGAAAAGCAGCACGCTCTTCAGATCTGGTCCTAAATGGAGCTGTGTAGACTGGCATCCGGGGAAATGTTGTGGGAATGGTTGAAGTTTGGAATGAGAATCATGCATGCTTTGGTGAATTTTGTGTATTCCAGGCCAAGTTTTGCCCAGAGTGTTTTAGTAACACTGCATGGCCAACACTTGGTGGGCACCTCCAGGCCAGGCAAGATCTCTCCATTAGGAACTCTATGGTTTTGGTCTAGTTTAAAATTCTGAAAGCGTGAAAAGGCAAGAGTCCCCCTCTGTGGTCTGTAGGAAATGCTGGAATATCTGTGCTATTACTCTTTATCTGATGAACTCGAGCTGCAGAGCTGGTTCCAGCTCTGAAATGTTCTTTCACAGTCCTTATTGCAAGGTTTTTAATTAGCACTTGCAGAGCATCGAAATACCGTGACACTGTGCGACTACTAATGAAAATAAACCTGGAGTTGTCTTACTCGGTCTGTTGACATTTACAGTCGTGGAGGCTGAGCCAGGAAGGGAACTGCTGCTTACACGGAGGTGAAACTTCGGTGCAGCAAATACAAAACCTGGTGAGACACCAAAGCACAGCTTGAACTTCAAACCGGTGGCAGAAATGAGTGGGGCAGCAGCTGCTGTGCTGCCTGTCCCCAGGCTGGCCTGGTGGCTTTGTCCCAGCTGAGAGGCTGCCCCTACCACCTTAGAGGCTACCTCAGGGCTCACCCCGCTGTGGTTACAAAATTTAGGATAATTTATCTGAAATATTATTTAGGAAACTGACAGAGAGCTTCATGGTGCAGATGTAAACAGCAGCAAAGCAGCTGAGATCAATCTGTTAGTCTAAACTGATTTTGGAGCATCAGGATTTTGGCCAGTTGCTTGAAACATTCAGTGTTTCAGTGACGCAGTTGCCCTCCCCATGCTTCTAGTTGAAGGTATTTTGGGGACTTGTAGGAGAGAAAAATCTGAATTCTTCCTTCTCATTTTCTTATATCATAGTGAGTTTTTCCTAAATATAAACAGATAAATATGTAATACCAGGAAGCTTTACTTGAGTAAGATGTGGGAGAAGGAGGGTGAAAAGGAAAGGCTTCACGAGCTAAAAGAAGTGCAAAAATATTTCTGCTGTATTTTAGTCTTTTTTTATTTCCTTTTGGCTTTGTTTGTCTTGTGGCGTTAGCAGGATAGGCTCTACCAATTTTGCTGGCATGTATTTGTACCCCAGGAATGCGTTTTGGCAGATGTAAAATTAGAAACAAATTTCATGTGTTCTGCAGTGCCCTCCAGCACTATAAAGGACAGGAACAGAATATGTGGCTTTGCCGGGACGACTCCGGGAAACCACAAAGAAACAGAGATTAGAAACAAAATCGGGGAAACAAATAAATAAAAAAGGAAATATCCCTCCCCACCCTCCCAGTCCCCATAGCAGCTGCTGCGCAGCTTGGGAGGGGAGTGCAGGAGCAAAGCCCCCCCGCCACGCTCATGGGAGCAAACAATGGAGCCCTGGGTGCGACGGGAAACAGGAGCCCGTGGTTCGGGGTTGTTTTCAAATAAGTGGTTCCAGGGTTTCGTGGCAAGATGATGCTCTGAAATTTACCTGTCTATTTTCCGGCATGTGAAGAAATAAAGTGCCACTTCCTTCCCCACCCCTCCCCTGCCCCCCGACAGGATGGGAACGCTGTACGCTCGGCCCATCAAATTAAACGCAGGCAGGTTTTCATTTCCAAGCCTGCATGTTTGGAGATGATGGATGGTGAGATACATGTCTCTATAATGAAGGTTTCATTACAATTTTTTTTTTAAATGTGCAACATGGCTCTTCATTTCCAAACAAGAAATGCCATCCTCTTGCTCGTACCTCCTAGATCCAATACGTGTGATATTGCCAAAGGAAATGATCAAATAACCACTGAATATATTGATTTAATATAAAGTTATATTTGCTCAGGTTTTACAGCAAAGCTTTAGAAAACCTGAATGACACAATAAACTGCGTAAATAAAAATAGGGAGGAGTAATGATAAGATGATTAGAGATAAACGATCGGTGGGATCATTGGGTTGTGAGTATTCAAGAAGATTTAACGGGTTTGTCTCCGTCTTGTTGCTGCCCTGCTGCCCACTGCCTACAAACAGCAAAATTGTCATTAAATTGTCCCCACTCCAGTACTCACAGAAAGGAAGTTTGAGTAAAGAATGTAAAGCCACTTATAATTAAAAAAACACAAAACACCCAAAACCAAAAAACATCCCAAACCCCAAACCCAAAACTTGAACTCTTAATGTGCTCCATAACTGAATTTTCCCAACTGCAATAAAAATACCTGGTAGCCTATAGATATGATGATGTTTGATGAGCAGCAGCACTCGGTGTGCACCTCCTGCAATTACCAGCTCGGTTTCGTGTTAACCTTTTTTCACCTTTCCTTCTCTCCAGGCTCTCCCAAGGGATTTCTTTTTTACTTCCATTTGCGCGTATGTGTGCAGTATAAAAATGTCCTCGTCTCCTTAAACTCCTCTCTCTCTGCCACTGGAAGTGTTGCCCCCTGAATGCGTGAAGGACTTTGGTGACCCAGTTTTGTGTGGCGTCAAAATGTGAAAGTTCAAATAGCGTTTTGTGATGGTTCTGGTAATACCGTGCACGGCCGTTACTGCCCTTACCCGGGAGCTGGCGGAGTTCTAGGAAAGATGGAGGGTTCTAGGAAAAACGCAGCGGCACCACTTCCCTCTGCCCCTGCAGCACTGCCCCCCGTTAAAAATGCATTATGCACTGGCACCCAGAGGATAAATTAAAACCACACAGACAGCTTTAGGTTATGCATTTGAGAGCTGAATCCAGCCAGTGGAGGAGGCTGAGGCTAGGCATGCTGGTGAGCTGAGAGACAGGTAATACTGTCCCAGTGCCCACGCTCACTGATATTTTTTTCCTCTTACTCTTTGGTGGGGTCTTGGTCCCTCCTATCCAAGCTGGGTCCTGTAAGAGGGTTTCTCTTGGTGTTTTCTTGTGGACTTTCCCTCTTTACTCATCAGTGGGTGCAGTGATGTATTTTTGTCGTGGCAAGACTTCTCTGTGCTGCTTCCTGTGAGGGTCAGTGAAGGACCAGGAGAAGGTGAGCAAAGGACCAGGCTCCTCTGGAGAAGTCTGACCACAGCCCTTGTCTGCCATGCACACAAACCCTCCACAGACCCAGCCCGCTCCTCGCTTAAGCACCAAATTGACAGGGTATATTTCAATATCATCCTCTGAATTTGCTGCTAGAGTTTC
This sequence comes from Thinocorus orbignyianus, assembly GCA_013400375.1. NCBI lineage: Eukaryota > Metazoa > Chordata > Aves > Ciconiiformes > Thinocoridae > Thinocorus > Thinocorus orbignyianus. The sequence continues at coordinate 843,194 of VXBW01005197.1, read as the reverse complement.
TGGTTTGTGAGATTTTCTCCACTGCCACTGTCTTGCCCTAGGAGGAAAGGATCCAAGTGTTTGATACTAATCTTACAGACATTTGATTTTTGGCTTTCTTTGAAACTTGATTAAATGCAGCTTGTCATCCCACTCCTTTTTCGAGAAGCAATAAACTATACTGCTGTCACAAGGGCAACATCTCATAGAATCATAAAATGGTTAGAGTTGGAAGGGACCTTAAAATCATCCAGTTCCAACCCTCCTGCAATGGCAGGGACACCTCCCACCACACCAGGTTGCTCCAAGCCCCATCCAGCCTGGCCTTGAACCCCTCCAGGGATGGGGCAGCCACAGCTTCTCTGGGCAACCTCTTACAGTGCCTCACCACCCTCACACCAAAGAACATCTTCCTCATATCTCATCTAAATCTCCCCTCTTCCAATTTAAAAGCATTACCCCTTGTCCTGTCACTCCACTCCCTGACCAAGAGTCCCTCTCCAGCTCTCCTGGAGCTCCCTTCAGATCCTGGAAGGCTGCTCGAAGGTCTCCCCGGACCCTTCTCTTCTCCAGACTGAACAGCCCCAGGTCTCTCAGCCTGTCTTCACAGCAGAGGTGCTCCAGCCCTCTGAGCATCTTGGTGGCCGTCAGCATGCACTGACCTGGCAGCCCAGAGCTTCTTCTGCAGCTGAACAAGCAAAAATATCATAAAGCTCTTTTATATCTTTATTCCTGTGGCTGGATGGCAGCTTTAGAAAAGGTTTTTTTTATAAAAAAAAAGATCTCGCTGGAGGTTGGAATCCTGACAAAGCAGGTAACACAACCCATGGTGGGCTATCATAAAGGTGGCATTATGGTCACTTTAAGGAATGTATATTTTTGAGCTCTGTGAGATGTATATTCTGTATTCAGAGTTTGATAAAGTGGATTATTGACAGGTGAGGCTTCCAAGTCAGTAGTTATTTGTTTTCCTTGTCCCAATAAGGATTCAGTAAGTTTTTTAAAAGGGAAATGTATCCTCTCATGTAAGGTAGAGATGGGTGGAGAAACGTACCCAAGATCACAGTGCTCAGAAGTCAGTAGGAATTAGAGCTCTTTGAAAAATGAAACCCTACATTCTCTACCAAATGATTGGGAGGTGATTATGCCTGTATATACGTATTTGAAATAGAGCAGTTTTATTTTCTTTTTTTGAAACGTGTGAATGTTGAATGTTGTGTACTCAAAATGCAAAGTTAAGTGCTTGGAACTTCTTATACTTATTCTGGTGGTGCTCTGTTCCTTTCTGCTTACTGTGATGCTGGAGGTGTTGCCGCTACCAGCTCCAGCCTTCCATCAAGCCCAAAACATACCTTTGACTCACTTTATTTCTTCTGAAGAAAGCAAAGAAGAAAGCAGCCACGTTAGAAATGCTGTAGCGGGCAGGTAGTGCATGTTTGTAACATAAAACTCGGATTAAGTAATTTTGAGAGGGGTAGCATTCCCACGAAGGATGTTTGGTAGAACTTGGCTGCGTCTCCAGCACATGCCTGGAATTTGGCTGTCGCCTGAAACTCCCTGTGTGCCTCTCAGGCTGAGCTGCCAGGGAGAGCAATTGAGACCTGCAGAAGCGACCGGGCACAACTGAGGGAAGCAGCAAACCCTGGTTTTATGGTGCTCAATCAATATCAGGCTTTGTTTCAGCCTGACTGCAGAGCCTTGGCACTTCCCACCAAAAGAGCTTTGGTGGTTTATAGACTGTCTTCTGGGAGTGTCTTTACATACCAACATTTTACTGTTATTACTTTCAGCAGAACTTCCCCTAGATGATCCTTCCTCCACCAACCCCCTTTTGTGTCCCAGAAGAATGTAAGAAATGGGTTCATCTCCAACTGGAGACCTCTGCTTCAGTCAGAAACTGCAGCGCTTGGTGCTACTAGTCAAAGTTTTGCATTTGTTTGTGTTTTCTAGCGTGGAGACTGTAGGCACTGCTTTCTATTAAAGCTACCCACTTCCCATTTCGTGCCCAATTTTCAATTGTTTATAATATAGCTGAACATCTGCTGTTTATTTATAATTAGGAGACCGTGGGCAGCCTTGCTGGAGGTTGCAGTCTTGTCCTCTTCAGCATGTGTCTGTGTGGCAAATCCAGGAGTACCTGGAACGTGAGTTGGATGCTGGGGATGAAAGGGCCCTACTGCTGCACTGCAAAATGCTCAGGGGGCTGGAGCACCTCTGCTCCAAGGACAGGCTGAGGGAGCTGGAGTTGTTCAGCCTGAAGAAAAGGAGGCTCCGAGGAGACCTCATAGCAGCTTCCAGTACCTGAAGGGGGCTCCAGGAAGGCTGGGGAGAGTCTGTTTCCAAAGGCCTGCAATGACAGGACGAGGGGCAATGGCTTAAAGTTGGAGAAGAGCTTTAGATTGGATATTAGGAACAAGTTCTTTCCTCTGAGTGGGGTGGAACCCTGGAGCAAGTTGCCCAGGGAGGTAGTTGAGGCCCCTTCCCTGGAGATATTCCAGGTGAGGCTGGATGAGGTCCTGGGCAACCTGGTCTAGTTGGGGATGTCCCTGCAACTGTGGGGCGGTGGGACTAGATGACCTTTGGAGGTCCCTTCGGGCCTGGATGATTCTATAATTCTAAATGTGGCAAGGCAGGAGAAGGGGAGAGAAGTTACTATTAGCAGGGAAGGCATGAAGCCATGGGCCACCCATTGAGCAGATCAAAGCCAGCATGAGCGTGGCCGGCTGGGCTACAGCCTGACATCAGTGTCCTGTGGGGACACCTTCTAGCACAGTAAGCTCTTTGGGAGAAAGTTTGCTCTGTCTTAACTGAGACAGATACATGCGGGGGGAAGAGCTGGAGATGGAAAAATTGAAGTTCTAAGCAGGCAGCAGATCAAGTCACATCACACACAGCCTCTGCCTGAAATTGTAACAGACAAAAGTCACTGCAGGCCATAGACTTGTGTGTAGGTTTTGAACCCAGAGCAACTTCAAAATTGCGCTCATTCTTCTTGTACGTGTCCTTCCAACTCTACCCCTTAGTGTGGGGTAACACATTCCTGTGGTGGAGACACCACTGGGAAATGCAGTCCCTGCTATTCGGGAGTTTGTGTGATGGGCAGAGGGAAGAGCTGCAGTTGGTCCCATCCAAACCCGGGGCTGGAGCTGTGACTGCACACAGCTGTTTTCCATAGCAGAGTCCTCTTCAGCCTTGCCCAGCTGAACCTGCTGCCAGCGCTCTGCTCACCTCCGAGTTCTGCTTCAATGTGTTTGGATGTGATTGCTACTGAAGCTGTTTACAGACTGTTTTCCCTTGCCAGGAGATTTTGTCTTGGAACTCTTTAAAATCACCCAGAAACCTCTGCTGGTAAATCACTACTTTCATTTCGTTAACGCTACAATTTAGCAAACTTTTTTTCCTTTTTTTTTTTTTTTTCTTTCCAGTGTTTACTTTCATAAATAATGATTTTAATTGTCACACGTTTTCTTTGGGAATTCTTTGATCAATGATAAATCTAAGTATTTAGCTTTCTGAGGAGGAAGTACAAAAGCTGTTACCTTGTTCCCAAGAGTGTTGCGGGATATTGTCCTGCCGCAGGAATTCCTTGGTCCTGGATTTTCAGCAAGACGGGCAGAGCAGGGAGAGCAGGGAAGGGAGGGAACACCTGACTACCACTTGCTTTTGGCAGGTGGAAAAAAGCAGCAGGATGCCAGTCCCTGTGGCAGCTTTCTGAAGAGAGCTTTAACTCCGTATGGCATCCTTTCTGCTTTAAGTCATTTAAGTAGCCCACAGATAGCAAATAAAAGATTACTCTGGTTTTGTTACAGCTCCTTGAGTTTTCAGATTTCCTTCCAGTGTCTCTTTGCTCTCCTTGTCATCTTGCTCCTCCTAGAAGGTGTCCTTGCTGGAGGTGGCAGGGGAGGGTAGAGACACCCCAAGGGCGTTTTGGGATCTGGGCACGCTGTCACGGCCATGCTCAGCAGTGTGTGGACGTGCCTGAGATATCACACACACAGGCAGAGGAGACTGACCCAGGCCTCCCGTGGTGTTAGTGAAGGGACAGTGTAGGTGAGACAGGAGAAGGAGACCCTGGCTTAGTGGAGGGCCAGTGTAGGTGGGACAGGAGAAGGGGATTCTGGCTCTGCTAATTGTTAGGTGATTCCCTGATGAACTGGGAAACGGCCTCGCTCACGGTGAGTAAAACAGTGCCCCAGCGCTGCTCCACATTAATGTCCAAGGAGCTGCCAAGCAGCAGGTGGGATCCATGGGCACCGTGAGCAGCAGCACTGCAGCACCAGCTTCCACCCGTATCTCCCAGTTAGCAGAGAACCCTCCGGCTTTATTCACTGCCTTCCTCCCTAATATGGTGCTGGTCGTTCCTGCCCGTGCACGACTTAGGAGACCAATTAACATTGGCTGACATCTGGAGCCTTTAAAAGAAAAAAGTTTGTGGTATTCCTGTTCTAGAGATGGATCCTGACCTCCTCACTCAGAAGAATGTTGCAGCCATTTCAAAGGCACGTTCTTCGAGTGCTGCTGGGTTGGTTCCTGTAGTAGACTGACTGATGTTAGAGAAATAAAGAAAAGCCCTTGACTATTAGTGGGTTCCGCTGTAATTCAGAATAATACCAGATGTTTCATTATGTGTCAGCCAGCTATAAAACTGCTTCTTTGAGCCATTGAACAAAGACGGTTGACAAAAGAAAAATTAATGTTGTGTCTTTGATCTCCTGTTTTAAATTTGTCTTTTATAAATAGTGATGGGTTCTAGTTAAAAACACTCTAACAATTTGTTAAATATGCAAATGTCTGAAGTTTCTTAGCAACAGAACAAATAAGTGTTTTTCTTCTAATATAATATGTATGCTAGTTTAGTAAGCACACAATAAGTTAATTAGGCTGTGGTTAGGTATTATTTGTAAATGTCATATTAGCATGCTGTTTTGTTTCTTTGTTGCAACCAAAAGCCTCAAACTCACTGATGTCACTTAGTGCATCTTGTTTTTTCCTCTAGTTTTGAAATGAGTTTATTTTGTAGCATACTTGCGGGCAGAATAATGATTTATTGAGTCGTGTGTTTATTATTGTTTTGCTTGGTTGTAATGTCTCATTGTCTTTACATTGTTAGCGATGTCAGAGATTTTACAGGGAAATTGGAGGAAAGTACACATTACATGTGTAATAAAGCTGCTGCAGTTTACCATGATTAATGCTGTTACAATGAATACCAAATGAATTAATAATGACGGGGCCACTTAATTTAAAAATGTTGGCATTTGTCTAAATGCTGCTCTGAGAGAGGGTGGAGGAGCTTGGCATGGTAGGAATTGGATAAAGCAGCGTTTTTGCTGCCAGCATCTAAGCAGCTTGTTTCTCTCCAAACAGTTATGGTCAACTGTTAACATATTCACTGTCAAGGAGATTTATGTAAATCCAGAGAATCTTTTCCTGTGACTGTAAAATATCACTTTATAGTCTTATGTTTGCCCCCTCCTCTAGCAAAGCTTTCTGCTAATAGCTTGGCTGCTTCCCTCGGCTTGCCGTAGCAGGTGGGGAGAAATTCCAGTTCCCGTATGCCTCTGAGTTACTGGCAAAGGATGAGCAAGCGTATCCATGCAAACAACCAACCAAGAAGTAACTATCTTGTGAAAATATTTTGACAGTTTGAAACATTCAGATCAAATGGCGTTGCTCTCAGCCTGTCGTCACAGCAGAGGTGCTCAGTCCCTCTAAGCATCTTCTTGGCCCTCCGCTGGACCTGTTCCAGCAGGTCCATGTCCTTTCACTGTTGAGGACTCCAGAGCTGGACACAGGACTCCAGGTGGGGTCTCACAAGTGCAGAGTAGAGGGGGAGGGCCAAGCTTTTAATTTCAGAAGAATCTGCAGCCTGGATGGTGGGTTGGTTGGTCTTCCCCTCACTGGGATCATGGAAGGGCCATGCACAGCATCCTGCACCTCAATTTCTTCATATTTCCTTGAAATTTGAAGTATTATCTTTACTGATTTCTCCCCCAATCCTAAATGTCAAGATTTCTTATTCAGACTACCCTTGAGACATTAAAGTAGAGAATAAGCTTCATACTTCTCTCAAGTTTTACATTCCTTAATGTTATGATTAATATCATATTTGCTGTTTAGTCCAATGCACTAAAGAGAACAGTTACTTGTCAGTTAACTACTGTAAACTTCTGCTTTGCTTTATATGCTGCATATTTACAATGCCCAGTGACAAGCTAACGCTGTTTTTTAGAGACGACACAATGTGGATTGAAAGAAGGATCCCCTATTTAATTCTATTACTGTAGCACAGGCTTAGCTTACTCCTGGGTAACTCCTGCAGTTTGGGTACCTGCCTCTTGAGATGGGGGCACAGCGCACTGGGGTACCTGTGAGCCATAACCCTGTATGAACAGGATTGCAGAGGAGAGCTCTAGAAAGAGGAGTTGTCTTGGGGTTCAGCAAAAAGTAAACAGTCTGAAGAAGTGAGCAACAGCCCACTCTGTCGTGTGTCTGTTTCCAGCTGTGTCTGCCAGCCCTACAGGAAAAGAGAGGAAGGTGTGGGCATGAGAGCGGGATGTGCCCCCGGCTTGAGAACAGCTCTCTGGCCCCGCATGCCAATGAGCAGCACATGGGCTTGGTTAATATCCTAAAATACAGCTTAATGAAAAAAATCAAAGTTCTGTAATAAACCAGCCTCTTGCTAATTTGATTAGAGGTAACCTGGGTGTCCCCTTCCGCCTGGATCCCTTTGTGGTGGTCTGGGTGGTTCTGTCACTTTGGCCAGTACACTTCTTCCCTAACTACAGCTGATGTCTCTCTCTGCTGTTCTGTCTTCCTGTTGCTACTTGGACTGTTGTGCCCTTGGCTGTAAGATCAGCTCTGTCCTGTGCTGAGGTGACACCAAATGTGATGTGGCTGTGATTCCTGGCAAGGGCTCCCGATGGCTGCCAGAGGAGGGATTGCACATGGCAGGGGGGGTGGAGGGGGTGTCCCGCAAAATTCATGGACTGTAACAGTTTGCTGAGGGAGTCTTCACACAGAAAGTACTTTGCTTTTCTTAAATCAGTGCAAAGCAAATCTAACTTCCCACCAAAGCATGTGAGATTTCTGTTTACTTTGTTGGTCGCAGAGGAAAGGAAGTTTTACAGCGTGTACTGACCGAATTCCCATAAACACCCAGCAAGTGCTATATATGCTAATTAAAAGATAATGTTAATGTTGTCACAGGATTACGCTCTCCTGCTGCCACCAAAAACGTTGGGGTGCTTGACAACTAACAGTTGTGGAGGTGGGAGCCATAGTTAGTTCCTAAAGCAGGTACCACGGACGGTGGGACGGGGCACGGTGGTGCCTTTGGTTGTGTGAAACAGCAGACGGAGGGGGAACCGGTCGGCCAATGGACGGACAGACAGGCAGATGGACAGCGTGACAGGGGCCGTGTTGTTGTTATCCTGCCCCTTTCCCTTTGTCTGCCGCAGCCAGGCGAGAGGGGGCTGGCTACAAAAGAACAGTTTGGTTAAAGCATTCCAGTGTTTTATGAATAAATTGGATTCTACTTACAGCATTATTAACCTGCTGTATTCTGACGGGCTTAAGGGGAGATTATCGTGCGCTTGAACAAATCAGTATCTACAGATCCACACAAATACTGGGTTTTAACAAAAATATACTGTGATTAAGGCACACAGCGGATCAAATTCTGCCCCAACCTATTCCAGGTGCAATCTCATTGATATCCGTGGGTTAAAAAGCAATTTTTACAACTTAGAGCAATCAGGAATCAGCTTAGTGTACAGACTTACTAGACCAAAATAAGGCCCAAGAGACTGAACGCTAAGCTGATTTCTGATTGCTTTAATTTTTTTAAACTTTTATCAAAGATTAATGGTCAATTATCTGGCAATCTGATTTTCTGGTACAGATTCCATTTGCATAATTTCATAGACACTTAAAATATGACCAGACTGTAATCAGTATGAAATGGGTTGAGGCATGTCTTGGTACAGCTGATCAAAATCAGCCACAATCCCTGTAAATATGTACTATTGCTGTAGTAAGGAGGGGGATTTTAATAGGCTGTTGTCTGAGCAGTAAACAATCGGGTTAGATCTTTTTTTTTCTTTTCTGTTGTTGTTTGCTGCGTGGCTAAATACGACTCTGGGGTTAATAGGCAAAAGTATGCAGTCCAAACTTGTTTTCCTTCAGGTTTTTCATGATGTACTCGAGTACCACTGTTTCTAGAGCTATTCCTGCCTTTATTTGCTTTTGCTACAAAAACGTCCATCAAACTGCATGCACAGGCTAAACTGGAAAGTAATCTGTAATATTTCCCCTCTACGTTAATCTTTACTGAGCGCATATGAGCGTGGGGTGCCACTCTTTTGTAATGTGCGTGAGAGTTAAAAATAAACAAAACAAAACAAAAAACCAACAAACCAAAGAAGTCCTAATAGGTATATACCCTGGGACTAAGGGAAGTTGATTTCCCCAGGTGATGATGCTGCTTTACAGAGATTTGAAGGCAAGGAAGGGCAGCGAGATTCTCTGCTTCTGTCTGTGTAGACGTTGTGGGCCAGCTGATGTTCTGGCAGCTGGATGGAACTGCTGGAATACATCCTCTAGAAAGACACATGGTCTTGATTTGGAGATGTCAAGAAATTGAAAATTTACCATCTCCTTTGATCATCTGATCTAGTGCTTAATTATTCCTCCTGGTTTTGTGTTCCTTACTGTTCATCTTTTCCTGCTTTGCTACCAGCCTGTGGAGATTTTCCCTGGTACCTGGCCATGACAAACTGTGCTACCTCTGTCTCCTTTCTGGTTTAGCTAAACTGATGCAGCCCTTGGTGGAGCCGTCAGTGTGGCGCTGGGCAGTCTGCAGAGCATCTGCGCTGGATTTAATCTCTTCCACTTAGTAACAAAAGTGATAAAGACAGTGAAAAAAAAGTATGACTATGGGATGAAGGCAGCCATGTGGTGGGAGAGTTTATATAGTTAATGCTGAACCCTTCTGCAGCTGTGACATCTTTTGGTGTTAACAGGCCAAACGAGATGAACTCATACCTCCTCGCTGTAGTGCAGACTGAAGCGAGCCATGCTTATTGCAGCCTTCCAGGATCTGAAGGGAGCTCCAGGAGAGCTGGAGAGGGACTCTCGGTCAGGTAGCCCAGTGATAGGACAAAGGGCAATGGGTTTAAATTGGAAGAGGGGAGATTTAGATGAGATATCAGGAAGAACTTCTTTGGTGTGAGGGTGGTGAGACCCTGTCCCAGGTTGCTCAGAGAAGCTGTGGCTGCCCCATCCCTGGAGGGGTTCGAGGCCAGGCTGGATGGGGCTTGGAGCAGCCTGGTGTGGTGGGAGGTGTTCCAGCCCAGGGCAGGGGCGTTAGAACTGGATGATCTTGAAGATCCCTTCCAACTCTAACCATTCTATGATTGTGTGCTGGATGGTTGGACTAGATGATCTCCAGAGGTCCCTTCTGACCCCATAGCATTCTGTGATTCTGTGATATTCTCCAGCTCTCCTTTGCTCAGGCTTTTTGCAGAGGGTGAGTGTTTGTGCTCTTTAGTCTTTTAAAATTTTTTGCAGAATAGTTGCCTGGCATTCTGCTGGTGGCCTAGTCATTTTGTGCTACTCTTGGGTGGCTCCTCTTTCTTGCTTGGAAGTTTTAAGAGGGATTTTAGGCTGAAGAGACTGGGAGTCAGTGGGTTGCTGGTTCCTTAGTCACCAGGACAATCTGCTGCCATGGAGGAGTCCAGCTCTTGGGTCTTGGTACCTTGGGACAGACTGTCTCACTGGCAGGCATTCCTGGAGGTACCTCTGAGCCCAGGGAGAGCCATTCCACCAGGGGCCTGCAGTTTGTGAGTGTTCAGGTGTGTCCCTGTGGTGAGGGGGAAACATATTCCACATCAGCCAGTTGTTTGTGGAGCCTGGGTTTTGGTGGTTTTTTTTAAAGGAGAAATAAAAGTGGGGGTGAGCAAGGGTCCACTGGTTTCATTCTCCTTGACATATTGGTCCCTGACCTGGTTAGGTGTCCTCAAGAAGGACCAGGCAAATTGGTGGAGAATGTTAAAATAATAAATCTGGTCATCCTGCCGTCTGAAGCCATCCATGAGACAGCTTCTGCTGGTGTGCGGCGAGCTGTCTGGGAGGCAATGCTCACGTCTTCTAAATCTTTCTCACCTCATTGCAAACTTTCCAAGGACGGGAATTATAAACAGCCAAAACTTCTGTACTGGCCCAGTCCCTTCCATTCTGGTTTATCCATAAATTCTAATTTTTTTATAAATCTGGAAGTAAATGCAGGGTTTTTTCCTCCCATCTCCTGCTGTTTTTATAGGTCACCGTGCTCATTACTCATCTGTCCCATAAGTATGTGATGAACATGCACAGAGAAATGGGTCAGGAGAAAGCCAATGTCACGGCAAGACATGCACAAACTTTGGGGTTTGTTTTCTTTTGTGGTTTTTTTTCAAATCCTGGTTTGATTTTTAAGCCAGGTGAGCTTCTGAACACAGGAGTGCAGGACTGGCAGAGCCCACCTTTCCAGGGTCCCCAAGTCTCACTCCAGCAGTCGGTAAAGAAAAACAATAAACTTGCTCCAAATGCTGGCATGAAACGAAAAAGAGGATTCCTAGATGAGAGGATTCAAATTGAAAGAAGCACTAAAAGAATAGATTTCTGGTTATCAAAAAATATGAGTCTGTGTGTGTAAAACTTCATTCGCTTCTTTCCACCAGGGAGCCCCTCGCAGAGCTTTCTCCTCCTGGTTTGTGTTCATTTCTTTTGTTGTTTTGCAGCATCTCTTTTGGGGTAAGTTGGTTATTTTTTTGTGCAGCACCGTTTCTTTGTACTGCTGCTGCTGTTTCCTCCCAAAATGTAAACAAAAGGAAGAGAAACACCTTATGGGGGAAAAAAAATCCTATGAATTATAAAGATGCTTATAAGTTCTTTTAAGACTTTGGAACTGTCTGATAAAATTAAACAGAAGTATATCTGTAACACTGCTGTGGCATACACAGAAGGGGAAATGAAGGATCTCGGAGGTTAATGGATATGAATCTGTTATCTGTATCCTCCGTTTAATTCCACAAGATTTTTCTGCAAAGGCGTGAGTGAGTACTATGGGTCTGAGTCTGAAATGTGTTAAATTTTGGAGGACTCGGGGTCAACTACCAGAATTTTATGGGGGTGATCGGATTTCTGAGAAGGAGTCTCTGAAGGTTTTGTTTTGACCCTGGCAAAGTACTCTCCTGGTCAAGTCTCGCTTATGTGAAGGTCACGTTAGTATATTCACCAGGGGGTTTCCTTGTGAAATTAAGCAACAAAAAATGGTTCTCAGTTTTGTATTGTTTTTAACTATTCTTTTATTTTAAGCTATAATAAAGTGAAATGCAGTTGTGGAATATTGTTCTAATCTTTGCAACACTGAGACAAACCCCCAAACCACAATCCTGTGATACGTTAAGTGCTTGCAGTCTTTCTGTTTTTTCTTTTAGAAACAATTCTTCTTATCCCTTCCATCATAAGAAAGCTTCACAGTTTGAATTTATAAAAATGTCTATTTATAGGCATATGTTTGGGTTTATAGTTATATACTTAGTTTGATAGTTACATTTTTATAAGTCTTGTATTTTTTCTGAAAGGTTAATTAAAAAAAATTACAATTAAATGTACACGCACATGTTCCTCCCCACGAAATTCATGTGTCAAAGTGTCCAACCTGTGCCTGAGCAAACGCTGCCGCTGTCAGCCCTGCGCCAGCCGAACCTGGGGCAAGGGGTCACTGAGCAGGGGCAGGGGGGTGAAAGTTGTTATGGGTTTGGTACCTGGGGAGATGTATGTCTGCAACATCCATCAACCTTCCTTAGGGAATCCCACGGGATTCTGTTAAAGAATAGGGGTTTCTTTCTGTTTCTCATTTATGCAAATAAAAGGTGAAGCGGAAAAGACATCAGTAAGAGTTAAGTGGCAATATCAAGTCAGTTTTACTGCCAGGTCACTCAGTCCCCAACAAATCAAGCAGGAAAAACATGTCATTTATCAATATAATAAACAGGTATATCGCTCCTGAACCCAAACAGCTCTCTTGGAACCATGCCTCAGAGCAAACAACCCGTATCCTTTGCAATGGACTAAGCAGGGCCTCTCTGTAGTGCTGCTCCCTTTACACAGTGCAACTGCCGACCCAGCTGCCAGCATGCCATTTAACCTCCTGTGAGCCATGGCAGGGAATTCGGCAGCTAACTTCTCTTGACATCTTATAGAGGAAAATATCTAGATTTTCTCTCCACTTTATATAGGGTAAAATTGTGATGCAAGCTTTGGTCTAATAACCATCACCAGCAGCACTTTATAGACATGTCAATATACCTGGCTAGAAGGCTGAAAGAAAATGAGTGAGCTCTAGCAGAGATTTCATTATACCTTCTGGTTTTGAGGGACTTCGTTTCTTGCTCCCCTCTGTCTTTCCCCTACTTTCTATTTCAAATAAGTATTGTTAAAAAATCAGCTTGGTCCTTTAAATTGTACTTTTCCATCGCCCTGGTATTGCACATGACAAGTTTGTATAAAAATGTCTTTTGGGTTGTGTTTTCAATTGTACCCATCACTGCCCTGATTTGTGTGATCAGTCACAGCGGTTGTGTGTAGGGGAGAAAAGAAACAAACGTGCCATTCCCAGCCAGCTGGAGTGACCACAGGGGACGAATACAACCCCATGGGCTGGGATTAATCCCTCTTAATTTCAGGCTTCCCACCGTATTGCCTGACTCGGGAGGACAGTGGCTTTGGGTTCCTCTGGAGAGGAAGCTGGCTCTGAAACAGTCCTGCCTGTCAATGGGAGAAACTTTTTCTCTCCATTTATTTGAGATGGAGGTCTGAGCACACACATCCTCACACCAGGGACTGGCTGGGATATACCAGTCAACTGAACAAATTATGGAATGGTGGGCGGATGTCTGCCTTCTCCCACAGTGATTATAGGAGCTTTGTTTCCATGAGAAATCAGGCCAAATCAGAACAGAAACCAGCATGCTCTGAAAACAAATAGTGTGCAAAGGGTTTTCTCTGGGGAGAGGCTGAAGGAACTAACCACGCGACAGATGATGTTCAAGATCCCTTCACAGGCTGCTGCACTCACGGCCGGGCTGTTTGGGCTGCCATAAGCAACAACACAGACCTGAAATTTAGGTCTGTGGAATGAAACTGGTGACACTCGTACAGCAGTTGAGAAAAAAAAACCACTAGATGTTGCCACAGTTTTCCCAGGAGAGAAAAGCGCTGCGTATCTGGAAAACTCTAGTGCATAAACCCCTAGTGTGCCGCATTTCATAACTAATAATTCAAGTGGTGTTAATTTTGTAATCGCTCCTGCAGCTTTGGTCTATGGGCAGCCTGACCTGATGGTTGGCGGTGAAGGGGGCAGTGAGCAGAGAGCCTTCGGATCCAGACTTGGGCATCTCCTTACGGAGAGATTCTATGAAGAAGTGGGTTGCTGCTGTGTCTTGGCTCTCCTCAATCCTTAGAATGCCATTTGTGATCCTTGGCAAATTAAACCAATCTTAACACTGTGCTAAGTGGAGCTGGAGTGAATCTAATGTGCTGCTCCTCTCTGCCTGGCCCCCGTGGAGCCACACGCTCCCGGGGTGATGGACATGCCATGCGGGGAACCACAGGGAGGGGAAAGGAAGAGTCATTCTCCAAAGTTCACTGAATAGACAAAAAAATAGCATCTGGCTTCTGAAGAAGTGCAGCACTGGGTTATTTTTCCCCTTGAAGCTGAGTGGGGCTGCAGAAAGGGCATTGAAGGGCAGGCACGTTTACTGCTGACCCCGCCCCAGCGCTGGCCGGTGAGATAATGCAGCTTTTCAGCCACAGGGGTATTTGTGTCAGGTGTGGAGCACTCCTGGCATTACACACCCAGGGAACACCCTGCTTTACTTCAGTTTCCTTTATCATTTGTGGTTTAAACCAAATGCATAGTTTTAGGTGCATTTCTGGTAAATTCTATACTTTAAACAGTAGTTTCAACCTTCATTAAAGCTATGAGCCTCTAAAATTATTCTGTGGACAGGCAGACCACTTTATATTGAGGTCTGCTAGGTGTAAGCTTACTTTTCTTACCTTTATTTGGGTGGCTTAGTTACCTTGAAAGCAATCCATGGACTTGAGGGGCCCACAGACCCCACTGAGTTATTGGCAGGGATCGTGGAGGGGCAGAAAGAGTCTGAGAGCCAGAGCTGGGCTCTCGGATCCGCTTCCCGGAGGTGGTGCAGCCCTAGGTCAGCCTCAGGATTTGGGGTGGAAAGTGACCTAGAGACCAGCGTTGTTCCTATATTTTGGGGTTGGGCTCTAAGTGCAGTGGTCTCTGAGCCTACACTCCCCCACTGTAATTACATCTACTTCATTTGCAGAGTGCCGTGTATTATATTTGTAGCCCGAGTTTTAAATGTGTATGAAGAGAAAATGAGGTTATATTATTGCTGTAATTGAGAGGAACTAGGACAAGTTTTATTAATTTCCTGCCACAGAATACTGAGTAAGCCAGTATTTTATGGGAAAGTTCAGGGAGAAGAGTAATATATGTTACATTTCTGAATTCTGGAGGATACTTGAAGAGTTTTACTGGCAATTGATTTTTCTACAGGTAAATTTTAATCCTTGATAGGCAGACGTGCCCCTGAATATATAGTGTCTCCACTGAGATGCACTCACTAAGGGGACGATGAAATGGAAGCAGAAGGTGTATCAGCTCTTCTCTGACAAGCGGTGAGAAATTGGAAATTGGAAATACAGTCTGTAGGAGCTGCCTTTCCCTCAGCAAAGGCAGCTTTTACTGCAGTACCTGCATTACTCTGAACGCGGAAGGTTCATGGAAATATTTAGCATATGAGCATCTGATTAAAAAAAAGTAATTTGACATGTGTTTTAAGAAATTATTTCTCTTCATAGACACTACGTTGCCCTGCTCTGTGTTAACTTTTGCCTGCCCTTGTTTTCTATCATCCCCTAATTGTGCTGTGTTTATCTAAGTCTTTATCTTCCTGTATCTCAGTGCAGTATCAGCTACAAATTTAAGAATCACTTTATGTTGAGCACTGGTGAATGCTGCTGAGCTCTGGAGCTCACGGACAGGTCTGTGGGACACCCCTGGCTGCCAAGCCCTTGGGAGGATGAGCTCAGGTAGCGGGAGGAGGAGGAGGCAGCTCTGCAAGGACGACATCCCCTCGCTGGGCCTCCTGCCCCTCGATGCTGGGGGACTCTGGGGAGGTTGCTGCCAGCTGGGAGGAAGCAGAAGGGACTGACCCTGCGGGTGAGAGACCACCTGCTTTCAGTTGTGCTGGGTTTTGGTTTTTTCTAGGCGAATTAGCAGAGAGGTTTTCACACTGTTGGTTTTACATGCTCCTGACTGTGTGTGCTCCGCTGTTCAGCTGCTTTGCACGGTGAAGCAACGGAGGTTGCAGCATGTCAGGGTTTGGGGCAAAAGCACCTGCTTGAATAGGACATTTGACAGTGGGGTCACTCTGCAGCACTTCTGGCCTTTCTCTGGGAAAGAACAGGCAAGGAAATGCTGAGGAGGTGGCCGGACTGCAGAACTGCTGCAGCTCTGGGACAATTTTGACATTTCATTTCTTTGTAGTGTGGGGTGGTCGTGTCTTGGGTCTTTTTTTCATGCTGCAGTGGTTCACGGAGACCCCTTCACTCATCTCCTCAACCCC
The DNA here is from genome assembly GCA_013400375.1 of Thinocorus orbignyianus. Classification (NCBI taxonomy): domain Eukaryota; kingdom Metazoa; phylum Chordata; class Aves; order Ciconiiformes; family Thinocoridae; genus Thinocorus; species Thinocorus orbignyianus. The sequence continues at coordinate 827,514 of VXBW01005197.1, read as the reverse complement.
TGAGCACCTTTGGGCCATTTCAGAATCACCTTCCTGTGTGTGCAAAGGAGAGATCTGGTAAATATAAAGCAGTGCCCTAAGAAGAGCAGTGTCCTGGGTGTGGGTTAGGCACCGGTCAGGGCTGATGTCACGTCTCACAGAAGCAGTTATTTCTGCCTCTGTTCCTCTCAGATCCTTATTATTTAAGGGAAAACCAGCTGTCCTGCCTTAGTCACTGCTGGTTTTAGATGGTGGACTAGCTGACTGGCTTGCTGCTGGTACAACGCTGCAGCAGAATTGTCCACAATCGCAGCTCTGCTGCCAGTGACACTTCTCAAAAGAGCTTTGTTTGTCGTCTTGTCCTATGGATGTAACAAATTACCCACTTTTCACTCTGGGGAGCTGCTCCGCAGCTGCACCATCAGGGAGACTCATGTTCCACACGTAGTACCAAGCTCCAGGGAAGATCTGCTACTGCAAACGCTGCAAGAGAGCATCAGCAGGAGGGTCTGAGCGCTGCTGGCAGCAAGTTACCCTCCTGTAGTGTGTGAAGCACTTCTTCTGGTACCGGCTGAGCATGGTGACCAGGTTGTCAGATCTCCCCAGGATAAATTGTGGCCTGTGGCTGTGTACCTGTGAAGCACATGGTCAGATAAACAAGATTTAACCGGGCAGCATGAATCCCCACCAGGTTGCTGACTCACAGCTCCTCGTTGTCCAATTCCTTGATCCATTACCACCGTGCCTCACATGGTTCCTGTCAAGAAAACCTGAGCATGGTGGTGTGGATGCTTGATTCTTCTGTCACCTGTAGTGAACAACAGTGGGATCAGTTGTGGCAACAGGCAGATATAGTTCCTCTTTGTTTCTTAGCTGTTCAAGGAATTTAAGATATTCCATTACGCAGTGGAGAGCATCTTTTAGATGTTGTACAGGAGCCTCTACTGCAACACTTTTGGTTAAACCTGGAGTTAGCTTTCATGTGTTTCACATTTACTCTGGATGCTTCTTCTTGTGGGCCTGTTTATTTGAATGGTCCACATGGCCAAGAGCACCTGCCCTTCACCAGCAGGGCTGGCAGGTAATTGTGCCAAGTCCCTTCTCTGCCACCCCAGGCAGTCTGGAGGGGGCTGGTGGGTTCACCAACCTGCCTGTCTTGTCTGGTAACGCAGAAATTCTTCCAAATATGCCTCTCCGTGAATGAACTGGTGCCCTGGTATAAACTCAGGACTTGCCCAGTAGCGAACTCACACTAAGAGCTGTGCTGGGTTAAAAAAACCCACAACTGTGTCCTCCCACCCCTGCGCCTCCGAGAAAGTATAGTTTTGCTGGTACTGAATCTGATGGAATTAAAGCAAGTTTAAGACCTGTTTACCTTACTGTATAGTCCTTTAAGTTAAAGTGGGCAGGCACTTGAGTGGGAAACATCCTGACAGTGGTAACTGCAGTCCTTCCTATATGCTCTAACCCTACTTGGTATCTAAAAGCATTTTGTCAGCTCCTCTCACGCTCTGCCTTACCACTCTGAGGGACCAGAGCACCAAACCCAGAAAAGGTTCCTCCTCTTGTTTAGATGGAACTTCTTATGTACAAGTTTGTGCCCATTTCCTCTTTTTCTCTCACTGGGCACCACTGAAAAAAAGACTGGTCCTATCCTCTTGACATTCACCCTTTAAGTATTTCTAGGTGTTGATCAGATCCCCCCTCAGTCTTCTTCAGACTAAAAAAACACCGCAGTCCCTTCATCATCTTTGGGGTCCTCTGCTGTACCTTCTCCAGCAGTTCCAAGTCCTTCTTGAACCTGGGGAGCCCAGAACTGGTCCCAGTGCTGCAGATGGGGCCTCCCCAGGGCAGAGCAGAGGGGGAGGATGACCTCCCTCCACCTGCTGCTGGTCATACTCTTCTTGATGTCCCCCAGGATGCCACTGGCCTTCTTGGCCACCAGGGAACATTGCTGGCTCAGAAGGCTCTTGTATGTCCATCCAGGCTCCACTGCCCCACTTGCTCTCCCCATCAGTGGTATGCAAAGCTGTCCCCACGAGCGGGGAAGCCACGGAACAGTGCCCTTAGTTCTTAAACCTGTGCATTTTAAGATTTAAGGAGCACTGGTTGAATTCTACGATCCATTATTATCCTGACACTGTCCTAGGAAAGGTAGATAACATCTAAAGCACTAGGAAGAGGAAGAAAAGAAAATGAAAATCTTCTGCTTGTTTTTCTTGCAGTTTTCCCCTCAGGCCCTTCAGCAGGGCAAGCGCTACCACTGGGCTGCTAATGGCAGTGGGGAGTACACCTTGACAGCAGCAGTATTAGGGTATTTTCTCTTCTTTAGATGAAAAGCCCAGCTTTTGGATTCAGGCTAAAAGAAAAAAAAAAAAGAAGAAAAAAAAAAGAAGAAAAAAAAGTATTCAGCCTGCTAAGTAGATTGAAAGAGAATCCAGATTAAATAAATCATTAAATCATTCCAGAATGTTACCCACCTGTTCTGGCCTGTAATTCATTTTCAGATGAACAGTAGGTAAAACAATAATAATAATAATAAAAAAAAAGGGCAAAGAATGGGAAAAATCCCCTAACAGATGCTTTGGTCTTGAAATAACACCTGACCTGGAGAGCTGCTCGGGCAGCTTTTGAGGTAATTTTGAACTAATTGCTCCAGTCCATTGCTTTATAACCTCAACGGCCACACAATGCTAACAGTTCTGCTGTACCCACCTTTGAAGAAGGATCTCCAAGGCTTTTGCCGCTGCAAGGCCAGTAAAAATCATCCCTTTGATGTGGGATGGGAAACTTGTAGAGGAAGAGGACATCTGTTTGAGGGGACAGTCAGGTACCATCCAGCTGGGGTGAGGGGTTCCAGGTCTTTTCAGTGTCACAACCACTTTGCTTATGTGTTGATGCAGGAGGCAAGGAAGGTTTCCTCTTGCCTGTGCTCCTGAAAGGAGGGTTGTGCTTCAAAAGGCTGGGAAGCACCAATCTGGGTGGTGACTTGTATTGTCCAGAGCTTCTCAGGACTCCTGAAGGGTTCTCTGTGCTCTCTAGGAGAGCACTGGCATGTTTTATGTGCTGCCCGTGTTGGTTGGGCATGAGAGGGGGAATGAAGTACTGGGAGTGAGTGACCAAGGACCAGAGGTGGGAGGACAGCACAGGAGCTGGGAGCCTGGGGAAAATGGTGAAAGATGGTTATTTTCCATCTCTTCCACACCTCTTCTCCGTTCAGCTGCAGCTGAAGACAGCCACAGGCCAGACCCCTATTTTGTGTCTTTCTGCTGTACATTTAAACAGATTCTGCCAGCTTGGTGGCCAGTTTCCTAATGGATTCNCGAGCCCGTAATTGTCTTTGACTAAAACTTCATTAGCGAGCGCGGCGGCGGCGGCCCCGCGGTCGCGCAGCCTTTGAGCGGGCGCAGTGGAGTGTGCGCGGCCCCGGCAACTTTGTTTTACAAACTTCCCACCCCGGGAGGGAGTGAAAGGGGGGGGGGGATGGGTCAATCCTGTCCCCACTGTGTCCCCCCCCCCCCTCCCCGCCTCTCCCCGCCGNTTGTCCAGAGCTTCTCAGGACTCCTGAAGGGTTCTCTGTGCTCTCTAGGAGAGCACTGGCATGTTTTATGTGCTGCCCGTGTTGGCTGGGCATGAGAGGGGGAATGAAGTACTGGGAGTGAGTGACCAAGGACCAGAGGTGGGAGGACAGCACAGGAGCTGGGAGCCTGGGGAAAATGGTGAAAGATGGTTATTTTCCATCTCTTCCACACCTCTTCTCCGTTCAGCTGCAGCTGAAGACAGCCACAGGCCAGACCCCTATTTTGTGTCTTTCTGCTGTACATTTAAACAGATTCTGCCAGCTTGGTGGCCAGTTTCCTAATGGATTCTTTCAGAGGTCCCTTCCAACCTTGAAAATTCTGTGATTCTGTGATTTGCTGACCCGCACCGATGTTAAGGCAAGACTCCGGGCGCAGCAGCCCGTCTGGGGAGGGAAGAGGGGATGGAATCCCCTCACCCCAAGCCTGCGGGTGTCGGGATGCGGGATGGGGTGCCCATCATCCCGGGGTTGCTTCCCTCCTCTGTAACTGCGGCTGCTAAACTCAAGCTCCGGGAGGTTTTATCGCCGGCACCAGCCCATCTCTGCCTTTACCTGGGGGCCGGGCGCCGGGGCCGCTGCTCCGCGGGGAGCGGGGGTCACCGCGGGGGCGCAGGGGGGGTTGGGGGGCAGCCTCGCCGTCT
>VXBW01005197.1:723963-816979 GCA_013400375.1 Thinocorus orbignyianus | reverse complement strand
CCCCCCCTCCTCCTCCTCCTCCTCATCTCCCCGGGTAGGGGTGAGGGGACCGATCCGCATCTTGGGGTGATGTGTGACAAGCTTCTGCCACCCCTAGCTTGGCTGGAAGAAGGGTGTGTGTAAAAACAGCCGCTTGGGTTGTTGTTAACGGGGGCAATGGCTTAGGAAAATTGAGGAAAGAACACCTTTGGGTAACGTTACTGCTAATTATTTAATTGCAAGAATCCCTATGGGGGAAATTATGCTAATTATAAAGTAATAAAACCACTTGTTCCAAAGCATGTAATTCAGCAAAATTTAGTCTTTTCGCCAGAACGTTTCTTGATGTTATTTGCTGGAAGAAACAAGGAGAGTAGCTGTGTGCTCCCCCTGCCTGCACCCAGCACCCACGGGAGCTGGGGCTGGGTTGCCCGTGGGCAGGTTGTGTGTCAAGCACAAGGTGACAAGCACAGCGGCTGCCAAAAGCGGGGCAGAATCCACCGCCCAAAAGCACTTCTATGACAGGCACAAGGCAGATCAATGCAAACATTGTGTCTGCCAAGCTTTATTGTGCACAACCAACGTGAAAGCACATCTGTTACCTGTCAGGTACATTGTAGCTGCATCCGGCTTTGAGAGATGGCCTTTTGCAACCCAACTCTCTCCACACAGCACCCTGCCCTATGGAGGTGTTCCTGCAGCATAGTTTGTCCCATACGTGCTCAAGAGCCAGCCAGCCGACCCTTTTAATTGCCCTTACAGCCTGGGATATTAAATGGTGTTCCCATTAACGAATGCAAGTTCTGCCTTGCTCCCCAGCTCTTCTGGAGGTCGCGGACTCTGGCTCTTTGTGTTCTTCTGAGCATTGCCACCGCTCACCCTGTCACTCTGGCACTGAGGAAGCTGCCAAAACATCTTTCTGTGATTTGTAAACACTGGCTTATACCTTCTGTTAACAGGTTCTGGAACTGGGCTTGGTGGAAGGCAGCTTTGGGGAAGGAGCGTGCAATTTGCCATTCTTTTATTTGCAGGGAAACAGCTTCAACAAGCAGATTGTGCTCATTCACCATGCCTCCGAGCAGCGTAACCCGTGCTGTATGTGGTCACTGCAGGTTTTTCTCCTTTATGTAAATCTGTGTCATCTCTCTCCTCACACAGGAGCGTGTCGTCCCACCCCCTCGGCTCACACTGCCTTCACCCAGGCATCCTCGTGAGGACTGTGGGACTCAGCAAAAACCCCCAAACAATCTCTCTTGATTCCCAAACTTTTGGTTCTTGAAAGAGAAGAGTGTGAGGCTTAACTGTAAACATTTCTGCGAGTAGTTCCTCTTGACGCGAGGCAGGAGTTCAAATGCAGCCTACAATACCATTTTTGATGCTTTTAAAAATCAACATCATTTGGTTTAGCTCTGATATTGCTGTGCTCGGGAGGTAATTGCCAGGGGTGAAAGTACGGGTATGTGCTTCCCCGCCCATGCAAATGCAGCCGCCGATAACTGCCGAGGAAATAATAGGTTAATTGAAATAAGCGTTGGAGTATCATTTCTGGAAAGGAAGAATAAATGTTCTAAGAGGGGTAAGAAGAAAGCAGCTTTAAAACTGTGGAACAGAAATGCGGCAGAGAAGAAAATCTCTCTATATTTTAGAACATAGGGGGATATTTTTTTTTGGGCTGTTGGTTTTTTGTACTGAGAAAATGAAAATTCTTCAAGTCCATGCATGAATAAACAAGTACAGCTGGGCAGCCTAATACATAATTTATACTGATCAGTCACTGCAGATTTAACTGAATAAAGCCAAAATGAACACTAATTGTTTTGACAAACTAAAATAGTGTATATGATGGTTTATTGTGAAGCTTGCTGGTTACTATCCTTATCTCAGTGCCTATTGTCAAGACTGATTTCTGCATGAGAGGCAGAAAAAGATGAAACACGTTAGGACAATATTAAGATTAATATCTTGTTGAAGATCAAGCATTTTAATTGCTTAACATACAGGCAGAAAATAGAAAGAACTGTCTTCAGGACAGAGGGGAGCTCTGTGAGGCTCTGTGAAGCATGGGGCATATCCTGATTTTGGGGGTGAGGTATAATTGCTGAGGTAATGTGCGGTACCTTCTCAGCTGAAGGCTAAACCTGGAAGTAGAAGGTTTTTTTAGAACACGTTTGAAATACATCAGAAATAACTTTGGTTGCCTGTGGACACTTGTCTCCTGAAAGGGAGCATCCAAAAAGGTGTCAGTGGATTTCCAGAGAGTTCTCTCTGTGGGCTAGTTAATCTAAGAAGCTTGCACAATTTTGCTGTGGTTTTGGTATATGCAAAGTGGAAGAAATAGATGACTGGGCCTTTTTGTTGCTTCTCCAGATCCTCATTTAGATGGACGGCCAAACAAGAGCCATTGAAAATTTTATCTGGAAATTAAGAAACAAGGGTAGTCATAGAATCATATAATTGTCTGGGTTGGAAGGGACCTTTAAGATCATCTAGTTCAACCATCAACCTTAACTACCATAAAACCCATCACTAAACCATGTCACTGAGCACCGTGTCAACCCATCTTTTAAATCCCTCCAGGGATGGTGCCTCAACCCCTTCCCTGTGCAGCCCATTCCAGGTCTGAATAACCCTTTCTGTGTAAACATTTTTCCTGATATCCAATCTGAACCTCCCCTGGTGCAACTTGAGGCCATTTCCTTTTGTCCCATCGCCTGTGACTTGGGAGCAGACCCCCATGGCTACACCCTCCTTTTGAGGAGTTGTAGAGAGTGAGGTCTCCCCTCAGCCTCCTTTTCTCTGATAATAATATTCACAGGGAACCCTAGGCACCACTTCTGCACAGGCTCATTCGTGTGGCAGTGAGCTGCTTCTTCTTAGTAGACCTCCGCTGTGGCCTCACCCTGCCATCTTGCCTTCCCACCTCTTCTTCCAGGACTGGCAGCTCCACTTGGCTCCCGTCATCACTTTTATAATGACCTATGGATTTGCTGAATCTTGGATTGTCACCGTGTTCTCTCTGATCAAGATTTAGGGTATAGCTGTAAAATCAAGAGTTGGGCTTGAGTGTTCCCGGGGCTGGAGAATGGTTGAACCTGGGGCTTTAATCTGGACCATTCCGTGCCTGGAGACAGCCTGGAGGGTGGAAGCTGGATGTGGATCTTCCTTATGCTCTTGGGTGGGATTTTCCCTTAGCCATTGCTAAAACCAGCTTCTGAATCTGTACCTGGCCAATGAGGAAAACTTCTTTTGTAAGTGCACTCTGAGTCAGAGGACCTCAACACTTCTGTACCAGCTTTCTGAGGGTGATCCGAAGATCTAGAAAGTGTGAATTCATCCAGTGAAGACGTGTCTACACAAAACTCTGGAGAACTTCACCTCTGAGGACTTGGTTAGTACTCTGCTGAGATACAGGTGAAGTGATGGCGAGAGGGTCAGGACAGCGTCGCTGCTGTCCTTCCAACTGACCCCTCTGTGGATTCAGTTTCAGTAAAATCAATAGAAGTAATTTTGAATATTTTTAATTTACTTTTTTATTTTATTTTATGGTTTTTGGAAAAGGGATTGCTGTTCCGACACAGCTTGATCAGGATGTTGGACACCATTAAGCACCAGGTTATGGCTATGCTTTTGTGGCCTTAGTGTCAGCTGGTGTGTGGCTGGAGTGAAGGAGGCGTTTGGCTGCCAAGCTTAAGGTTTTTAATTTGGTATCACCCTAGCTAGAGGTTGTCATTTTTGTTCTGTGGCAGTGAATGACAGTGTTATTCCATTACCTATGCTGCTTCCTGTAATTTCCAGGATCTATTTTTCAGTTAGTGAACAGGTTCCATGCAACACTGCCTTATTTTCCAAGAGTTGTCACCAACTTTTGAGTGCATTAATAGACGGCTAGCAGAAACGCTTCCTTATGTCCTTTCATTTGTAACTTACAAAAACCCCGTTGTGTTGTTGTACGTTAGAAACACAGAGACCTCATAGCTTATCCCCAAACCAGAAAATACTTAACCTGAGATAGTCAATCCCAGCCCCAACGCATCAGCTGTCCTTGAGTCTCTTCATTAGTTAGAGTCTGAGTAAAGAAGGGGCTCAGCTTGACTCCCCCTCCAAATCCTGACTGAATTAACTCAATTTTGCCTTTGTAGAAATGAGTGCAGAACAGGACCCGCTGTGTAGTTTGCTGAGGACCCTATTGCTGCTCGCCTTCAGATAATTCAGTTTTTTCTCTGGTCTTTCCTTCCACTGGTATTTCAGGCAGTACCGAGTGCTGGGGGGGGGACTTTGGGGAGGAGCCGCTGCAGCGATGGGCCATCTGCAGCCCACTACTCTGGGGAAGCTGGGACCACTTGTGATTTTACACACAGGCAGCACTAATCTACAATAAATCTTATAAAATCAATAAAAATATGGAAAGTATATCATTTTTAAAGAAAAAACACATGAGATGTGGCCATTAAGGGCACAGCCATTCTAATACCTGTGTCTGGTTGGAACTGCAATTAAAAACATTCCAATAATAAATCTACTTTCAGTCTCGTTTAATGCTTTTAACTTTCTTGAAAGTTCAAGCTGGTATCCCAAAAATGTGCCAGGACTTTCACAACGTATTTTATAGACTCATAAATAAATATGGCAATTAATCTAAGCTATAATTCTTTCATATTTGATGACAATTTATTATGACACTCACTCATTCAATGCACAAAAACTCTAATGCACTTAAAATCGGATTTCAAACTAAACATTTTATGGGAAAATATAGTATTGATCATCCATTTAAAGAGATCATGTGATGATTCATAACCTGCTATAAAAAGGATCTTGAGGACATTCAGAATGACTTTTGTGTACCATTCTTCCCACAAAATCCGATGTATGAGGTCTGTAGTTCTCAGAGACGTTTTATAATTCTGTTTCTAGTTTTCACCTAGAATGTTACTGTGGTTTATGATGGAAAGCAGCTTTAAAATAAAACATTTTGCATATCTAAACTAAAATTAAATAAATATAGACTAATCTGTTAAACATTTACTAGAACTTTTTGTCCATTTAATTTGTCCACAAAATCACGCATGAAATTTGTTCCTTTCGGGGAGGATTTCCACAATTTTGGATTTGTGAATTGGGTAGTTTGTGCAATACTCATCTGCTACAGCATTCTTTAATAAAAGGTGACCCGAGGGCAATATGGGTTCACATCCTGCTCCTTGCTCCTTTGGAGATACACTCTGTGCATATGCTCTGTGCCATGGGCTGCTGGGGAAGCTGCAGCAGCTTGTGCTTGGACAGGCCAGCAGCAGCAATGTGCTATCTGCTCTCCTGGTGGACAGCAGGATGCCCATGAGCCAGCAAAGTGCCCTGGTGGCCAAGAAGGCCAATGGCATCCTGGGGGGCATCAAGAAGAGTGTGACCCGAAGGTGGAGGGAGGTCATCCTCCCTCTCTGCTCTGCTCTGGGGAGACCCCACCTGCATCACTGGGGCCAGTTCTGGGCTCCCCAGTTCAAGGACAGGGAACTGCTGAAAAAGGTACAGCAGAGGACCGCAGAGATGATGAAAGGCCTCTTATGAGGAAAGATTGAGGGACTCGGGTCCTTTTATTCTGGAGAAGAGAAGACTGAGGAGGGATCTAAGCAATGCCTATAAATACTTTTAAGTGGGTGTCAAGAGGATGGGACCAGTCCTTAGTCCTTTTTCAGTGGTGCCCAGTTAGAGGACAAGAAGAAACACGCACAGACTTGAACATAAGAAGTTCCATCTAAACAGGAGGAAGAACCTCTTCGCTGTGAGGGTGGCAGAGCCCTGGCAGAGGCTGCCCAGAGAGGTGGTGGAGTCTCCATCTCTGGAGACATTCAAACCCTGCCTGGACACATTCCTGTGGGACCTGCTCTGGGTGGACCTGCTTTGGCAGGGGCTTGGACTAGATGATCTCCAGAGGTCTCTTCCAACCCCAGAGCATTCTGTGGTTCTGAGGTGCTGTCCTGGTCACTCAATGCATCGTTGGAAATGTTTTCAAAGCTGGAAAACTCTAGAAGAGCAGTGGGGTAATTTATTGGTACTTGAGATGAAGTGCAGAAGGAAGGAAGAGGATTGTGGCATGCTGTACACTGTGTACAGGTTTATACCCAGGCTGCACAGGATGGGCTTCTCCAGACCTTCAGCAGGAGCCTGCAGACCCCTTTCAGTAGACGTGCTGCCTTGGTTTCCTCTGTAAGTGGACCAGCTCCCAGAACCTGTCTGGGGCTGGTGCGCTGCCGTGCTGGTGATCAGCCTGATTTCTCTGCAGAGGGAGGGGGAGGAGGAGGATGGAAGTGGGAAATGTGTTTTTCTGCCTTTGTAAATAATTAGTGTCTGCATTTGTGGACTTGACTGGTCCCTCCTTCCTCCTGACTCTGCCCGCCTGCTGCCTCGCTCGGTTCCTGGGAGGGCCCGTGGGGTGTCTGTGGGCTGCAGTGGGGTGACCATGCTGGCCAGTGAGGCCACCGGGCCTGCAGCCCTCCCTGCGACAGGTGTCTTGCAGATGCCTGGGGGTATGCAGCATTTGAAAGTAGCTGACTTCTCCTCTCATTCCCTGAGATTCTTAATACAATGATGCTTTCCTGTTCGAACAGCTCAGAGTCATTGCCAGCCTAATTATTTTCTGGATCTTTCCTTAATGCCATAGGCTTTGGGTGGTGACACCAATGCTTGGAGAGACAGCAGAAGGAAATAAGTAGTGAAGGCTAAAGCACTTGGTTAAAGAAGAGTCTCATTTATAAATCAATTTTAATAACATATTTAAAAGCTCTCACATTTGCCTTTAATGTGTTTCCATTTCCCCCTTGGTCATTAATATTTAAAATATTTTTCTTTACTGATCTTTTTTTTTCCTATTGTGTCCTTTCTAACTTTCCTTTCTCTCTTTAATCTGCAAACAGTGAGTTTTTGAGAAATGCATAATCCATGAGAAATTCAGATAATTTGACACAGGAAAAACCTTCAATCCCATGAAAGAAATTTCAGAGGAGTTGAGTAATTGTTTAGAAGTTATTCCAAACAGTTTAACTCATAAAAAGGTACATGTTTCCACCGATGGACTTTCAAAATGAGAAGGCACCATTATTTCTACTAGGAAGTAATAATCAGCAATGAACTTTTTTTTTTCAAAAAAAAGAGAACACTTGTGGATAACGTTTTTCAGCAATTCTGTCATGGAGATGGCTTCATTCCATGGCAATTTAAGGGCATGAGATTTGCTGGAAGTCCATTGCACTCCAGGGGCTGACTTTGGTTTTGAAACTAGGATTTGGGTTCCTCACCCACTTCTCTCAGGTGGAGATCAACTCTTCAAAGGTGCTGCTAAAGGAAGCAAAAGAAGAGGACCTATGGAAGAGGGTCAGTAAGGGGTCTCCCACGTAGGGCTGAGTAAAACCTCAGACATGTGCTTTGAAGGATTCATCACATTTTATTAATAATGTTAAAACGCAGCTGTGATGTGGGTGATTGCAGCCACAGGTGGGTCTAGAAGCCAGCCCTGCTTCTTGCCACTTTAATTGGAGATTGCTCATGGATGAGAGCAATTCCAGCTCCATTTAAGGATGGGGGAAGAGCTGTTCCTGTAAGGCCTCAATTAAGTGGATTTGTTACACCTGGAAGAAGAAGGAGAGAGGCCAGTTGGAGGCAGGATCTGGGCTACAGTTTAAGATGAAACATGGACTTAAAAACAGGAGTGTGAGCTGTGCCGACTGCAGGACTGGGCCTGCTCGAGGTGGGTGAGAAATGGGGTGGTGGCCCTGCTGTGCTCGTGTCCTCCAGCTGTGGTTGTGCTGGGTCTGAGGAGCACCCTGGGACAGGGGTCTTCTGGGCAGTGGGAGAGATGGTGGGTAAAGGGACAGCAAACTGAGGAGGTGGTTTCCTGAGGCTGTGATATCAGTATTGAGGCTCTGCTCAGTAGCAGAGGTAGGAGTTACCTCCTTCCTTGGTCAAGTGTGTAGCTGGAGGAGACACAGGAGCTAGATTTAATGGGCTGTAAATTCTCAAGAGACAATGGGGAAACCTCCAGAAAATAATTCACTTCCATATTATGGAGAGGTTCTATGGGCAGTGATATGATGTGCTTTATTGTGGAACACAATAGTGCCTGCACAGAGACGCTGGAAAGGATTTTAGACACCTAACAATATCAGTTTGATTTTTTTTATATTTTAATTTTATTACTTTAGTCATTAATTTAATGTGCCTAGGAAGAATTTATCCTCTTCTTAGCTTATGCTGGGTTTTATGTTTTTTATATATATCCACATGCACATATTGTTCTCAGTCCATTATTCACCTATGAATTCTTCCTGATCTGTAAATGGGTGATGAAGCAAAGAATACTGAAATGTAACAAAGATGGAGTGGGGAATCTGCAATGTTTATTATTTTCAAGTAAGAGTTTAATATGGAGGTGTAGTTGTCAGGTGGTTTAATATCTACTAGGGAAATGCTGTAGCTACCATGGCTATCTTGCATTTTTTGTCATCTTTTCTTTGTAAAATACGCACTGGTTTTGGGGTGGGTGGCTGTGGTGGTGTGCTCTCCCTGCTTTTTCCCCCCTGCTCCCCTCCAGCTCCTGCTCAGGCCATGGCTATCACAACATCAGTTGCAATGACTTGCACCTGGAGTTTGGGGGAGGGCTGGCAGCACAGCCAAAACACTGTTTGGAGTGGGACCTAGATATCTTGTTCCAATGAGGATATGACTACAGGTCAATTATCTTACTCTCTTAGCCCCAGAGCCCTTGGAGCTCTCCTGGATGACAGCAGCTGCGTGCAGGATCTCCTCTTTGGTGAGGACGTTCACTTAAGGCTCTATTCCTCATGGCTGAGAGATTCCTGGCTGTAACACATTCTCAGTAAGTGACTAATAGCATGCTAAACTTTGATATCTTAGTTAAGTGATGTATAAGGGATTGATTGCACATATATAATCCTTCAGACATAAACCGTTGACCAAGTCTGAGACTAGAGTTGGATCCAACAGCACCCAGACTCTTGTCTGAGAGGGAGTTTAGAAAAGCAAGGGGTCCTTTCTGGACCTTATGACTCAATGGGAGGGTCTCCTTGATGGCTTCTCTGACCCTGTACTCTCTGCAGTGAATACTCAAGTGTACTTTGCTGTCGAATCTCGTAAAGCACTGACGTGTTTAATACTGATTTTGTCAAATCACTGTTTCATCTTACTAAATACTTCACTACTTGTCTCTTAGGAGTGAAGCCAGTTGCTCCACCTGCAACAATGGGTTTAGCACCAGAGATCTGTACTGGTCATAGTGGTGGAGTTATATATATTTCACTGGCTCCTGTTGAGAGGGCAAGGCGAGTCAGCTATAGTGTCTGCTGATGCAGCAAGTGGTGGGTCTGCCCAGGTGCCTCGCTGGTGGCAGTGGGGTGACCCTGGTAGATGCTGCTTCTCCAAAGCTTCAGTTGCACAGAATGGCACAGGCTCCCAGAAGGCTGAACCCTAAATGATGGACAAAGGCTTGCTCCTCTGTTCAGTTTGTTCCTCATGCATCAGCTCTCGGTGCCTCTTTGATTATGCAGAGCTAGAAAAAGCCTGAGTAAATGTGCAGCGGGTGGTTGGCAGCATTGGAATAGCCTTGCTGTGCAGTCCTTGTCTGGCTTCCTTGTGCTCCTCATTGCTTTCTGTGGAATCCTACTCTAAACTTACTAAAAAAAGAAAAAGTTGTCCTGTAGATGATTTTACCTGTGCTTTTCTGTTCAGCCTAAATACTTATTCAGTCTTCTTTCATTTCTTCTGCCCTGACATTTACAGGGTTTTGTTGCAGAAACAGCTGATTGCTCTCCAGTTCGGGGCTGAGTAGCACTGTGGCTGTGGTGGCCACCTGTTGTCACCTTTATACCTTTGACTTGGTCATGTGTGCTAAAGAAGCCCTGGGCCCGTAGCAAGTGAAGTGCAATGAGTGCCATGATACAAATAATTGTTTTATTTGTTTATAAGGGAGACCTTCTAGCAGCCTTCCAGGATCTGAAGGGAGCTCCAGGAGAGCTGGAGAGGGCCTCTTGGTCAGGGAGCGGAGGGATAGCACACGGGGGAACGGTTTTAAATTGGAAGAGGGGAGATTTAGATTGGATATTAGAAAGAACTTCTTTGGTGTGAGGGTAGTGAGACCCTGGCCACGGCTGCCCAGAGAAGCTGTGGCTGCCCCATCCCTGGAGGGGTTCGAGGCCAGGCTGGATGGGGCTTGGAGCACCCTGCTCTGGTGGGAGGTGTCCCTGCCCAGGGCAGGGGGGTTGGAACTGGATGATCTTGAAGGTCCCTTCCAACTCTAACCATTCTGTGATTTAATAAATATTAAATTAATTAACTTATGAATATCTAAGTGCCACATACAGTTTGTACACAAGCAGTCTCTGTAGTATTAATAGACTTGGTCTCTGAAGGAGCAGTATCCAAAACTGTTAAAAAAACATTTTTTTTGTAGACATAGTGATTTTAATCCTACAGGGAATGGTTTGAACTGCTGTGGGAAGAAGGTTCTTACTGTGCCAAAGGATGGTGTGAGTTTTTTGTTGGCATCTTGTTTGCTTGTTTTTTTTTCCTCTTGTGCTTTTTTGCTGTTTATTTTATCCCTTGTTCGCTCCTCCAGCCCAACCTGTGTGCTATAGCGATGGAGCAGAGCCATGTTACGGGAGCTTAGAGGAAGAGGTGAAACAGTGAGGGTTATCTGGCAGATCTTTGACATCAAGGAAATGCAGAAAGTATAAACCCTGGCATCATAAGCTGGATGTGGTGGTTAGTGCATGGTGTTATGCTGTGTGTTCCTAAAGCCCCAGGAGTGGAGATGTCTCTGCTGTGTGGCCAGTGATCCAGCGTGGCGAGTAGCCCAGGGCAGTGTCCCTTCTTGTAACGGCAGAGTTGGCCACTTCACATCAATGAGAGACATTATTAGGTCAATTTACAACCAGAGCCTTAAAGTCAGTGTAATTATGCAAATGTTGCCCTTGCTGCCAGCACTTTTGCCCTGGTAGCTTTGGTGTATATTTAACAAATGTAGTTACTGTCACATTTCATTATGCTGTATACTGACCCATTCCTTTGGAGATGCTGCTCTTGGGTGTTGACTGCTCCTGCCACTGCAGAGTATGTGCTCTGCAGAAGCCCCATTTCTGCTGATGTTTGATGTGAATGGCTTGGAAGAGGTCTGTTTGTGTTCAATACAAGTTGCGACTGCCCCCACACATTTTCCTTTATCCTTCTCCTGACTGTTTCCCTGGAAATGTTACCTCTTCTAAGCTGTCAAAAAAAAAAAAAAAAAAAGGCCTTGGTACTTTTAATTATTAACTCAGAAAGCAAGAAGTGTTTTGGGAAAGGTGGAAGGAAGCAGAACAGGTGACTGAGATTCATTGGTTTAGCATTAGTCTCAAAAGGCTTTGGTTAATTGAAAGCTTTACCATTAACTCAGTGGTGGAGTGTGTGGCTGTTAAGCAGACCTGGTGAAATCCCCTGGGTTTTCACACAGTGCAGTGGAATAGCTCTTGAGAAAGACCAATAAAAGAAAGGCCCAAATTTCAGTCCTTGCATGATGAGAATTTTTAATGTCTAACAGAAAAGAAAAATACTCGACAGCAAAAAACACTTGCAAAATCTTTGTGTATTTTGAGGTTATGGAAAACAGATTACGATTATTATTTTTTTCTCTTTTTAGACCAAGTAAATAAAATCTGTGAGCTCTTTTTTATTTGATGCGCCTCTTAGTTCTGCCAGTTTCTCCCTGCCCTCCATGACAGCCACAGGCACTGGGTTTGGGGCATGCCTAAGGAGATGTCCTGGTTTGAGGTAAAATGAAGCAATGTTCTGTTTTAGTTTCACTTTTTCAGCTGGGCCTCTTCTAACTCATTAAACTTTGACATTAACAGCACCTTGTTCAGAAACTGTTCACTCTCCCAGTGATGACACCAAGGGATGGTGCAGAGAGGCCCTTGCTTATCCTTATTGCTGGAACAGCCAAGGGCAGGGAATTGCTTTCTCTGCCCCGTTGGAGGGTGGGAAGTGGGTTGAGGGGACAGGACAGGGGACCCAAGCCTGACCAGCTGGGGTATTCCATCCCATCCACATTATGCTCAGTATAAAAGCTGAGGGATCAAAGGGTCAGCTCTCTTTCTTTGATGATCGATATCCAAGGAGGACTCTCTGTTCACCTGTCTCTGACCCTGATCCCAGTGTTCCTGACTCTAGATCTGGAATCCAGATCCTATCCATCACTGAGTCTAGTCTGGGACTTTTCTCAATGCCTGCTGGTGATGTGATCGTCATCCTGGGAGCTTGATATTGTTTTGTATATATTGTATCTATCTCATTATTTTCTTTCATTGTATTGTTCTTACTTTAAATTAGTATTAATACTTCACTAAAGTAGTTCTTTCTAAACTCATAAATCTCCTTATCACTTCCTCCCCTTTCTTTTTTTGGGGAAGGAAAAGCCATATGTCAATATGGTTTTGGTAAATTTAGTGTGAAACCATGAAAGGGGAGCACGGTTTCCAGCTGCCTGCCATGAGACTTTAAACTTCCTTAGAGGAGGGTCAGGCTCAGGTTTTGCTGGTTTAGGGATTTTTCTAGAGAGCCTTTCCCAGAGTAGGTGATGGTAAATCTTGAAGTGAGCTTGTGTACAGGCTGGGTTCTGCTGTCCTGGGGCCAGCTGCTTGTTGTTCTCTATGTGGGTCTGAGCAATACACTGCTCACAGTGAGACCCTCTTCTCTGCTTTGGGATTTTGCTCTTTTCAGCTTACTTGGTGCAATTGAACCTCTCAGAAGCTTTCTGCTGATGGTGGTGGTGTAAGGAGGGTCAAGCTTCAGGTCTCATTCATGAAGAAGTCTGGCGTGGCAGGGTTTGTCCAGGACTGTAGTGCCTTCCCCGGGGCTGTCTCTAGATGGTTTTTCTCCTTGAAGAGACCCCATTTCAACTAATGCCATTTTCATTTTAAACTCTCATAAATCATCTCGATGTGTACTCAACATCAGCCTGACTTGGGCTGTCTTGCTATTGGACTTTAACAAGAGCTAATCAGCTTAAATGCATTTACAGTTGGGTTTTGCATCAGTTCAATGAGGTCAATTTAAAATTGATTTCCTAAAGCTATTGCAGGGCTTCCTATATTGACAGGTGAAAGCGTTATTGAACACCAACTTAGTAACAGTCCTGTTTGCTCTGCAGTGTCTTCATCGCTGCGACGGTGCCTGAGCACTTCAGGAACCCCCGATTGAGTTCATAAATCAGAAGGGAGAAATAAATAAAAGCAGAGAGTGATGTGAGTAACAGTCCCTTTCATGAATCCAGGCTGTTGTTGAAAGCACATCAAGCTGTTGGTAGATAAATATTTTCTTGGAGTCAAGAACAGAGAAGCATGTGACATTTCAATTACTGCTGTTCATATTTAAATGTAAATAAGTGGCTTCTTTACTCTATAATTCAACAAACCTTATAATTATGATCTTATGATATTTTCATAGCACTTGCAGCAACATATGGCACTTCAATAAGCAAACAAGGCAAGAAATGAAATTAAGAATTTCTGTGATGTTTGTTTGTGTATTTGTGGCTCTGTTATAACCCCTTTTGTTTTAAATACCTCATTTCTTAATTTAGCAGTTTATATAATTGGACTGAATTTACATGGAACAGAACTCAGCCTTGTGGTTAAGTTACTGCTTATGTCCTTAATCTGATGTAGGGGTTTTCTGCTGGGGAAAAAAACCACAACTCCAAGCGGCACAATAGTATTGCCAAAGCTAAATGATCATTAAGGACCATGTGGATCAGTGCCTTATTAGTGTAAATTATTTTAGCTCCTGCAAACCCTTCCATTGAGAGCACTGTGCTGTTGGAGTTTCAGACTACGATCTGTGGGAAGGCTATAAAATATTGATTTGACTTGTAATGTTTCTTGATATCTATGACTCAATTCACCAGAGCCGTGCAGTATCAAGGCTTGAACTGGAGGGGATGTGCAGGCCCTGACCTGATTCACTAAAATGCCTCTCAACTGAGTTTTAATAATAAAATACAGTAAGGCACATAGCAGCACCTGGGCTTACCCATCAATATGGAAAGTGTAGTAACACGATACTAAAATGTTGTGTTTATAATGTCCTCACCCAGCCTTTGACCCTGTTCTGCTTTATGTACAAGTTACTGTTTTCAACAGGCTAAAACAAAGAGAAGGGAAATGGAGCTGGGAAGTCCTTAGGCAACAACTGTGTTGTGGTGCCTGTTGGTACAGTGAGGAGGAGGAGGTGGTGGTGAGGTATCCAGTGGAGGATGGCCTTGCTGCCCTACCGGGGAGGCACCATCAGATCCACTGTAGATAACCACCGCTTGGAATTATCTCAGAGCCTCTCCTCAGTTTATTGCGCATGTTGTGCACAGCTCTCGCTTTAGTAGGGAATGCCAGAGCCAGCTGGAATGCCAGTGGCAAATGGGATGGCACTGAAAAAGCATCTTCCAGTTTGCAGAGGTGGTTGATGCCCTTTGGGAAGGGAGAAGCAGCAGTAAGGGCTTTTGCTCTGTGCTACATCATCCTTAAGGAAAACAGTGTGTTGGCTTCTGCAGCAGCAGAGCTGTAGGAAAGCTGTCTTGCCACAACGCTGCCCTCTCGCACTTAAAGAAATAGTGTATTTTCTTTAAATGCTGCTGGGTGATGTTACAGAACAGTGAGACTGGTGGTGTGTTCCCTTAGTGATGCTCACTGAAGGGCTTCAGAGACACCTGGGGACATTCCTTTTTCTGACTACAGAAGTACTTCCAGAGTTTTGGGGGGCTATCTTGTCTCTTATGCCAAATCGGGTTGCTGATGAGCAGAGAAATCGTAATTCAACCAAATTGTGATTGAATAAATAAAAAGACAGGGAGGAAGTCAAACTGTACCTTAAAAGGGAGTGCAACTACAATGAGACTTACATCACAAAGTGTAAATGATTGGGATGGTGTAATAAAATATTCACAGAGCCTCTTCAAGTACATGTTCTATAATATACATCTTAAAATAGGGTTGGGTGTTATTGGCTGAAAGCAATTTATCATTCACAGTGAATTTTTGATGTAGCTCTTGCACTGAGCTAATGCTCAGCTTATTCCTTTTATACCCTGTGTTTTGTAATACTCTTCAGAATTAAATCAACATTGCTATTTGAAACTTTGGAGCCAATTAATTTTCATGTAGCTTTTGGTATTTTTATTTTCTGGGGGGACGGAGGGGAGGGATGAGAGCTGAGGCTCTGAGTGGTCATTCCCCATGAAGGATGGCACTCTGCCTTATTCTGAAGCACTGGCTCAAGGAAAACTGGCTTCTCAGTTGCTGCTGTTCATGTCAAGGCAAGTGTTGTACACAATATATGAAGTGTAGTGTAAATAATTTAACTAGCCTTTGAACATGGAAATAGCAACATGATAAAGCAGCAAAACATAACAGGTTTCCAGCCAAGCCCATCACTGACTAGTTAGCCTAGCTAAAACAAACGGATTGGGTTGCGTTTTTCCCCCCACTCAAGTGACAACAGATTTAAATGCAAGGCAAAGGCTGCAGGAAGCTCTGTTTGCAGATTAACAGCACCAGAGTTATTTACTGCTGCAATAATTTCCTCACTGATGGATGAGCAGGGGATGTGCACTTGGGAAAGGAGGAAGGGAACAGTGGGTGCTGCTGTGTGTGCAGTGAGGGAGAGTTGTTGCATCCGTGGCGTGGTACCCCATTGACTGAGTCATGATGTTTCAGCATTGTGATGGCACAAGGCAAGGATTTTGGAAGATCCCAGTTTAGACTCTCAGCTGGAATCCCCCCATTGACTTTGAGGCACTCCATGTGCTCTTTTACCTCCAGAATTTAAGGATAATGTTTTTCCCAAAATGTAACAAAGCAATTTTCTATCCCGGCTCCTGATGAATGAGTTGTGTGCATGCTGTGGGGTCTCTAGACTCTGTATGTCCATTTCAAAGAGCATGTACACAGTCAAATCTCAAAAGCCACAGTGCTGTTTCACCAAGAACTTCCTTAAATGAAAAGCTTATTTCTGAATAAGCTGGCAGAACTGACACTTGGGTGAGTTTGTGCCCGCCTGGGCAGCCCTGCAGAGTGATGGTCTGGTGCGTATCTCCTGGTCGGACCGTCGCAAGCTTGTGTAGTGTATTACCCTAGAAAAAGCCTTAGGTGTGAGATTATCTCTTCTTGCACATCATCTTCTAGGCAGCAGCAGTGTGTACGGAAGGCAAATTTACTGTTGGAACTATCAATAAAACATAGTTTGTCTGTTAAATTAGTAATCATGGAAAAAGCTCCAAAGGGTTTTATCCTCCCCCACTTTTTTTTTTTCCTTAATGATTACAAAGCCAGTTTTAAATCTTTGCCATAGGTGGCAATGTGCCTTCTTAGGGCTGTCAATGCTTAGGGATCTGCAGGGTACCTGGAGGCCTTGTCAGCCAGTGGCCTCAAGGGAGGTCTAAGCTAAAACCCAACAATGACTAAGTTAAAAGGCTTTGAGTACTATTTGGGCTTGTTCAATCACAGATACCTTTCCTGAGAGGACAGTTTTCAGACAGCTGAGGAGCAGTGAGTGTGAGGGGGTGCCAGGAGGCACAAAGGTTGGGAACTGATGATGTTTTCATCCATCTTTTTAGTCATTGTTGTGGTGACGGAACTGGGAGCAGCCTCCTGCTGTGCTGGCTTATGCAGGTCTGTGATTAAGGCTGAAACTCCTTTATAATAAAGCTTTTTTTCAGTGTGGTTCCTCCTCTTTCTTGGGGAAGAAATAAATAGTCATAACATTTTTCCTTTTGAAGCAGTATCTTCTGGGACATTGAGTAAAAATTGGGGAGAGTTTTAAAAATGATACTTTAAATATGTTGGCTGTGATTATTTTTTTTTTTTAATTTATTTTAATACTTTAACTCCTGCAAAGCTTGGCCTGGAAACTTGGTTGTTTGGCTGGGCTTACTGAGAATGAGGGTGTCTGGGTGTATTTCATAGAAGCATAGAACCATAGAATGGTTAGAGTTGGAAGGGACCTTAAAGATCATCCAGTTCCAAGCCCCCTGCCATGGGCAGGGACACCTCCCACCACACCAGGTTGCTCCAAGCCCCATCCAGCCTGGCCTCGAACCCCTCCAGGGATGGGACAGCCACAGCTTCTCTGGGCAACCTGTTCCAGTGCCTCACCACCCTCACACCAAAGAAGTTCTTCCTAAGATCTCACCTAAATCTCCCCTCTTCCAATTTAAAAGCATTACCCCTTGTCCTGTCATTCCACTCCTTGACCAAGAGTCCCTCTCCAGCTCTACCGCAGGCTCCCTTCAGATCCTGGAAGGCTGCTCTCAGGTCTCCCCAGAGCCTTCTCTTCTCCAGGCTGAACAGCCCCAGCTCCCTCAGCTTGTCCTCACAGCAGAGGTGCTCCAGCCCTCTAATCCTCTTGGTGGCCCTCTGCTGGACCCGTTCCAACAGATTCATGTCCTTTCTATGTTAAGGACTCCAGAGAGTTGTTTTGTTTTGTTGGTTGTTTTGTTTTGTTTTTTTGAGGGTAGTAGGAAGATTGAAGAACCATTTTGGTGTGTAAATTATTTATAATTTAAATGGTTAGAAATGGAAATAGAATTGTTTCTGGCTCAGTTTTGCTGCAGCCAAATAAGCTGAGGCAGAAGAAAGTGCGCAGGAGAGGCACCTGGGAAGGAAAATGATTCATGTCACGGCTGTAGAGGAGGTTGTTCAGGAATGGCATCATTGAAATGTAGACCTTGGGAAGATCTAAGGCTGGTATGTTGCTTTCCTTTATTTATGCACTGTTTATTACATCTTCATTAAAACTGCTGGCTATGAAGCACAGCAGAAATGAACAGTACAGTGGGATGTGGAAGTAAACCAAGAAATGACACCAAGGTCTTCTCATCTCACGCTGTTACGCCTCATTCGATGACAAGGGTCTTGGAATTTTGTTGCAGCCATTGATTTCCTGGGACTGCATTAGAGCTTAAGGGGACAGGTTTGGCACAGTACACTCTGAAGTGGTGCTCCAACAATGGTATTTGTGGTGGGATGAGTAGTTAGTGCCTTACAGTACTGGTATCCAGCATGGATCACAGCTGTGGGCACAGTCAGTTTAAATACCACGTAGTGTCTTTTTTTCTTAGTTTGCTGCAGTTAGGATGTTACAAGCCTTTGAGGACATGGTTGCTTCTTATCAACAGGCATTTTTGGATGATGGGAGGAATATGAGTACTTCATTCCATGACAGTTCCAGATCTAGATCTAATCAGATGAACATCTTGGGTAGCAGGCACCTATATTTTGTTGGAGATGCGTCTTTCACGTTATCTCCTCTGTGGTGCAATGTGTTGGAAACACGGAGAAGAGAACAACTCACTGGCCGAGGGATTAGTGATTTTTCTTTATGCTGTGTAAGGACTAGGAGAGGATTTCAGAGGAGTTTAAAGGTAAGAAGCGAGACAAGTGAATATTGCAGCTGCTGGAAGAAGGCATGTGGAGTAACCCCAAGGACATGGGGTTCATCATTCAGTCTGGGAGCTCCCTGGTGCAGATGGCATGTGATGGTAGATTCAGATGGACACCGGCTCGTTGGAGGGGATTATGAAGATTGAAGTCCTGTTTTGGTGCATACAAATTACTGTTTACAACTTAAATGGTTTAAACTAACTGCAGCAGCTTTCAGTGGGAACAGGGGCAATGGGGACAAACAGCTGAACCTCACCAGGTACTCAGGAGAAGCTCTTCTGCCTTTCGCTTGACCATGACCTTGTTATAACTAGTCCCTCAGGACTACAGCCGTATTTGGTTGACTTTCTGCTACAGAGGAAAATTCAGGCATCATATTGATTTGGTCTAAGATATTCTGTGTGTATTTGCCGGCAAAGATGTACAGAAATACTAGTGATCTGTTTTAATACAAACTCAGCTGTTTGCTGATCAGCAGTGACTATTTAAATTGACCAATCTACCTCACCCTGGCTGGAGATCAAGGGATCAGCACTTAATTTCATTTCTTGAATAAAGATTTTTATATATATATATATATCTCCACATAGAAATATCAGAACATGAAAGGTTAAATCAATATGGAGTTTTACATTGCTTAAAGGGCATTTGCATCAAAGCAGCCATGAATGCAATTCACTTGTTTAATGAATTTTTTATGCTTATTTAATGAATTTCACAAAGGTTTGGTGTTTTTCATAAAATGGATAAGGACTTCCAGTTTTATGAAATAATAAAAATGGAACTGAAGTTATGAAATGAGCAATCTCATTAGTTAGGCATGATATATTCATATGAAAGTGTACATGTTTCTGAATTATTGCAAGCAGCTCTATTGCTCAAATTGTAACTTGTTATAATAGCATTGCAAATACGCCTTTAGTTAAGATATCAGAAAGTGACAAAGAAATTAGATTTTGATTGCTAATAGTGATTTAATTAATACTTACTGTATTTAGCATACTATGGATGTGTTCTTTCTTTCAAAAGTGTGTGCTTGTATTCTTCATTGGTAGATAGTGAAATGCAGCATTGTTCCTGGCCCCTTTCTGCTAGAATTCTGGGTTATTTTTGTGTTTGCAGAGCTTTACCCTCTGTCTTATCCTGATGGACAGCAAAATACTATGATGGTCTGCCAGTAGTAAGAACATGGTTTTCTTTGCACCTTTGTGCTTTGATAATCTAATGTACTTTTTGAACTGCGTCATCTTGCTAAGAAGTTCTCCCAACTTGATAATACTTCAGGAGTGAGAAGAGCTTGTGTGAGCACTTCTTATTGAAATAACTTGCCTGGGTGACTGTACACAGCAGTGTTGCTCTCTGGTGAGATGTTGTGCTCCTCTCCAGCAGGAACAGCAGCAAGGCTGCTACTCGCGTTCATATTCTTGAAAGGAGAGATGGATGCTGAGTTGTTACTGAGTTGTGTGGCTTAAAGCTGCTATCCTGATTTTGAGCATGTGGTGCTACCTTTGAGTTTGATGGGGATGTTCATGGGCACCAAACTACAAGCTTGGGCCAAGGTGTCACTACGTGCAGACATCTGGTTGGGTGTTTGCACCTTCCAACCCTGAAAATTTGGTATCCAAGTATTTTCTTCATCCTTTCCTTCCCTCCCTTCAGCTATTGCAAGCAAACCTCCTTTCCCTTTCCTTTTCTGATATTTTGGAGTGACTTAAGAGTGCTTTACGACATGCTCTGATCAGAGAATTTTAACTACACTCAGCAAAGCAGCTCCAAGTGGAGTAAAGGAATCCCACTGCCTGGCCCTGCTGGTTTACGGCCCTTATGCTCTGCCAAGGGAGCGGGCAAAAATATTGCAGTAATGAGAGTTAAAGCAGGACTTTCAAAATTAATGATCT
This sequence comes from Thinocorus orbignyianus, assembly GCA_013400375.1. Taxonomy (NCBI): domain Eukaryota; kingdom Metazoa; phylum Chordata; class Aves; order Ciconiiformes; family Thinocoridae; genus Thinocorus; species Thinocorus orbignyianus. Next base: position 796,632 of record VXBW01005197.1, on the reverse strand, counting down.
TGCCTTATTAAACATCTGCTGCGCTATACTCATAAGTAACCTTTGGTAAATATGTGCATTAAGACACAATAAGGCAGGGTAACATGGTAGGACGATGGTTCATCATCAGTGGTTATTAGAGGAAAAGGAGAAATGAAAGGTCTTCTCACCCATGAAGTGCCGTTGTCCCACTCTGGCATGTTTTGGAAACCTTCTTGTGATTGTACAATCAGCCAAATAAGATACTTAAAGGGAAAAAAACCAAGGTAGTATTTGCACCTGGTTCTGCTCCCTCCCTGCCTGCTGGCCATCAGTGTGCAGGTGGAGCTGGTGCTGTGCCCACACCACAGTGGAGCAGGCTGTGGAGCAGGGTGGCTCCAGGGGTGCTGGAGAGGGGCTGCCTCCCCTGTTAGAGTCCCCCTCTCCTGCTGAGCATCCCACCTCCCCAGCCTTCTAGCTCTTGGAAACTTGGCTGCCAGGCCACCCAGGGCATGGAAAGTCCAGTCCTCCCCATTTCCCAGGCTGGAAAGCCTTCTCCCTTCACAGGTTCTGCATCCTTGCAAACTAGAGAGGAAATGGTGTTTTTTCTCTTGAAGACAGAAGCATTTCACAAAAGCAGTGGAAGCATGGTAGGGTTAGGTGATATTTTTTTTTTTTTTTTTTTTTTTTTCCTCTCCTTGTATCATGCAGCAAATCTCTCCTTGGGCCGGGATGGATACCAAGGACTCATGAGGCTGTGACAGTGGCTCGATGGATGCTCCGAGTTTGGTGAAGCTCAGGAACCCCTCCTGGAGCTCAGCCAGCCTAATTACAGTGCACCTATTGTGGGCAATGCTACCCCAGAGATTCATAGCGTTGCACCAGATTTAATAACTAGCTGGTATTTAATTTTTGGTGTGAAATAACATCGCTTATTATATCTAATATAAATATTTACTTGAGAGATTTGACTGAAAAAACATTTATTTGCCTTCAAAGCCTATCAATTTCTCATCTGTGGCTGACAAAGAAAGCCTTGAGTGCTTAAATTAATTTCTAGAAATTAAATTACAATTTTCAACACTAAAGCTTCTGTGATTCCAGACACTTTTCCTTCTCTTTTATTGTGTTTGACAGCAACTAGACTCTCAAGGTAAGTGGTGGAGTGTAGTCCTATGTAAATTTAAAGCATAAAGTGAAAACTGGGGGGAAGAAAAACATTTAAGGTAGGAAATTAGAACAGTTATTGAGTTCCACACTATGGTTAATGAGTGTGCAGAAAGAAAACATCTTCTTGGCCTAGTGAGCTGGAGCATTACAACTGTTGCAACACTTCTTCTGTTTTTAGAAGGAAATAAGTAATAACCCCGACACATGGGAAGTCTTCAGTTTGCATTTTTTAATGCCTCAGGGGAGTGCAGTGTTTCTGGTTTAGAATCTGTTAAAATTTTCTTTAAAAGGCAGGTTTTGTTCTGAAACCAAAACAAAAATTAACATATTAAGCATATCTGTAGGTCAGGAGTGTATGGGAGAGGGCTTGGCTGCTTCACCAGGACATGGCTCTTTCAGAATTGCTCAGCTGAGGTTATGGGCTGCGTAGGGAAGACTGGAAATTACTGTCCCTCACTCAAATAGGTTCAGTGTGTTCAGAATTTATCCAGGGCAACCCAGCATGTAACTAAAAGCAGACGGGGACTGCAGTGGGGATGTGCCCAGGTTCTCTGTTTTGGTGTGCTTTGCTATCCTGCTAGAGAGGGGGGGCTGAGATGGGAACCCTCTGACTGTTGACTGACCAGAGACTGTCAATCCTCTTCATCTGGGAGCAGAGAAGGAAAAGATGCATCTAAAAATCTTGTTGGGGATGTGCTGTAGCATCCCATTGAAAGTCGTCCCCCTGCCTTTTTTTTTCCTGCATTGCTGGCAAGATTATATTGTTGTCACTGTTCTACTTTAACTGGCCATCTCTCCTGGGGTTGGTAGTAAAATATCTGGGCTAAATTGTGCTGTGCTGAACTGAGTTCTGAGATAAAGTGATTCAGTTTTCAAGGTACATGACACAATGTTGTGCAGTTGAAAGATACCTGAAATTGCTGTGAATACATCCCTGCAGTTACAGCTACAGTATAGGGCCATTTGGCCTGAAAGAATGAATATTGCTTCTTCCCTGGGTGAATTAGCTGTGTGGGGTATCCTGCAAACACAGCTATGCAGCTTCTAGTATCTCACCGAACACCTGACAAGGTACAGGACATAGTTTTGAATGCTCCTTCATTGAGCAGTTTAGGAATGTTCTTGCATGCTCCATGTGCTATTTAAAAATCCCTTTCATGCAAAGGTTGAAGTATTTTCATCTCCTGATGCTGCTACTGAGCAAGCTGTTGAAAGGTGTGGGTAAGTTAATGAATATTTTATCTTTTTCAGGCTAATAGATTCATTATTACTGATAGGGTGTGGCTGGCTTCCCTCAGCCTGACAAATATATTTTATTTTTTTTTTAATGATGCTTTTATTGGGAAGTACCTCTAGGCCAGGCTGGAGCTTACGGTTCATGGTAGAGAGAATCATAGAATGGTTTAGATTGGAAAGGACCTTCAAGATCACCCAGTCCACCTCCCCTGCCCGGGGCAGGGACACCTCCCACCACACCAGGTTGCTCCAAGCCCCATCCAGCCTGGCCTTGAATCCCTTCAGGGATGGGGCAGCCACAGCTTCTCTGGGCAACCTCTTCCAGTGCCTCGCCGTGCTCACAGCAAAGAATTTCTTCCTAATATCAAATCAAAATTTCCCCTCTTTTAGTTTAGAACCATTATGCCTCATCCTATCACTCCACTCCCTGATAAAGGGTCTCTCCCCATATCTCCTGTAGGCCTCCTTTTTTGCCTGGAAGGGGGTCTAAAGTCCCCTCTACTCCAGGCTGAACAGCCCCAGCTCTCTCAGCCTGTCCTCACCGCAGAGATGCTCCAGCAACTTCATGACCTGCTCCAGTCCTTCTCCAACAGGTCCATGTCCTTGTGCTGAGGACTCAAAAGTTGGATGGAGAAGGGGGGGGTTAAACTCTACTATGTTTAAATAATGGGGGTCAGGGCAGTCCCTCTCCTGGGCTGGCAGGAGCTGTGTTGGGAGCGTGGGGGGCTTGTGTATCCAGAGGGTGATTCCAGAGCCTGCCTGGGTTCATTTGCCTCTCTTCTCTCTTTTGGCCAGGAATTTCAGTCGGGTCCTGGAGCTGAAAAGTTGACTGAAACTAAAATGTCCAGCAAATCAGCCAGCTTGTGCTCAGCAGGCATCAACCCTCCCTCCACAGCCTGCTCTGGCAAAGATTTCTGCTCAGAGCAGGAGTGGCAATGCTTTGGTTCTTGCTGCCCTTGATGCCTGGGAACAGTTGTGTTCGTGCCCTGTCCCTTGCTACCTCTCAAACTTAAAAGGCTGCTCTGAAGTTTGGATTACCTTTTGTGTTTCCCAGAGATGTGGAGCTTAAAATTAAATGGTTCAAATCTGGATCAAGATTAAGTAATTCAGGTCAGGGCATAGTCTCAGTTGCCCTCCAGGAAACACAGTCAGTGGTTAACCTAATCAGCTCCTGTAATTCCACCAAATTCAGCTGAAACAGCATTTCTTCTATACAAGGTAACCTGAAGCTTAATAGCAAGCATCCTGGATTTTTTAACTGTGCTTGAGAGCAGTTTTGGCTCTGGCATTCAGAGCAAAATCCAGAAGCAGTGTCTGGGCATTGGTTAGTGCTGGGTCCTGATGCTTTAGATGAGTTGCGATGCCTCTTGCTTAGCATCAGGTAATAATTAAGGGTGATTCTTTGGGTTAGATTACTTCAGAAATTACATGGTAAGAAATTAATTGGAAATTAGAAAGAAGTACACAGGCAAGTCTGCAAACTAAAATAAGGATTAAACCGAAGTAAAAACTTCACTGGTTGTCAATGAAGCTTGATTTTTATTTTTGTATGTATACATACACTTTTTAATGCCTCCAGCATTTGCAGCCTTCCTGAGACAGGACTCTGATCCATAAAGGCTTGTCCTCTGTAAAACACAGTGGCCCTGTTGAGCTCCAGCCTGCAGAAGTGCAAGGGCATCACAGAATGCTATGGGGTTGAAAGGGACCTCTGGAGATCAGCTAGTCTAAGTCCCTGCCAAAGCAGGTCCACCCAGAGCAGGTCCCACAGGAATGTGTCCAGGCAGGGTTTGAATGTCTCCAGAGATGGAGACTCCACCACCTCTCTGGGCAGCCTCTTCCAGGGCTCTGCCACCCTCAAAGGGAAGAAATTCCTCCTCATGTTTAGATGGAACTTCTTATGTACAGGTATGTGCCCATTTTCTCTTGTCCTCTCACTGGCACCACTGAAAAAGGACTGGCCTCATCCTCTTGACACCCATCCTTTAAGTATTTATAGGTGTTCATCAGATCCCCCTTCAGCCATCTCTTTTCTAGACTAAAAAGATATGAGTCCCTCAGCCTTTCCTCAGGGAGATACTTCAGGTGCCTCATTGTCTTTGTGGTCCTCTGCTGTACCTTCTCCAGCAGTTCCCTGTGTTCTTTGGACTCTTAGTTCAAGCCCAGAACTGGTCCCAGTGCTGCAGATGGGGCCTCCCTGAGGCAGAGCAGAGGGGCAGGATGACATCCCTCCACTTGCTGGTCACACTCTTCTTGATGCCCCCCAGGATGCCATTGGCCCTCTTGGCCACCAGGGCACTTTACTGGCTCATGGGCATCCTGTTGTCGACCAGGACTCCCAGATCTTTTTCCTTGGAGCTGCTCTCCAGCAGGTCACCTCCAACCTGTCCTAGTGCAGGGGTCTGTTCTTGCCCAGGTGCCGGACCTGATGCTTGCCCTGTTGAGTTTAATCAGGTTCATCAGGTGCCTGGGCAGGTTCCATGTGGAACTGCAAGCTTTTTGCCCAATGGTGCCCTTTTGTTTGACTCCAAAAGCCTTAAGATGCACTTGGGGAGATCACCAGGGGTACTGGTCATCTACTTCCACTTGTTCATTCAGAACTCCTTCTTGTCTTGTGCCCTTTTCTAATTATTTTTTTATATCAATCCACATGCACCTTATAAAGTTACTGGGGGAAAAAAGTTTCCTAGTTATGCCTGGGAAAAGGCATGAACCAGCTTGTTTCAGTTGGCTGGGGTGACCCAGGCTGGATGTGTAACCATGCTGTCTCCTCCAGCCCCATGGTCCCACTGTGTCCTCTCACTAAGAGGCATTTGTAGAGAAGTTTTTTCTACTTGGCAGTGAGCTGACTCCTGGTTGCATCCAGTGCCTGCTAAAGTAGGAGGGTCCAATGGGGCCCCAAATGTCAAGCTCTTGGGGCTGGTACATATTTCTCGGCTTTGGGGGAGAGGCCAAGCGTTTGCAACTTTAGAATGCAAAATGTAAAAGCACTTGGTTGTCACATGCCATTAGCTGTTTAAAGTGTGACATCTCAGGAAATGCTTCGTCGTAATCCTTCAAATGAAGAAATCTGAAGTGACCATCAGACTGTTTGCTCAGTTTGGGTATCACGTTACAGGGTCAGATGGTGAACTCAGAGTTGTACCTACCCGCAAATTGGTTTAAACTGCAGTCAGACAGTTCAAGTCCCTTAAAAAATCAACTTTCCCATGTTCTTTACGTTCTTATTTACGAGTAAAACCTAGGAGCTGTGCCTACATGAGAAAGCTTGTCTGGATAGTCTTCTCCAACTGTTTTTCCTGAGACAGCTTTTGCTGCACAGCAGTGTTAGTTCAGTTTTATCATCTGCTAGAATTTGCTTTCCTCCTCCTGCAGCCAGATGAGCCATGGGAAAAGCTGCGTTGAAAGTACATGTGTTGGCTGCTGGGCTTTTGCTGCTGTATCTACTTGTAGGTCACCCTAAAAAGAAAAGCTTGAATCTATGATGCTGTGTAAGGCATCTGATGCGTTGGGTTTTTCTTCCTCAGCAGTATTTTAGTCATGTTGCTCTGTTAAGTGGTCCAGGAGAAGACATGTATGGTATGTAAGGACTGGCAATCATGGCTTGCCAAGGCAGCCAGTAAAAACAGCTTTGAAATCAGCCTGATACAAAACTGCTCCACTAACAAGAGTATGAAAGCAGAAATTACATAGTGTTGTGTGGATCAAAGTTTATTCAAGTGTGATGCTCAAAGGTCCTATTAAGCTGTCTGTTTGGTCGGCTTTGTCCTTGATTCTGCTCCACCAAAATTTAGCATGGTTTCAGTTCTCAAAGCCAACCCTTCCAAACTGACCTCTGTCTCCACCCAGGTTAATGCCCTTGAGAAAAATTTCTGTTACTTCAAGATGTCATAATTTTTCTCTCTGGTCAGATGTCCTTCATTCCTTTTCTTTAATTTTTTTTTTTTTAACATCATTGTCTGTATTCAGCCCTGTGTAACTCCAGGGGGCTAATTTGCCTTTCATTTCTGATAATAAAGAGGGGTTGTGTGTTTATGGGTGGTGGGCTGGTAGCTGTGCAGCAGATTATCTGTCCCTAATGTTATTGAAATTAAATCCAGGGCTGGGTGAGAGTCTTTGCAGATGAGTTCCTATGAATCTTTGTGAAGAAAGCACTGTTATTAGTGGACCTGACGTTGGATTTCATGATGGTGGTAGTAATGAGATACACATGATTGCTGGTGAGCTGGGATAGACTTATTTCTTTAAAAGATATGTTTGGTTGAGTATTGCTTCTACTTCTTTGTAAAAAAACTTTTCATATTACTTGTTTTGACCAAGGGAAGACATTACATTTCCATTAAAGAATGTCATTGGGGTAATTGTTGCTTCATTTTCATGTTACTCCTCTTGGTTTTATTTCAAAATACTATTACTGGTGTTTGTTTGTTAAATTGCTCTCCTCGGTGTTCTGGATGGTGTGGCCTTCCCTTCCCTTGAAGAACTTGTGGTCCCAATGAGGATGTAAACCAGGATTCCATTTGATCCGGCTTCTTTCTGGCTAGCGCAGACCCTGCTTTGTGTACTGTAGGCATTAAATGCCCAGGTTCCCCTGTACTCATGCCATATAAACCTGTTGGGGCTAAGCCTCGTGTAATCCATTGTAACAAGATGCAAGTTCCCTCTAGAAAGGAGGGAGACACCATCATGTCCTAGAAGACCAGAGATAATTCCGAGCGCCGTGTAATGGATGCTATTGTGCGACTTGCCTCCTTTTGCTTGTTCTTGTATCAGAGACTGAGGGATGGATGAAAGCATAAAGAGAGCTCTGAATTGTTCAGAGGCTTGCCTTAAATTTGTCAATCCCTTGTACAACATCTGCATGTTGTTTCACTTCCTTCCCCGCCGCTTTGGAGAGTGGCAGATCGGGGAGGAACAGATAGCTCAGTTCATAAAGCAGCTCTTCTGGAAGTTACACACAGTTGGGGAATGTGCTTCTGCTGGAGTTTTATTTTTTTTTTCCCATGAAATGCAGGGGAAGGATTCATGAGTACATAAAATAACAGCCCTAATCAAAGAANCACAAAATTGGTGGGGGGGTGGGTGGGGGAAGTGCTTCTGATGGACTTGCTCCTACTGTTTTCTTTGTAGCCGTTTCCAGAGCTTGGACCATCTGTTCCTTATTGTAGGTTGTTAAGTGAAATGTGCTGCCAATACAAATAGCTCTGCTTGATGTTTGTTTGCATAAATTGTTTTGAAAGCTTCATGACGAATTTTAAGGATTACTTCTGGGGTAGAACTCTGTGGAGGAGGAAATATAAATTTGATGATGCATGTTGGAATCCATTAATTTGTTTGGAATTTATTATAAAAGCGAATATCCCGTGCGTTTGTTGAAGGTGAGGTGGGGGAGGGAAAACAATTTCAACTTGAGCCCAGAAGGTTATGGTGGTGATACGGTAAGTTGGCCACATCGCAGCAAATGTGATCAATCTGCCTTTACATCTTTCTGAGCTTGGTTGCCTGTACTTCCCCAACCAAATTCTATTCGGTACATCCTACTCACAGCGTTTCCAAGTAGTGAAACCTGCTTGGATTTCTTCTGCCTTAAAAGTCTTGCAATCAGATTTTTATTTTATTTTATTTTTTAACCTCTTGCATATTGGACAATTGTGTGGCATTGCAGTGAGTGACAAAGATAAGCGAGGAGAGTGGAGGGGAGTTATTCTTGTTGATTATACAGGATGCTGCCACTTGCGACCTGCATCAGTGTTGTCCTGTTGGGAGCACATGGAGGGGGGGGATAGTTTCTGCTCCCCCAAACTGGTGATCCTGAAGGCTGACATAATATGGGGGGGGGGAATAAGGATAAAGAAGAAGGGATTTGATCAAAGCCATCTAAGCGGCAGAGTTTGTGTAGCCAGGCTTCTTCATCCCAGCTTGTGTATGTGATGGTGCCCCCTGACGTGATAGATGTTTGTGGCACTGGGCTTGGAGCAGGTTGTCCAGAAGCAGGAAGTTGGACAACAGAAGTTTTCCATGCATTTGTGTACCTCCTCTTAGCCGAGACTTAATTCTGATGGTTTACCTTTAGCCTTACTGTTTAGGAACTTTGACTGGTTGAAAATCAAAGGGTTACCTTCCTTCCTGTCAGACCTTTCAATCTGGGTTTGGAATGGCTGGGCAGTCAGATGTTCCCCTGGACTCTAGGAAACTGTACATTAAAACCACAACCGCACATACGCGCGCACACATGCTCCTTTCTGCTCATCACAGCTTCGCAGTGGTAATTCTCTGGTTTTAAGTGAATTGACCTGGCTGCTTTCATCTTCAGGTAATGCAGCCCCAGTTCATAATTCAGACCAGGAGCTCATGGAGATTTAGAAAGAGGCCCAGAGCTTTGCTTTACTGTGTCAGTTAAAGCATTTATACTGATGACAGTTAAATTGTTGAGGGCTCTGTTATTCATTTACATCACAGACACTAAGGTCCTCTGACGACCTACTGCAAATGTAAGCCAGATGTACCTAAACATATCTATTGTACATTTTACTTCATTTCAAACACTTCTCCTGACTTTCAACTCAAACCTTCTGTCTGTCTTGTCATGCTACAGTGTTTAATGATATTTTATTGCATTAGTTCACAAAACCCTTGAGTTTTTCAGTTGTCCTAAGCTAATGGACTGGATCTGTACCCATTTGCTAATACAAGATCTTTTTTAGTAGGTAGCAGAGCTATTAAACATAAATCAAGGTTTCCGATAAAATATTAGGTTTCTGCTGCATCTTACAAAAGAATAGTCGGCAGTTTTACCTGATGATTATATCTTACAAGCTATAGTTAAAGCTTGTCTGGGGATTTACTGCGTTCCATACCCAGTAATTTCATACAAATCCATAATGATTATTTTGTATGTTCCTTTCATTTAGCTCATAAAAGAAACCACATAGTTTGCTAGCTGAGAGCCATCTCCTATTATTTCCTTTGGAAGGATGCACTAAGAAGCTTTTTCTTAAGAAAAGGAAAGGTATTTCTTCATTACTTAACCTGTGTATCAAAAACTAGACAGTAAGGAGTGATCCTGCCTTAAGACAGAACTAGCCTGGCTTGCTATGGGGAGAGGAGCAACACTTTGTCACAGCACTGAAAATCTTTCAGTATTCTTGTGAAAAATAGGTTAAAATAGTATAAGTTTGGGGGAGATTTATCAGTATGACAGTAAAAGTGAACAGGTGTCTCCTGTTCACCTTTCGAGCAGGGACTCTTCCTTTTGGAAGAAAAAGGTTGATTTATGTGGCATGTTCTCTGGTCCCAGCTGTGGAAAGTGGCTGAGCACAGGCTTGGCTTAATGCTGTCCTTGGTACAGCCTTCCAAAGCATTGCTAATCCCTGCTCAAGTCCTACCAAAACAAATGGTGGTGGTGATGATTAGGATGTCCTGAAGTATTGCTCTTGATAGGAGAGCACTGAAGGACAGAGTTCAGAGCATATGTTTTCTCAGAGTGGGATGCAAAGGACACAGCCATGCTGTTATTTTGTATTAGTGCAAGCAAGGAGAGAGGCGTCACAACTCCATCACATTCTTACCGGCGTAAATCTGGAAGATCTTTACAACGACCTTTTGGAGTTGGTTTAGAATTACACATTGTGGAACGGAGCACAGTGTGGCTTTTTTCTTGGCCAGAAGGTAAATACAGTTGACTGGAGCTGGTTGGGAACTTCTGATAAAAGATTTTCTTTGATTGCATCAGCATTTCTGATGTTTTAGTGCAGATGGATCCATCTGATGAGAGTGTCTTGGGTCTAAGATGATGGAGGGACCAAGATGGGGTTGTTCACCCAAAATAGCTGCAAGGATGTTTCCTGGGATATGGGAGTCCCAGGATCAAGTCCTCTCTGGGATTCAGAAAACTCTTGTCTCTCACAACGCAGGCTTGTGGCTAGCCTCACAGTTATAATGGGGGGAACGTGTCACATTTGGGGATGGAAGGATAAAATGTTTTGAAGCTTTGCACGAAAATGCAATGCAGAGAGAAAGCCAGCTCAGAAACCTCAAACATTTCCTTGTGAAACAGGATTCTATTTTGTAGCTTGCAATACAACTGTTTTTTTTTTTTTCTTTCTTTCTTCAAGCTGTAGTTCCCTCTGGTTTTGAGGCAGTGTTACCAGCACTGTTGCTCTCATAGTCATCCATTCCTGCAGTGGCTGTTACCTTCCTAAACAAGGCAGTGTATTAAAATGAGAATGCCATAAGAACTGAGCTATGGTGCTGATGCAAAGGAGCGAGAAGACAGCCAGCCTGTTATGTGAGCTTGATCAATCTGTTTTGCAGACCAGGCTTGGTCTGGTGTTAGTATTTGGGTAAGGTTTTTATTGGATAAGCTTGCGAATGCGTGTACGTGGTGGTTGGAGTCAGGCTGGTGATATCGGATGCCTTTAGACTCAGTGATAACACCAGAGTGACCTTACAGGGACTCTGGTTCTCCAGAGAAAAACAACGTTAACTGTTGGCTATCATTTGAAATACAGTGCTGGTTAAACACATGGGATGTATCATCCTGTATCACTGGAAAAACAGAAGCAAGCGTGGTGTATCTGCCATAGGAGGATACGAGCGGTTTTTATTTCAATATTTCAACCGGGCGGAAAAAACCCAACCTAACATCTAAGCTTCACAAGTAAACCACTGGAAATAACATGGCTAGAAAGGTGATCATCTTAATGAGAATTCAGAAGACAAAATAAATGTTACAGCTCAAGGTGACTGAGGCTGTTGCTGGAGTGTGCTGCTGCCAGCGCAGTGAGGCTCAGGGCTTGTAATTCAAGGCATCTCCTACAGCCCTTGGACTTTCTGGGGTGTTCCTCTCAACGGAGGGCTTGGGGACCATTGCATTGGCTCTGGGGATGACCCCAGCTCTCCACTGGATGTCAGTGTTCCCCAGGAATGCAGCTGCTGGAGTACTTCTCTGGCAGTAAAAAAAAAAAAGGGGTGGGGGTGGTGCAGAAAACCTAAAGGAAATTAAAGAACAAAACAACCTTGACTCTTTAGGAAAGCTGTTCAGAAACAAGTTTTGTGACTGTTCAAATCGGCCTTAATTATAAGGCGAACCTTGGCAGAGAGATCATGCTTGCGCTAAAAGACATCTTATGTGACTTCTGAGCTCACGTGCCAAAAAGAGATGGATTTAGTCTCAGAAAAAACAAATGAACATTCTTCACTCGCATCTCCCCACAGTCTTCATATTTTGATACACTGCAAAGTGAGTGATTCTGGTTTTGTCTCTGACACTTTTTTTTCAATAGCCACAAAAAAATATTTTTTTCAAATCACTGAAAGCATGAGTGTGTAAATGATTGATTGCTTGCTGGGTTGCAGCCTTTGATAATTAAGCTTAACACAATGTCTCCTCTTCACAGGAGAATGGTATTGTGCCAGATTCAAATGACACATGAAAAATTGAAATCAGAAAATAAAATCCTTTTAAAAACCAACTGCTCCCATCTGTTGTGCAGTTCAGGAGGGAATGTAACAGTGGAAGAGCCATGGAGTGTGGAAACCAGTAGGAGGAGGAGTGGTGAGCTCAGGCTCCACCTTCCCCACTCATGGAAGTGCCTCCATGTGAAGTTCTTGATTCTTGAAGATCTGTATTTTTTAATTTTTTTTTTTAAACACTAAAATGGATTCAGAAAGAGGAAATTTCAACAAGGATTTTTCTCAGCTGAGTGGGATTTGTAGCACATGTCTAGCTGGATTTTTACAGACTCTAGTTGAGAACATATTGAGAGTGAAGTTGTTAGTCCTGCATCTTAAAACACATTGTTTCGTTAAAAGGGGCAGATTTCTTCATGGAAGTCCAGAAGGTGGTTCTGGTCACGATGTGGGGTATATCTGAGGACACTCTCACCAATTCAGAAAAACCCCTTCCAAACCTGATGTGTGTTTTCATCTAGAGCTTGCTCAGCAATGTTAACAAGCCTTGGGTTTGTTGGCAAAACTGACTTCTCCTGGGCTGTTACAAGATGCTGTGGTTTCAGCCACATTTACCAAGACCAAATTGACCAATGGCCCTTCTTCCCCACAAAAAAGAAAGGAGAGGAACACATAAGGAGATGTACAGGCTTAGAATGAACTGAACTACTTTAATGAAGTATTAATACTACAATTAAAAAAAAAAAAAAGACAAGAAAGTAATGAAATAGATACAACCTTGTCAAGCTCCTGGACTGATGAGCACATCACCAGCAGGCGTTGGGAAAAGTCCCAGACTGGACTTGGTGATGGACAGGACCTGGATTCCAGATCTGGAGTCAGGAATGCTCAGAGTCGGATCAAAGACAGATGAACAGACAGCGTCCTCCATGGCCATCGAAGACAGAGAGCTGACCCTTTGATCCCTCAGCTTTTATACTGAGCATGATGTGGATGAGATGGAATACCCCAGCTGGTCAGGTTTGGGTCCCCTGTCCTGTCCCCTCCTTCCTACAGGGGTGACCCCTTGACGCTTTTCCGCTTCCCACCCTCCAACGGGGCAAATAACGTAATTCCCTGCCCTTGGTCGTTCCAGCAATAAGGATAAGCCTCTGCACCATCCCTTGGTGTCATCAGGTCTCATTGCTGGGAGAGTGAACAGTTTCTGAACAAGGTGCTGTTAATGTCAGAGCTTGGTGAGTTAGAAGAGGCCCAGCTAAAGAAGTAAAACTGTAAAACAGAAAATTGGTTCGTTTTACCTCAAACCAGGACACAAGGTTAGGTCCTTTAGTCAGACTTCAAAGTTTTGGTTGGAGTTTTTAACCTAAAAGACTTGAGACGTAAACGTGTGAGAACCCTGTCTGACCTGAGAATTACAGGGGAGCACCAGGGGGTGAATGTCTGGGTGTTTTGAGTTAAAAACTAAGTCTCAAAAGAAGCTCTGTACACCAGAACTAAGGTTTGGCTTGACAAAAGCTCAAGGACAAAGTCCCCGTGCACCTCATGGGAAGCTTTACTTTGATAAAGACTTTCAGCCTATTATTTAGATCAGCTCAGACAGTTGACCCAAGCTAAGAATGTCACCTTTGGCATTACAGAGCCACTTGCAGAGGAATGAGCCCCTTCTCTGGGGACAGGAATGACCAGCAGTTAACAGACCCAGCCATGAACTGGTCTTGCTGTGTGTCATAGAATTACAGAATGGTTAGAGTTGGAAGGGACCTCAAAGATCATCCAGTTCCAGCCCCCCTGCCCTGGGCAGGGACACCTCCCACCACACCACGTTGCTCCAAACCCCATCCAGCCTGGCCTTGAACCCCTCTAGGGATGGGGCAACCTGTTCCAGTGCCTCATCACCTTCACAGCAAAGAATTTCTTCCTAATATCCAATCTGAATCTCCCCTTTTCCAACTTAAAACCATTAACTCTTGTCTTGGTGTGCAGGGAGAGGTGCCAAGCAGCTCTGAAAGGTGGGTAAAGCTTGGAACTGTGGCTTTCCAGAAATGTTTGTCTATACCTGTGGTGGATTCTTGTTGTGACAACAACACAGTGTTGACGCAGAGCTGTGCTGGACTAACATGCTGAATAGGGATACGTGCCTTCCCTTGGAAGTGGCCTGTGCATGCTGTAAAGCAAGGAGCCCAGGTCATTAAGTCTGTTTCTATTTTGGGACAGAATTCATGGGTCTGGCTTGTCAACTGTTTAAGGACATGAGGGAGCAAGCTACCTTTATGCAGAAGACACACCGAGCTCTCTCTGAGACTAGAAGCCAGGTTTGATTGAAGGAAGAGATTCTAGACGCTGGACACAATTTTCCTTTGGACAAAATAGATGAGGTTGCTTCTCAGTCTGAGAAGCCAGGAAGTGAGTAAACCATTTTCCTCTTGCTTTTGGGTGACGGTCTGACTTTTTTTGAAGCTCTGCTGCTTCTGACCTCCTGCAAAGCTGAACCAGAGAGGTTGACTGATAAACACTTCTGGGAAATTGGGCTACTTTACACTACCCCTTAAAGTTATTAATGCTGTCCAAGCTAAACTCCCCTCTCATCTTCTGTAAACTCCCATGACCTGTCACCTAAAGAACCAAACGGACATGCCTGCTCCATGCTGTTACCCCTTGCTTTATTTGTTGGCTTGTTTCCCTGCTTAAACATCATATAGTCATGGCCAGGAGAATACAGTATTTAACACCTCTCAAACGTAGGTGAGCAACACCGTGAGGCTTACTGCATTAGGGTGATTTTTCTCTAGTGAATTAAAGCAACCTGTGCACGTGTGACTGATGATGAATCTCAGCAACAACCCGTGGAGATGCAGCCTGTACAGTCAGAGCTGTTTTGAGCTGCGGTTGGGAAGACTGAACCTTGCAACATTTAGGTAGGATGTAAAGACATTTGATTTGCTCTTTTTAGTCTTCTAGATTAAACTGTGACGTGCAGGCAAAAGACAAGAGTGAACAGCATAAATACAAGAAGCGCAATGCTTGCCTTTAGCTTTAGCAATGGATTGACTGTCTGACACTTAGGACAACTTCTGCAGATTGCTGGAATGTTTTCTGAATTGGATACAGCTGGGGAACTGTCTGATAGGAAGCTGAAAACTGCCCAGTCCCACAGTGCCTCTATGCCTGTAGTCAAACATGCTAAGAATCTTCCTCCTCTTCCCCTCAACTTTTTGAGGTGTTATATACCCATAAAGCTCTGAATGTGTTGGGCTTGAAGGGATATAAACCTGGTGAACTGGTGCTGTATTCACTAAATTCCAATAATAGTGTGAGAGATCAAACCCTGAAAGGAGCAGCTGGATGTATCCCAATTGACTGCTGGGAGGGATGCAGCGCTGCGCCTGCTGGGGAGCCGGGCCCCAGAAATCCTCTCTGACTTACGGCATCTGGGCTGCTAATTCTGTGTGTAAGTCTTTGTGAAGTGCAATCTTTGCCATTCATCCCTACAATGTGTTTTCTTTCCTTGTGACTGCCACGCAGTGTTTATTTGATCACACTGAGAACCCACATCTTATCTGGTCTTCTAAGTTTTTTTCCTTTTGAAAGAGATAAGGGAGGAAAGGGGGATCAGAGCAGTGAGGGAGGGTGGCGTTGTGAATAAATATCCTATTTGCATCTGCACAGTTCGTCACAGTTGAATATTAAAGCCCCTGTTATTTTCAGCAGCCTTTACAATGAAGTTCTGTTTAATTTTTACCGGAGCTGTAGTTTTGCCTTTTTACCTCCAAGAAGGATGCTCCAGTTGCTCCACACTGGGAGGTTTGTGGAGTTTATGCGGTGCATACATGAATTAGAAACAAATAGGCTCAATTTCCTCAGGTCTTACAGGACTGTTAATGGTTAAACCTTGCTAAGGAATTGTGCTTTCTTCCTTTACTAGTTCCATTGCCTTCATCCAGAAGAACAACATTTTTTCTTCATACAGTCACTAGAAGAAAAAAGTTACTTTGGAAGTGACCCTTGACTATATTGGCTCCCAGGCTGACCCTAGGTTAAAGGATACTGAGATAGCTCAAGCCTGCTTTTTGTCAGCGTTTCTACTCTACAGGAACTCCTGGAGATGCCTTGGTGGGAATCTAGTGATAAAACTGGAGCTCGTTTCTCACTTAAAGAAAGGAAAACAAAACTGAGGAAAGAATGTTTCCTGCTACTCTTTGGTCAGTCGATAAGCTTAATTGGCCGGGCCTGCCTGCTTTACATTGATTGTACCTACTAATAAAAGAGCTATTGATTGGCACTTTATTTAGCACTGGCTTGCATGGACTATAGTTCCTGCTAATGTTATTACTACATCAACCTTTTCCTGTTCCCCAGCTCTTTAGGACTATAAATTATGTCAAATGCCACCAGTGTTTTCAGTATTCTTGGACTCTTGGACAGTTTTCCTTAAGTTTTTGACCTCCTGAGTATACAGTGTGTCATCTCTAATACGTGTGAAAATGTCTAATGGGGTGCAGGAGGAATGTAGATGCTAATTTTTTTATGGAAAAGTACTGGAGTTGTTATGGTTTAACTGGACCTCAGAAATCAAAGAAATTGGTATTTCTTGACATCTATTTAATGTGACTGTGATTAGTGAGCAGGGGTGGCAGATTAATGGAGACAAATACCCATATCTGGAAACTCGCACTATCTTTGTAACCTTGCCGTTACCAGTAGAGGACGGTGTATGGGCTCCTAGCCATACGGGAAAGCCCCAGATAATGGAAAGATGGGGATTGGTTAAATAAACTTGAGGCTAAAAGCAAACATCTCCAGCAGTCCCAGCCTCTGCCCGCGTGATGGTTGGCTGTTTTGTTACCAACGCCAGGGCTGTCCTGAAAGGAGAGCTGTGACTGGAATTGACGGGTTTTGCCTCTTAAAGCACAGAGCAGTGGTCCTGCGCCCATCGCAGGACTGTGTCTGAGACTCTTTGGTAAGAAGTGCTGCTCTTTAACCCCTTTAACAAAACAAAAAACCACACCACAAAAAACTGAACCCCACAAAACAATCACCCAACTCTACAGTCTCAGCCACTAGAGTATGCCCTGAAGTGCCACATCTACTCGCTTCTTAAATACCTCCAGGGATGGGGACTCCACCACCTCCCTGGGCAGGCCTCAGCTTGACTGGAAAGGCCTGCCCAGGGAGGTGGTGGAGTCCCCATCCCTGGAAGTATTTCAGAAACGAGTACATGTGACACTTCAGGGCATGCTCTAGTGGCTGAGATTGTTGGGTTGAGTGATTTGTTTTGTGTGTTCATTTTTTTGTGGTGTGTTTTTTGTTTTGTTTTGGTGTGTGTATGGTTGGACTCCATCTCAGGGATCCCTTCCAACCCTGAAATTTCTGTGATTCTGTGAAATGTCTAAGACATTAATAACAGTTCAGCAAAACCGAGCAAGAACAGCTGGTCAAAGCTAGTATGTGGTCTTCTTTCTCTGGATGATAATCGTCCAAAAAAATTAAACAGTCAAAATACTCAATTTCTGTTGAAGTGGTATGCTAGAAGGAGTCTAGAGTTTCTCTAAATATCGTTATCAAGTTTCGGTCTTTGTGGCTGGAGGAGGTTGTTCATGTAGGGATTACTTAAAAATATTAATTCTGTTGAATCATGAAGTTAATACCTAACTCTTTCCCTCAAGTAAATCTTGTACTGAATTGAATGTCTGGGGACAGGGGTTTAGGTAACCAAGTGGAGATGGTTGCTTGTAGCTGTGAGGAGTTACTATTAAATAAGCATCTGCAACGCAGGATTGCTGAGTTGGCAAGTAGTATTTCACCCCAGCAATTCAGGTGTGGGTAAAATACCTATGATGTTGTTTCTGCAGATCCCAGAAACTTGTGTGAGTCTACTGGGTGATAATAAGGGAATTTGGGCCTCTCAGGACAGATCTATGGGCCAGATGTTGGTGGCTTACCTGGGATTTATGTGTTGGGATCATAGCCTAGGCCTGGGAGAGAGCTTCTTGGGAAGCTTGGCCATTAGTGTCATAGATGGAACGGAACAACACTGAGGTCTCCCAGTGCTGGCCTTAGGCTCTCTGGAAAAACAGAGCAATAACTCACACCGATAGACTGAAGCAGTAATATAAAATATGCTTTAACTTATTGTTTGCTTTCCGATACGGTAATATGACATACAGTTACTTGTGTGTACCATAGCAGGTCAGAGGCGTGGGCAATTCTTTGGAATCTCTTCCTAAATATGTGTCAGGGAAGAATTAGTGGTACCAACAGCCAACATATGCGGTGCTTCACAAACTGAATTGTGAATTCAGCTATAAAGAAATTCAATGGTCCCTGTATTTAAGGCTTCTTTCACTGAGAAAAGCAGTAAGAAATTTTTAAGCAACTTTTTCTAAGCATCCCTTTCAAGTGTAGGATTGGTGTTATCTCTTTTGCAGAATACTGGAACACATTGCAAGAAAAACAGTTTTAATGTGCTAAATCTCTGATTCTTTCTCTGGAATGTTTGCTTTCTCCACTGATTTAGTTTATAATGCGACAGTAAATCTTATTTTGCAGAATCGTTGAGATAGATATGTAAATGTAGCCATGCCTGCATTGCACTCGGGTAAATCTCCATTTTGAGAGAGAAACAAACAAGTGCGTTCTTATATGTGGATCCTTTACCTGTACACCTCTGGTTCTGTGTTTCTTCTGATAAAAGATCATTTGCTGTAGGAGATTCTTAAAACCAGCCCAGAAATTGGAGCCAAAAAAAGTTTGTCAGACCCACATTGCAAACTTCAAATGCAGTCTCTGCTAAAGTGGTAAATTAGTGAGGACCTCGGTAAACTTAAAATCCAGAAGACATGATTCCAACCAATATCCTAATGTTTTTTTGTGTTTTCCCCATGCCCATCAAATAATCTTTCAGATTAAAAAAAAAAAAACACCTTTGTGGTTAATGAAAAGTTGGAGACAAAGTGTAACTTGTTTCCTCATATCAAAGGCTATTTCTCTAACGTTTATTTCCCATGCTTTTAAAAGAACCTTGTTTTGTTTTGTTTTTGAAAAGAAAGAAAATTTTAGATCTCAAACAGTAAGACTAACAGATGAATCTACATGTCATTCCAGAGAAAACAGCATTTTTCACAGCTTCAGAGGTTTAATCTGCAAAGCAGCAGCATGTGAGGCTTGTGGCTGGAGGCACCAAAGCCCAGGGCCTTGGTTTTGATACCATTCTGAACTTCACAGAGCAGTGCTGATTTATAGCAGTTGAGGATCTGGCTCTGAACTGCTTGTGGAGACCTGACATCACTCATGGCACTTGGGAGTTTTATAACTTCATTCTTCCTTCTTGCTCCTGTTACGATAAATGTGATGAGGAGCAAATTACTTGGGCTTTGCTAGTAGTGCTCTGTTACAACTGCAGTGGGTTTGCATTCCAATGTTTACTTTTTGTTTCAGTGTCTGAGCTTTTAACTGATGGATATTGCCCTGCATTTGAAGTGCTTTCAGATTGCATTTATGTATAGGACCGTTGCTCATCTCCCTGGCATTTCCTGAAGTGCTCACTGCAATTTTCATGTTGTACTTACCTTTTAGTATAGTGTCTTCTGTGTGGCAGCGCTTGCACATAGAATTGCATGGAACTTGTTGGCCCTTCTTTTAGAAAATGGTACCTGGAGGTGGAAGCTACAGTTTTGTGAGTGTACATGGTGGGGGACAACTGGCTTGTGTGCTGCAAAGCCATCTGGCCAGCTTTGTGACTGGGCTTGCCCTCTTGGCCCTGTTGTTGGTGTTCTGGTCTCGGTGAGAAGGCTGGGTGCCACGGTGCTCACCCCTCTCCTGGGGCAGGGATTCAGCACAACAGGGACTCGGGCGGGCAGAGTTCTGGGTGACCATTCCCCAGGGTCCTCTTGTGCTTTCCTGCCACAGGGGAGCACTTGCTGCACCATTACCCTGACCATGGAAGGCACAGGGGAGTCAAGGAGGACCCAGAGGTTTTGTGTGCACACTGCAGGTAAAACTTACTGGAGGCAAAGCAGGTTAGAAAGGAACAGAGGAAGCATGATATATGTCTTCTGTTATTAATTGTGTGTGTGATTTAGAAGTGTAATGAACCTGTCCCTGTAATTGCAGCTGCTCAGGGCAGGGCAATTGCGCAGGGCAGTGGTGGAGCTGGCAAGGTGATGGTGGCTGTGGTTGCTCCAGGGCTCTTTAGCCTCTCTGGGCTCTGCTGAAACACCACAGGAGTGCTAAGAGCTGGGGCTGTGCAGCACGGTGGGAGCTGGGCTGCTGCTGGAAACTTGAGGCATTTGGGACAAGGCTGCTGTGCCTGTGAGCTCTCTGAGTTGTGGTGGTTTAAATCTGGCAGCCTGGCATCCCCTCACAAGGAGAGGGGAAGACTCTCTTGGGTTACCCCCTGCCAATGATGTTCAACTGAGGACTAGAACATATGAATGTGGACCATGGGCAGCTGTTTTAACAGATCTGTGACTCCTGCAGATAATGTGATGTCCCTGTTCTCTGCACTGCATCCCCAGCACTGGGATGCACGTGGGAAATACTCTGAGATATGCCCAGAACAAACTGCAGAATAAGATCTGTAAGAGGAGAGGTGGAGGGAAATGAAGGTATACCCGCAAACACAGCAATGTTAACCCAAAAATCAAGACCAAAGAATGTGAATGTGTGTCAGAAGTGGGTGTCATCTTCTGCTGGTGCTCCTTCCTGCTGTTCTTCCACTATGGGCTTGGCTCCTGGTGGGAAGGTTCCATTCTTTAGCTGGTGCAAGTTAAAAAATCAGCTAACTAATTCCATAATTATTTTTCAAGAAGCAAAATGCAGCTTTACAAGTTGCATTTGGATATACCAGGGTGTGTTTGATAGTGCTTCATACCTCACAGTGCTCCCAAGGCAAATATTAATTGCCCCATAAAACACGCTCTGTCGTGTCTTGTGGCTCAACGTGTTACATGTCTGTGCAAACTTGTTTTATAGCCCTAACAGCCCACTACTGCTTCTGAGAAATGTTTTCCATTTAATGGGGGAAAGAAAAACAACATTTAGAAGTATTATAATGGTGACAAGGAAGAAAGAATGCTATAGAATTTCCACTGGCCAGAAAAGCCGTCACAGATTAAACACCTGTTATAAATGGCTGCACATAAATTATTTTGCATTAACAAGTCTTCCGTCTAGAGAACAAATCCATCTCCTCTAATTTTGAAGCATTACCTGGTATCTGGGGCAAACGTTGCCTTAATTTGACTTGGGGCAAAAGTAGGAGGGTATGTGCAGCTGCAGCCACATCCTGCAGCCAAGCTGTTCTTGGGGCTCCAGAACATGCTGTGGGCTTCATAACCTCATTGCATGCAAAAGCCAGTTGCTGTGGCTCTCACTGTTATTTATCCAAGATGTTTCCACGGTAATTACGGCAACTAAAAGCAACGGAGTAGACCTCTTGACTATTTAATTGTCCTTTCCAAGTCTTCTAGTTCCCACTCCCACATCTCCAGGAATGAGAATGAGCGAGCCAGCAAGCCGGATTACAGCCGAGCCCCAAAGACTCGCATGTGGTGTAGCTTCACTGAGGTCAAAAAGCATTATTTCCAGGGTCTAATTGCAAGCATGTGGCCGAGTCCTTGCGGGGCTGGGTTCTGACTAAAGGAGAGAATATCATTGCATGTACATGCTAATAGGTGTAGGGCTGTAGGGTTTGTGAGAATGCATCCGTCCACCTAGTTTAGGTGCCCACACCGTAGGACAAGCCTCCTTCTGTGCTGAACAGGAGGAGATGCTGAACAGGAGGAGATGCTCTTCCCAATCACCTGGAAGATTACCTTGGGTTTCCTTCTTCAAGATCACTTCTAAGGTAGATCTTCAGGATCACAGTAAGCTTAGTTGCTCTCCCAGTTTCTTTCTGGTTGTCTTCTGAACTGGAATTGTGAGCGGGCTCGTAGTCAAGCCACAGTAAGGGGTTTGGAACTTGCTGTTCCTCTTTAAAAGGTATTTTTAGCCTGTTTTCCCCTGTGCAGTAAGTAGTTAATACTGGATTTAGTACCTGCTGTGCTGTGAGCTATTACCTCTGTGATATGGGAGCGTTTTATAGCCACTTTTCACTCTGTACCGCTGGCAGAATGATTTTGTGATGTGTATAGATGTTGAAGATTCAGGCCTCAGATTTGTCGGTGTGTTGCCAAGTATCTAGCACAGGCACCCAATTAAACTGTAATTTAGTTTTTCTTGGTTTGTGCTTTGCTAAATCTGGATGATTTTTCTGCATTTAGCTCAAAAGTGAGGAAAGATGTAAAGATATTCAAGTGACAAGTCTCTGGCAAGGAGGAGATCTGACTGAAATTTACTCATTAAAAACTGCAAAAATACAACTTTCTCTACGAAAACTAAAGTGAAAGTCTGGCTGAGATTTGGGCCAGAATACTTGTGTTGCTGTGACTGGCATGTGATATACACAACTTCTGTGTATAATAAAGACACGGTATTTCCAGGCAGTGCTGCTACACAGGAGTTGAGCAAGAAATTGTTGTTATTCGCAAGTAATGCAATGTGAAGTGAAAGGATACTCTAATTTATGAATAAGTAATCCTTGCTTTTACAAGAGTTAATTCCATTATGCATAAATAGTTTTCATTTTACAGTTGTAAAATCAGTTGAAGTTAGAACCTAATTCATAAGCAAACGTTTTGAAGATTTATGAAGCATTCCCTTTGTGTTCTAGGGACACACGAGGAATGTACTCTCCCCGCCCATGGAAATTATCCCTTGTGAAATCCATTTTTGTGATTTATCAATTCTCTCTACCCTCACTTGCAGGCTAATGTGTCTGAGAGCTACAGTGCCTAACAGTCTTTTAAATCAAGGCGAAATAAGGAGGTTTGTTAAAGTAGATTAAGAATAAGTTGAAGGGGGCAGTTCCACCAACAGCTACCCATGTGCATGTCCTGGCTGCTTCCAAGAGCTCCGGTCAAAGTAGTGCTTTGTGCTCTTGGCCCCTCACAGTCCTGACCAGCGCTGAACAGTGTGCTCAGCCTGCTTCTGCTGAAGCCTCTGATGGCTGGAGAGCAGCCCTGAGGAGACAGACTTGGGAGTGCTCATGGATGAGAAGCTCAACAGTTTTTCCACTGAAAGAGGTGAGATTTAGATGAGATAATAGGAAGAACTTCTTTGCTGTGAGGGTGGTAAGACCCTGGCCATGGCTGCCTAGAGAAGCTGTGGCTGCCCCATCCCTGGAGGGGTTCAAGGCCAGGCTGGATGGGAGTTGGAGCAACCTGTTCTGGTGGGAGGTGTCCCACCCCATGGCAGGGGGGTTGGAACTGGATGATCTTTAAGGTCCCTTCCAACTCCAACCATTCTGTGATTAATTCACCGGGGCAGAAGAAATGAGCAGCAAAACAGATCATCATACGCTTCTGAATGGAAATATTTACTGACTAGTTTGAGACAACTCAACATTTAAATCACCGGTGGCATCCTTTAATATTGACTAAGGCAAATACTCCACTGACAGTGTTAGTCAATATATATTTATATGTAAGTATGTAAATCAACATGAGATGTTTTTACTGTATGCTTAATGTCCCTGAGTTATGTGCTTCTGGTTCTGAAACAATGAACCAGAGGCTGGAAATCATTTTGGTCTTGACAAAAAGTGCTGCCTTCCTTAAAACATTCACGTTTTAGGTAATTGGCTGCAGCACCTGACAGCACCACTGTAGCCTAATTGAAGCCCTGCCTCAGCAGTGCCACCATAAACCACACTTTCTAGAGTTCATAACCAGGGCAAATTTGGGGGGGTGGGAGGGCGCCAAGTTTTTAAAGCTGCAATATGATACCGAAAGTCTCAGTAACTGGATCATTTTGAAAACATCTCCTTAAATAAATCACGTCACATTTAGGAAAATGTTCAGCTGTAAGAATTGTTTGGCTGGAAGTCCAAAGCTGATAGGTCAAGGTGGCTCGATTTGAGCCAAATTCGTGAATATCAGCCCGTGGTCATGAATATGTAATGGGCAGGAGCTGATATAATTCACATGGCTTTCCTGCTTCCAACTCCATACCAGCTCCCAAAGCAGCAGTGCTTCCACAGGGGACCTGTCACATATCTCGTGTCTCATGATGCTATCACATACATCACTTACCTATAAATATCTCTTACGCCTCAGTATTGCACAAATGTATGATTACCCTGAAAAATGGGTTTTGGCAGGGTGAGGGTCAGGCTGAGCTCAGACTGATTTGGCCCCTGCTGGGAGGTGGCACTTCAGTAGGATGGCTGTAGCAGAATGAGCCCATACCAAGAAGGTGATACCTTTTTTTCTGTTACTGATTCCTTAAAGAAGTTTCAGCCTTCCAGTGAATAACCACAAAATATTACCAAAACCCTCAAAACAGGCAAATATACCAAAACTGATAAGAAACTCAAGCCCCAGCAAGTCTAGGGCAGCTTGCCATTAATCTTTTTACGATTATATGTTTGTATTCAGTGGCATATTCATCTGATCTGGCTCTCTGTGGGATTGTAATTTGATGACCCTAATGATTATCGAGGAATAATTTTTTCATTGGGGAGAGGAATGTAGCACAGCCAATTTGGGTGATGGCATAAGTGATTCAATGGTTTAAATACTAAAACAATTTGAAACATCTTTAGGAAGGCTTAATTGGAGGGCATTTTTTCAAGCCTACTTAGCTAAAAGTAATTAAAAAGGAGAGAAAAACCAGCGTAATTGAGGCTATTGGCAAGGGTTAAAAAATAAAAAATGCTGTGTCAGTGTCTGTCCTGGGAGAGCAGCAGAACCCTCAGGCACCACATTCATAGTCATTGCAGGCAAGTAAATAACAAAAAGAAAAAAAATCTTAGGCCATTGCCTGGAGAGGGGCTTAAAAATATTAAGAAAGCAGACAAGAGCAATAAACAGTCCTTGCAGCTTTCCCCGAAGCAGGAAGACTGTCAGGAATAGCTTTTAAAAAAATTGAAAAAAATAAATAATCCAGGAACTCTGGGCATGAATGAACTTAGCTCTGGTGATGTTTCAGTGACACACATCAAAGCATACCTTCTATGTGTAAATTTGCCTGACACATTTTTAAAGTCTCCGTGGGGTATTTGCTGCTGTTATCAGTTAAACCCGAGAACCCTAATTATATTACATTTGAAATTTGATGGCCTGTTTTATGCAGGAGGTCAGCTCAGACTGCACTGGTCCCTGCTGGCTTTCGTATTTATGAAAGTAATGGGTAAAGAAAGGGTCTCATCCTGCAAATGCTCAGGCAGCTGAGTAGGTGACTTCAAAAATATTGACTACAGGGCTCAGTAATGTTATATTTCTAAATATCTGGAAACTGAAATCCTGAGTATCTATCACTCTTTCCTTAAACTGAAATATTTACTGCTACAATACAAAGCTACAAAATATTTTACGTGTATTTTATGTAAGGGATGGGTTTAAGTTACTCCTTAATTCTGATCGTGCCCATTTAGGCACATGCTGTTGATGCTGCATGAATTTGTGCAATGAAGATATTTTTGGACTAGGGAGAAAATTTCCTTCTGCTGCAGTGTGCATCACTAGCTCTCCTCTTGGCTTTATGGCCCGTTAGCGGAGGCATTTGTATTTTGTTGTCTTGCACTGTTGTATCTATAACTTCCAGGAGGAGGAGGGGGGTGAGAGTGGCTCCAACTGTTGAATTTTCACTGAATTTGGCTGTGCTTACTTTGGCGGGGTGGCTGGTGGAATGGATCTGGCTTATTGGGAGTCGGCGTGGCTTTCGCGTGCTGCCTGGCTAGGACTGGCGACCATCTGTTTGAAAGGGGCCACCCATCTATAAGGCAGAGAAGAATATTGGTTATTTTTTGTTAAGTGGTTTTGATGGGAGGTTATATTTTTCCCATCTAATTCTCCGCGGCTCCAATCCTGATAAAACCATCGGACTTGGACTGGTAAGGAAGGACACTTCACCTGTATGACTTGGATCTGCTCCGTAAGGAAGCTGGCATTATTTTAGCTTTCTCTGTCACCTCAGAATGCTGCTAATGAGTAGGAGGCTGTAAGACACACCTTCCCCTTGGTGCCTCTGCCAGGTTATTAACTTTGATGTGTCAGTGTCAGGAAATAACGTCAAAACCCAATCTTCTTAACAGCCTATTGTAGAGGGTTGAAAGGCAACTCAAACTAACAGGAATACAGAAAAGTTGAGTAAAAGACCTTCTCTGTGATTCTAAAAGATTTGTCTAGGTTGGAAAGGACCTTTGAGATCATCTAGTCCAACCATCAACCTAACTCTGATAAAAACCCAACCAAACGAACAAAAAAACACACCCCATACCCCCCAAAAACTCAACCTCCAAAAACTAACAACCTATCACTAAACCACGTCACTGAGTGCTGTCTCAACCTGTCTTCTAAATCCCTCCAGGGATGGTGCCTCAACCCCTTCCCTGGGCAGCCCATTTTTCCTGATATCCAATCTGAACCTCGCCTGGTGCAAATTGAGACTGTTTCCTGTTGTCCCATTGCATGTGACTTGGGAGAAGAGACTGACTGACCGCCCATGGCTACACCCTTCTTTCAGGTAGTTCTAGAGAGCGAGAAGGTCTCCCCTTAGCCTCGTTTTCTCCAGGCTGAACCTTCCCAGCTCCCTCAGCTGCTCCTCACAAATTCTTCAGCCGTCTCTTCTCCTTCTCCAGACCCCTCACCAGCTCGATTGCCCTTCTCTGGACCTGCTCCAGCACCTTGAGGTCTTTTTTTGTGGTGAGGGGCCCAAAAGTGGACACAGCACTTGAGGTGGGGCCTCACCAGTGCCCAGTACAGGGGGATGGTCACCTCCTGAGTCCTACTCATCACACTGTTCCTGATCCAGGCCAGGATGCTGGTGGCTATTTTCTGGGTCAGTTTAATATGCTGTTAGAACTGAGGCAGTTTAACGACTTTTTGTTTATAAGCATATAAAATGACAAGTTTGCTTATTCTCTTCTGAAGATTAACATCAAATGAAAGCTCTACTGTAGCCTCTGTCTTAGCTTTTTCCAGATAGCTGTCTATTTTTCAGTCTTTTCAGAATCAGTCTTTCAATTGTGAATAGATCAAGAGTCACTTGGTGGTGTAATTCCCATCCAGTCTCGTAAGCTAAGCAGAGTGCTTGGGTATTGGTTCTCCCAGGAAACCTAAAAGGCAGAGTACCAAAGATGACTTACCTGGCACTGCCCTTCCTCTAGCACTGACCGTAGATCAGAGCTTGTTCTTAGCAAACAATTTATTGGCAGAGTTCTTCCAGACTAGACAGCGATCTCTGCTGTGGCAAGCATTTAAGAAGGGATGGATTTTTATAAGAGAAATATATGGTCCTGTTTGTCGTATCTAACTCCAAACTGGGTGATCAGTACTTAATCTCCCCTCTGATGGAACCACTGTGATTTGAATAGAAAAAGAAAAACAGCTCAAGTGGGCCTGGAGTTTCAAACGTGACAGGGAATCCCAGTGGTTTGGGTTCACAGACCAAACTGAGATGTTCCTGAAAGGCCTGATGGTAGATGTATGTGTTTAAAGTCTACTGGAAGTCAGACCCATGAGTATCCACTGCCTTGGAAACTCCAAAACGGGGACAACGAAGGTTGCCCCACTCCTTTAGGGAAGCTTTCATCTGATGCCCAAGGGAGCCTAAAGACAAAATGAGGGAAACATTCTCATCAAAAAAATCTACAGAAAAGGGAAAGAAGGATAAACATCAAACCATTCACCTACTTTCAGATAGGAGTGTTCAAATTTGAAATTTGCAACAAGGAAATGTAGATATTTTGTGTTCTAAAAAGTTCTGAAGCAACGATCATCGGTTTTATAGCCAAACTCTTCAAGGGTGTAGTGTAATTCTTTTGTAGTAACCAACGTTTGCTGCATTTTTATTTGCAGTAGGGACAACTTTTCTATATTATCTTATGGGACTGTTTTCTCAGACTTGTTAGCCATCGTATAAAACTGAGTAAGTTTAAGGCTTAATGACTATGAAAAATTAGAGTTATCCTCTAGAGGACAATAATATCATTAGTAGAATTATCGATACTCTGATAATGCAACAAGACCATTAAGCTCATTGTTCACCAGGGAGATATGTATGTGGGATATCTCGTGTGTTGTGAAGTCCAATAATCCCTGACGCCTGAGTTTGAAACGTGTAGCTTGTAGGTGGAAGGAAGGCTGTGCAGTGCACTTAGTGCAGTTTCCCACTTGCTTGTAACCCCCTGAAGGATGAGTGGATACCCTGTCCCTCTGCCTTGGCTTTCCTTCTCTGTCATCCAGCTGAAAAGGAATGGGAGGCAACTTGAACGCATAGAAGTTCTGATTCTGTACTGTTAAAACTGCCTGGGTGCTGATGCTGTTGCTGTGTGGCTCTTAACTCAAGCTACTCCACCAGTGTGCTGCTTGTAAACAGTCATATGAATCCACAGACCTTGTTCTGCTCGTGTTAATGTGCAGGAAGAAGAGAGAAGATGAGGTGGAGCTAGAAGAGTGGAAGGTGCAGATGCTCACTTGGTACTTCTTGGTACTGAATTTCCATTTATATATGCAACCCATGGAAATGGGCTTGTTTTAGGCACACAGGTGTGTTTACAGGTCCTGAGCTGGCCTCTAGTGAGGAGTTACAGGAGGAGCCCCCAAAGCATTGCCTAAACTGGGACCATCTGGGCTTTCTTGGACCTGAGTGGAGTTACTAGTAATCCCTAAGCAGTGACTGGGCACAGTCTGCAGGACAGCTTCTCCTCAGTACAGATGTGGATTTGCTCCAGGGCAGGGAGGTGGGGATGTGGGAGTGTGTGTGCAGTGGAGGTTATGATGTGCTGAAGAGGGCTAAAAAAAACCTGAGGTCAGAAGGCAACTTTCACCAGGGAAGTGGCTCACAACTGCTCCGACTCTGAGCTTTGGCTTGATGCTACAATCTAAGCCTAAATAATTTGTGATGGAATGACAAAAGCTCCTTTGGCTTTCATGTTACACTGCACCTTCTGAATTTTTTAAGGATTGAGTCCTAGATACTTTATATGTGGATGGTTTTACATTTAATGAGGTGCTGCTAATTTTCAGTTTAGTCTATTTATTCTTCATTATGAGGAGCAGAAGCAGCTGCTAATTCCCCTTGAGACTGTTCACGTAGCATACCTGCACCCACCCACGTATCCTCATAAATTGTTTCCTGAACTAAAATGAGCTCTCAGTATTCATTTACTTGCTTTTGGCAGATTTAAGTGGGAATATAAATCTGCATCCGCTTTTTGATTCACAAATGCATTTTATTCCATAAAGAATTCATGCGGCCACATATGAAAACTGCACCTCTGCTTCTGCTAAGTTATAATCTTTCCCTTCTGTCAGATTGTTTCTCTCCCCTGCCCCCATTTGCCTGCTCCCATATTGCTAAATAACAGTAGTTTTAGTACTGCCAGAACAGAATATTCACTAGCAATTCTCAATTCTGACATCCTAAAGCCCTAGAGTCATATTTCAGGCCTGGATGGCACTTAAAGGCCCATAATCTTTTGCTGAATGGGTTTTGCAATACACAAGCTGAGGCAAATTATTCAGTTTAAGAACCTGAGCTGCTGCGGGAATTCAGGGCTGGAACGTGGTGTGCACCATTGTTTTTAATTATTTATTTATTTAGAAAAATGTTTGAGCAGGCAAACCTGCAGGGATGGAACATTTCACATATCGTTAGTTCCTGGCACCACGGCCTTGGAAAAGAAAGTGCAGCCATTGCACCATCCTCGATGTTCAAGCTCAAGCGTGGAGTGGAAAACTTACCCAGAAGAAACCAGTGATGAGGACTGGGAGAGGGTTGGAGGGGAGAGAAGGATCCTTGGGGGGTGAGTGACTTTCCAGTCAAGGAGTACGGGATTTAGTAACAATAAATACAATTCTCAGACCGTGCTGATAAGCATGCTTTGATGTGTTTGATGTGGAAACCCTTTATTGAGATGTGTGTGTGGGGAAGTGTCTGTTTGTGGTGAAGCCCTCTTCACCAGGCTGAAGGAGCTAGGGTTGTTCAGCCTGGAGAAGAGGAGGCTCTGAGGAGACCTAAGAGCAGCCTTCCGGGACCTGAAGGGGGCTCCGGGAAGGCTGGGGAGAGTCTGTTTCCAAAGGCCTGCAGTGACCGGACGAGGGGCAATGGCTTGAAGTTGGAGAAGAGCAGCTTTAGGTTGGATATTAGGATCAAGTTCTTTCCTCTGAGGGTGGTGGAACCCTGGAGCAGGTTGCCCAGGGAGGTGGTCGAGGCCCATTCCCTCGAGATATTCCAGGTGAGGCTGGATGAGGCCCTGGGCAACCTGGTCTAGTTGGGGGTGTCCCTGTGACTGCGGGGAGGTGGGACTAGATGGCCTTTGGAGGTCCCTTTGGGCCTGGATGATTCTATGATTCTTGGTGGAGGCCCCATGGTGAAGCCATTTTCATAATTTTATGCTATGGCTACTAAAAGTTTCCAGTGAATAAGTTTAAGGGATTCCCGTTGTGAGCTGAGTTTAGTACGCAAATACATATGGCAGTTTTACTGTCTTTTAGGTAAGATATAAAATAAGTGACTATGGCAGTACAGAGAATTTCTTTAAACCTCTTTAAACTTCCAATGAAAAAAAAATACATATATTGTATGTGTAATACTATAAATATGTTAAAATACTAATGTCTTTATTTCTTCAGGTTTTAGAAGTTAGTCTGTTTCTACATATATTTTTAGTCTGAACCCAGTAATTATTTTATGTCTTCCTTTTCCCTTTCTCTATGAAATTCCTAGAGCATTCCTTCAGGTTTAACTCATTGGTAACTCCAGGATCCTGCCCTTGTTATGAGGTGGGTGTTTTGGGTTGTGCTCACAGGTGGTGCGGTTCTGTCAGGAAATCAGCCCTGGGTATCCAGATCTTCAATTGGAGTGTGGTGACAACTTTTATTTCCTCTGCTGGAAGATTTGGCTCTGTAATGAATGGGAATGAAGCAAAATGGGGAGGGACTCTTCGTCAGGAAGTCTAGTGACAGGATGAGGGGTAATGGTTTTAAATTGGAAGAGGGGAGATTTAGATGAGATATTAGGAAGAAGTTCTTTCCTGTGAGGGTGGTGAGGCACTGGAACAGGTTGCCCAGGGAAGTTGTTGATGCCCCATCCCTGGAAGTGTTTAAGGCCAGGCTGGATGGGGCTTTGAGCAACCTGCTCTAGGGAGAGGTGTCCCTGCCCGTGGCAGGGGGGTTGGAACTGGATGATTTTTAAGTTCCCTTCCAACTCTAACCATTCTATGATTCTATGAAAATATGGGAGTATTTCAGAGGTGGGTTTGTACGCGTGGAGACTTTCAAATCGAAAGGCATGATCAAAATTCAATAATATATTTATTAAGATTCCTGCTACACATACTGTGTTGAGGTAATCAAAGACAATAAATACAGCATTCACCGTGAAGTTAGGACCACAGTCCCATTGGTGTGTTTCTTGTTCAGCTTGCATTGACAGAGACAGGAGACACCTGAAGATATTTGCAGGCTAAATTCTGGCCCAAAAATGAGATATTTCTGTTTTCATTTTAAAAGAGATTTTTGAGAAAGTACTCACCTCCACCATTAATAGAAACAAGAAGCAGCAAGTGATCATGCGGTAAGTGGCCAAGCCCGCAGCAGGATTTGGGGCTGTGTAGTTGTGTCAATTTGCACGAGGCCAGAACCTGGCGCAAATTTCAAATCCCTTCAGCGCCTGAGCTTTTAGCTCAGTAACGAGGTTCCAACCGCATCACAAACCTCTCCTTCACACGATCCCTTGCTTACTCTGTTCCAGGATTTACCTAAAATCACAGGAGAAATCATCCTTTCTAGCCTTATTACTCTTTTTTTGTAGTGTCTCATCCATTCAGGAGCTGCGTGTGCCAGGTTTCATCTGCCTACTCGGGGACCCGCTCGCTGGCACACGCTGCTGCTTTCTGGCAATGCCAACCTAGTTTAACTTCAGCAACCTGAAGGACCAGTTGTGCCAACAGTTTAAAGACATAGCTCTCATTGAACATGAAGTATTTAAACTCGTATGGCTTTCTACCCCCGGGTAACAAAGCATTAGCAGCTTTCACCTTGGAGGTCTGATCATCTGCTCTTTTTTTTTTTCCCCCCAAAGATTAAAAGGCTATGTTAGCAATGCCAGAGGTGCTACCCTTGAGGGGCTGCTTGGAGTCACTTCTTAGCAGATGATAGGACTTTTGGAAAAGACAACTTTATCTCTTCTCGGTGTAATTAGTCTCTCTAAACAGCTTTTTTTTGCAGTCTGGAGCAATTTAGATGGGGTAACTGCAATTAAGATGATGCTGTCAGAAAACTACTTGAAATTGACTTTGCTTATTTGTTTTAAAAGTCCATGAGTTTTTGGAATTATTTTGGCTGTCATTCTACTGCAATTCAATATATAACACAGGAACTAACAGTACCGTGAGGTGTTCAACTGAGCTTGTGCTCTGTGGGCAGGTACTACCTGGGCTTGAGCAAGCAACTGTGAGGTCCGCAGCCAAGACCTGCAGCTCTCAGCCCTGCTGGGCTTGCACAGTTCAGCCCATCTTGGCCTGTGGGAGAGCTTTGGTTGAACTTACTGCATGAAGCTTTGGTTGAAAGAAAGTGTCTGTGGTATGTGGCAGGCGAGCACTGAGCACTGCTGTCCCCACCAAGATTGCTCTCCTGGCACCTGCTTACAGCCCAGCAAGGTTCTAGGTGTGTGGCACTCACCACAAGCAAGAAACGAGGTAGGCACAAGCCAAAATGTTTGAGCTATCTACTTACTTAGGCCTCTCAGGTTGCTGAGGGCTTGAAAGAGCCTTGTCCCTGCCGTCAGTGGGTGTCTGTAGAAAGGCAGCAATCTGGCTGCGACTGGTGTGTTCATCAAGCTGTAGGACTGAAGAAATTAGGCAGGACCCCAGCTGTCTGGGCCCAAGTTGGTTCTCTTAAAGCATATCTTTGGTTATCAAGTTGGTTCTCTTAAAGCGTATCTTTTTGCCAAGCACTTCACTCTACTCAGCTGTAATTCACTGTTGATGTATACATAAGTTCTAGCATCTCATCAATCTCCTTTGTACTCTGGAATAGGCAGTGTTGGTGATACCAGTTTAGATACACAAATGTGACTCTTGTGGGTTGTGTTGTCTATATTAAAAAAAAATAATTGTATATGTATTATTGAACATATTATTCTTGGTGTTTTGGCATGGATCACTGCCTCCAGAAATATTTTGTAGGTTTTATATGCTTTTACAGCACTAAGCTGTATTATATTTCCTGTATTTGTGTTGGCCTAAATGGATTGAATTTAGCTAAAACCTTGGATTTAGTTCAGCTTGCTGGTGGAAATTTATTTTTGTTGTATAGCCAGATACATCCAAAGTCTTGAGAAACAGAGGGTGTGGAGAATCAGTTGCTTATTTGCTTAGGGTATCCCAGGAAGAACACAGTGTTGCAGGGCTTTGTAGCAGCTTAGTCCCAAAGCCCTCAAAGTACTGAAGATGAGAATGACAAGTGTTGCAGGGAAGACTTTCTACTTAGCTTGGGCTTGATGTTTCTGAGAACCTCTAAAATGTTTCCCATTTGTGTGACAAGTAACAAAGCAAGGTCAATTCAGTGGGTAACATCTGTAGAAGGGACCTCAGTGTGTTCTGGTGGGGTCCTGGTGGCTGTGACTTCAAATCCCACTGGAGCACAGAGGCACAGGAGGATTGTCTGCTGTGGGTGTTGTGGAAGTCTGATGGACGGACTTGTGATGTGTTTCAGAGAAAGAGTCACACTTCACTGGAATTAACTGGGAGACTCTTGGGGTGGACCTCTGGCTGAGGCCCTCAAAATGTTTGAGAATCTGGGTATAGTGCCAGCTTTGATAAAGGAAATGCTGTACAATAAAAAAAAAGATAAGAAAAATCCTATTTAAAAAGAAAGAGAAAGAAAACTTAAAGTAGTAATGAAAGACATGGATACTTGGAAACTTATTGATGCCAAAGATAATCTTCAGTGACTTCTAAGCAAAGTGTGCTTTTTTTTTTTTTAAGACACCTATATGTAAATTACTTCATTGGGGATTTTTTTTTAAAGTTTGTTTTTTTTCTTTTTCTTGAAGAGTAAAGTGCCTGTCTTTATACTTTGAAAACCGTTGCCTTTTGTGTTAGAGTCTATTTAAGAAGAATTACTTCACCTAATTATGTGAAACTCATCAGATGAACTAAATTAAACTTTTTTAAACTTCTAGTTTTCCAAGTCGTTGTCTCAGGAGGGAATTCTGAGATGTGCTGAGATGTGTGTTTATTGTAGCTTTGTTTTTACTGGCAGTGAAGTTCTGAGGGGTCATTTCCTTCAGGTTTGATGCATCCCAGTTGCTTGTAGGAGCTGTGTCTCAAGGTACAAGTTGGAGAAATCATAGAATGGTTCGAGTTGGAAGGGACCTCAAAGATCATCCAGTTCCAGCCCCCCTGCCATGGGCAGGGACACCTCCCACCACACCAGGTTGCTCCAAGCCCCATCCAGCCTGGCCTTGAACCCCTCCAGGGATGGGGCAGCCACAGCTCCTCTGGGCAACCTGTTCCAGTGCCTCACCACCCTCACACCAAAGAAGTTCTTCCTAATATCCAATCTAAATCTCCTCTCTTCCAATTTAAAACCATTCCCCCTTGTCCTGTCCCTCCACTCCCTAATCAAGAGTCCCTCTCCAGCTCTCCTGGAGCTCCCTTCAGATCCTGGAAGGCTGCTCTCAGGTCTCCCCAGAGCCTTCTCTTCTCCAGACTGAACAGCCCCAGCCCTCTCAGCCTGTCCTCATAGCAGAGGTGCTCCAGCCCTCTGAGCATCTTGGTGGCCCTCTGCTGGACCTGTTCCACCAGGTCCATGTCCTTTCTGTGTTGAGGACTCCAGAGCTGGAGACAGGACTCCAGGTGGGGCTTCAGGAGCGCACAGTGAGAAATACCTGGCCGCAGTACAAAAAGTAATTTTCTTATCTTAGAGGGATGTCGTTATTGTTTGTTCTGAACATACGTCAGCAGCATGGAGAGTTCCTCTACTAACATTCAGAGATGGTCATAGCTGTTTTCTGATGCCTAAAGTATCCAAATTGAAACTGAAACTGCAAAGGGCTATGAAATATTAATGCAGTGGTTTGGGGCTTATTACTATAAGAGACCACGGATAAGGCTTGTGCAGCCAATTCTTACATCTTTTTGGTTCAGGTTGAGGCTAATTTTGTGAAAGATGTCTGTCTGACTTGACTTCTAGTAAACAGAAAGTATTAAAAATAGTTTTATGGCTAATCCCTTGCTTGATACAGAATCTCCCTTTCTGCTGGAAAAAGGTGGAATTTTACTGAACCCATTAAAATTAATTGTTTAGTCCCTTGCATGTCCCTGACTGCTTCTTGTGTTCAGATAAAACATCTATCATGCATAACTGTTACGTAATTTTAAGTAAAATTAAATAACTGACTAATGCTAATTTACAGCCTTTTCAGGATTAGTTTAATTCCACATGAGTTCCATAGGGGAGTTCAGCAGAGTTAGCCCCTGTGTTGAAGGTGTGTCCCCTGTTGTTAGAACCAAGCAGGTAGTATTTTGGGGAAAGATGGAGAAAAAAAGAACATGCAGATTAGGATAAGCATGAGGAGAAAGCTCAGGTGGACTGTGATGTCTTTGCAAGCCAGAGAGATGTAAAGAACTACTGAATGTGAACCTCCCTCTCGTTGCGCATGAGTCTTTTTTTCCACTATGATATGGAGATCATGCACTTCCCGAGTTCAGTATTCTCTTTGGTAGAAGAAGAATAAATTATATAAAAGGTAGTTTCCCTTTATTAGGTATACGCAGAAAAAAAAATATAGATCTAGGCTGCCTTCTGCACAAAGATGTCATCTGCCAAGGAATGGAAGGGTTTGGACTTTGTTTTTTTCAAATAGGTTTTCTGTTCAGAGTGTATGATTTACCAAGGAGATACTTTAGTATGGGTGGAAGTTTTATTCATGAAGTCTGCCTACCTGAAAGACCAGACCATGAGTTATCACCAAAATACACCTCTTCAGTATCAGATGTGCAATTGTCCTATAACCCCAGATGCTTATGACATGGAAGTGGGCAAGGCAACCTGCCACTTTTCTCATCTAAGGCAAGGAAAAAAACTGGAAATTTTATTGATAGGAGGACATTACATGTGTGATGACTTCTTATGTGTTTCTGTGCTCCACAATAATCTTTTAATATTAAGATTGATATGAAAGATAAAGTTGTATTATTACAATCATGGCTCTAGGTTGGCCCTCAGCTTGTGTTGGATTTATTAACTAGTACATCTTGGGTGCTTGCTCTACTTATGAGGTTACCCGGACTAATAAGAAGAATGATGCAGAAGGTGTTTTTGCCATCACAGTTTCAAAGGCATTCACATGAAGCACTTTTCCATGAAAATTAACTTCAGGTGTTTAATGAGAATCACCATAGCATGCAAATGTAACTTTTTAGACCCATTTCCAACACCCATTGGAGTGTTTTCCCAAACGCATGGCTAGAAGTTCCAGTGAGATAATACCAGGAAAGAAAATTGAACATAAAAGAAAATGGAATAGTTACGAGCTTTTTTGTTGTTGTTGTTATTCACATTATTATTATTCCAACTTCTGGTGTTGGTCTTCCTATTGCATGTCATTGTAAGAATTAAATCAGTGAAAACATTTTGGCCTAAGTTTCTTCCCTAGTACCATAAGTATGATGACCGTAAATGAACAGGGCCACCTGGAATGTGAAGAAATCTGTATTTACAGAAGATGGGAATCTGCGATTACTCAGTTCAACATAAATAAGTTTTATTTTTGTAGCTGGTCTCATTAATTCCATATGTCAAACTCGCAAATATCATCTGGAATATTCTGCATTATTAGTGACGTTTTATTAAATTGTATTATAAAGTTGAAAATAGCTATTTAAAATACCTTATTTATGGCAATTGGACTTAAAATGCATGTCTGTCTGTCTTTGTGCATATGTGTGAGAAGGAGAGAATGAGCCATGAAAAAAAGGAAAGCAAATTACTTTAGGAGCTACATCTCCTTTCAATGAATAGTAATTTAAATACAGGACCTCTTTAGGGGCTTTAGAAATGAGGCCACCGAGTCTGTTTTGATCTGGATTCTTTACTGCCAACAAAAGGGTTAACTGCCTGGAAGAAGGTGGGCATTTCAAAGAGCATTTTGCCTATGAGATAAAGATCATATGAAAATTTACATGTTAATGGAACATTTAAGGGAAAAAAATTGCTCTTTGTCAATTGATTGTATAAATATTTTATCTAGTGTAATATTAGAGGAAGGCAAGCATGAAGGCATTCAGTTTGAATAGTTTTTGAGAGGAAAATTAGGACATTATTGTTGAAGAAATAATATAAAATAGGGAGTTACAAGCACTTGATCTAAACTGTAAAAACCTTTCATGCACTCTGGCAGAAAGAGCAGATTAAATCCATAATGAAATGGGTAACTTTAGGCCTGCATAAATTTCCAAGCAGTCTCAGTTTCCCAGGAATCTCTCTCTGCTAGATTAATGGCTAGCAGCCTGCCACATAATGAAGTAGTTTGCCTTGGCAATGTGCTCATGAATTTATTATGGTGTCCACAAGTGTGCTATATGGCCTAGACATCTTTATAAATCCTGGATTTAGAGCTGCAGCGATGAGCCATTTCGGTCCTAATGGTGAGGTTGATTTATCACCGTGGTCCTTCACTCCACCCTCCCACCCCCTCCTCGACAGTTATAAAAGGAAAATACAGGTCATATCATTGATGGAAATGAAATGTGAAGGTAATTAGATAATGCCAAATGGATATGGGAAAAGGTGCACTGCTGAAATTTTAAATATGTTGGTAATTTTTTCCTTGGAGCAATTATATCAGCTTGATTTATTTTTACAGTTTATAATCACTTAACTACCTGTGGCTGATTTTAACCAGAGCTTGTGCCTTTGGAGACAAGAAGTAGAGCTTTTCAGTCCATGATTG
This sequence comes from Thinocorus orbignyianus, assembly GCA_013400375.1. NCBI lineage: Eukaryota > Metazoa > Chordata > Aves > Ciconiiformes > Thinocoridae > Thinocorus > Thinocorus orbignyianus. Next base: position 758,856 of record VXBW01005197.1, on the reverse strand, counting down.
TTTATTGTAAATTCATTTATCTCAAAGTACCTAATTTATTATGTAATTTACACAAGTCACAGCTCATTGCTGATGGGGAATAATGATTACCCATTTGGCTCCTTGTAAACCGTTCTCTGTGGCTTTATAAAATAATCAACAGTCAAAGCTGCAAGGATTTAAAGGATTCTCTATATTGAAATAAAAAACTTTTTTTAATTTTTCTTAATGGGAATTCGGACATTTCCAAAAGAAATGGCAAAGATTTAGCAACCTAGATAGCAGAGCTTTGAAAACAAAAGCACTGCTGTGAGATAGCATGTTACAAATGAAAAGAAGTAGATCCACCCTGGGATTTTTGAAGGGACCTAAAAGAATTAGGGGATGGCAATGCAGTTCCACAGCAGCCTTGAAGGCACTGAGGATTCTTCAGCAAATCTTGAGCTTCCTGTAGGGTGAAACTTCCACCAAGTTATTTGGTCCTCAGTCCTGAAGAGAACACTGTTGTGAAATGGCAGTTAGGGATTCTTTCTAATCTGCAATCTGGGGGAGGGTAGGTGGCCAGGATGGGCATTACAGGGTCTTAAATTGTTTTTTGATTGTGAGATAAAGGGGAGTACTTCTTTTTAACGAAGACGGTAAGGTGCAGTGCTAATGACCTAGAGACAGGCAATTCTAGATGTTATATTTTGCTTTTTCGAAAAAGTGCAAGTTATGATGTTCATTTTGGATTTGATACAAAGCTCCCTCCAGTCAGTAGCTCAGCTTTCCCTGCCGGCTGGTTGTAGAACAGGCACAGGAAAACTCCACCTGGATGGTCCAGACTTCCTTGGGCTCTTCTAACTCACTTAGATTTGATGGTAGCAGTAGAAATGCCTGGTGACAGCTCACGCAGGAAAAGGGGGCCAGGTCGGTTGAGTTGGGATTAAGTCCAAAGTTATCTTCTGATAAATCTTGAAAATAATTTCAAAGCTCTGCCCTTGCAGAGAGAGTGAGTCTCTCACCACTCACAGAGCTCCATCTGTCTCTGCAACTTTTTGGGATGTAAATTTTGTTGGGTGTTAAAAAGCACTATGCCTGCAGCATAGTTCCTGTCTTCTCGCAATTGGATTGAATCAAAGTCCTTTCTCAGCTGGAACAGAGTTTTCACTTGCAGTTCATCCTACTTTGTGAGCAAAAAGCCCTCCTAAAAACTGGGCAAGGATTACACTGTGCCCAGCAGCTTGGAGTTGTACTGAGTAACTGTTTACTTCTACGAAGAGATGTGACTTGTCTGTAGGTAGAGCCTTAAACCTCAGGAAAGTGAGAGCAGCCACAACTCCAGAGAGAAGAAACAAGGGCGAGGACCACCTCTGCCTCTCCATTCTTCCTCCTGTCTGTGCAGATGTGAGTGCATGGGTACCTACATGCCCACACCAGCACCAGAAGTAATGGTATTTCATTTGGAGAAGCTCTTTTGAAGGAACTGTTTGGTTCATTTGGATAGACAGTGTCATCTCGGGCATGAACTATTACCAATACCAATGAAAGAAAACACAAGTGAGATCTCTCCACCTTCTGAAACAGCTGGTTTGCTTTGAAAATTTAGACCTGGAACCTGAAAATCCCTAAATGCATAAGTATTCTTCACAGAGAGAAAGACCATGTCGTGGTTAGACCTGGAAGACTTGGGCCAATCTCTTCCTTTTCTTTCTCTACTTAAGCAACTGCCAGATGTAAGCTGGGAGAAACATGCCCAGGCGAGGCCAGCGATGCCTGCATGCCACCAACTCTTGCCCAGAACTGAACCCTTGTCACTAGTCATTGCGTGGCAACAGACCAAAAAAATCATGGAACCAAAGACACTGTTAAGCTTGTGTAGGCACAGAGCAGAAAGCAGCCCTTGCCCCTGGGAGGTTACAGAGCAATTTCTTGTGTTGTCATTGCTGTGGACTTGGGGCTGGGAAGGGAGAACAATGTGGTCACTTTCTTTGCTCTTGCGTACAACCTTTTAGTCTTCAATGTTCATAGGATGACGGGCCAATATGTATTAGAACACTGTTGTCAATACACAGGTTTGCTGTAGGTCCTATACAGTGCAATTCTGAAGCAAAGCCCATGTAAGAAGTGTGCTGAATAACAGTTGGTAGGTCTTGAAGTTTGCTCCCCAAAACAGCAGGTCTGCCCAAGGCTAAGCTGTGTAACTGCTTTATTGCAGAATGGTTAGATTTGGAAGGGACATAAAAGTTCCAACCCCCCTGGCCCCAGGCAGGGACACCTCCCACCAGACCAGGTTGTTCCAAGCCCCATTGAGCCTGGCCTTGAACCCCTTCAGGAGTGGGGCAGCCACAGCCTGTCATCTTTTTTCAACACAGAGGCTTCTACTTGAGTTCTCATAAAACTGCTTGGTTTAAATGAGATGAATAACACGTATGGCAAATAAGTTGTTGGTGGTTGTGTGACGGAAGGAGGGCGGTTAGAGCTGTAGAAAGGGGGTTGTGACCCCCCATTTTTCATTGAATGATCTTCAGGAGTTTGGTGATGTCACCACCTGTTTAGCTGTTTCTCTCAAAAATTGCCTTCTTGTCTATTGATGGCAGGTTTTTTTACGATAATATCTGCTTATTCTGAATTGTACTTTAGTTTCCTGAAAATGCAGGAAAACTCTTGTGGCTGGTTTTGGGTTAATTTTAGTATATTTTATTGCTTTGTCAAAAAAACTTCACCTGCCAATGCTGCTTCTTTTTATTTTTATCTCTGAGGGATAGTGGAACTTTACTTTCAAATGAGGTTTTAGTAAAGGTGTCTTGGTATAAAGTGAGAGAATATCAGAATGTAGTTATTGCAGTGGTCTTCTGAGAGGCCATGGAGACTAGATTCCTAGTTTAAACTCTTGAAGTTCAGAAGAAGCTTACAATAGGAGTTTTCAGTGTAGGATGAAAAACTCGAAAATATAGGAACTCTTATCAAAACGCCTCCCCCTCCTTTAAAAGAAGGGAAAAGAAAATAATAGTTCTGCACTTTTTGTTGTGTAAATGAGTTACAAATTCTCAGCATCAAACATTCAAGGCTGGAAGTAAAAATTCTGCATGTTCCTGGAGAAAATTTGATAGTGATGCATACTTGATCAAATATTTATTTTGTAAGTTTCCAAACATGCCCACATCCCTTTGAGCTGAGTGGGGCTGGCAGTGTTCCGCACACTGCCCTAGGGAAGCTGCCACATTTATTTGCTCTTTGCCCGTAACGAAATTCTCACCTTTCTGGAACAGCCAGTCCTGGCTCCTCAAAGGGCTGTTGGGTTGTGCACAAAGCGCGTTGGTGTCTGTGGTGAACCCCCTGGTCACCATGTGCCGTGACTGCTGCCTCCAGTTCTTCAGCCTCTACTGAAAGGGAAATTTTTTGTGCCCAGAGAAGTTTGCTGCTCCCCCTACTCATGGGGTGGGTTGTGGCAGTATCAATAACGATGCACGCTCTTGTCTTGGGTTATGTGTAGCATAATATATTCACATGGCAAGGTCTCCAGGCATGAAAAGGCCCATGGAGTCCAGGGGGGGAACCACCAAGGGAGCTTATGTCTTCAGTAGAAGTTGACTGGTGGGGTTTGTTGTTTGTTGTTCTGTTTTTTGTTGTTTGGTTTTGTGTTTTGTTTTTTTTTTTTAAATGCTCCCTGTAATTCTATATATTCTGATGATATGCAAGCCTATTAAGTCCATTTTAATCGATGCTTCTCAGGTAATGCATCACATATGGGTGTAAGGCAGCTAAATAACTTTGGAAAACATCTGCCTCTACTTTTTCAGGGGCTACTGTAATAAGTCTAAAATTTCATTTAACTGAAGTTTAAGATTTAAAAGATAAGTACTGTTCAGTTGACTAATCAAATAGTCATAAAAGCTCTTTTCTGAACTATAATTACATTTATTCACTTCTGGGTTTGATTTACTTTTTATTTTAATTGTCAGCCCTGCTACACTATGATGCTAATAGAAATGTTATTGCAGCCAATATGGGCTAAAATGATGTCTGATGATTATTAATGAGAGCAATAAGAAGGTATCTTCATATAAAGTCAGCATTAAAGGAGTAATTCATTTTACCTGATATAATTGGATTGTAGCATTTAAGTAGCCTGGGACTTCCTCTTAATTGTGATTAGTTGTAGCTTCTTCCTTTTAGTACAGTATTTAACTCTTCCTCCACTACTACTTTTGTTTCTTTTATGAAGTACTTAAAACATGAATTGCTTTGCGCCTTGTAATAAACGTATCCAAGGCTTTAGCAGCTGTTAAATGGAATAACTGCCGGTTAGCAATGCTTAGGTGCAGTACCCCCAGCTGGAGGTGTGAAGCTGTCTCCTCACTACAGTGTTTTCTATGGCACATCATTGCCCAGGTACGCTGGTTGTTGCTTGGGTTGTGAGAATCACGGGGAGTGTCGTTGTTGGGGACTGACTGCAAAGCTGACTTTTAAGAGAATCCAACGAAAGGGAGGGTGATCATCATTTTTATTTTACCAAGGCATAAGCAGAATCCACAAAGACTCATCTGGAACTGTGGCTGCCAAATGAAATGTCTGAAATGTCAGTGTGCTGAGCCCTGAGCCTCTGTATTCTCCTCCACCATTTTGGGTGATGGCATGTTATGTTCTTGGAGACAAACCTTGTTCTCCAACACTGCTCTGTTTACTTGCCTCAGGAAAATTAACTGTTCTAGGTGAACTCAACCCAGCTGTTCACTGCCCAGTCTCTGGTGGATAAATTTGATTTGAAGATTCAGCCCTTTTAAAAAAACCCTGAATTAATTTTGCCCCCGCAGGCACGCAGAGCGTGACAGGGTGAGGGGAGCACATCTGTCATTCTCCAGGCCAGGATGCTATAAGGCTTTGAATCAAAACCTTGTTTTACTTTCTATTAATTTAAGTAGGTTTTGAAGAGCTCTGGTGATTCAGAATTTAGAAGGGTGGTCACCTGGGAGCTGTGATATAAAAGTTAGTCCAATATTTATGATGCTGCTGTAAGAAATGGGCATGTCTCAGGAGAAGGGTAATGCTGATACACAGGAGGGCTCTCCAAGGAGAAGTTAGAACCGTTCATCCCTCCCTGAGAAATGCACCTATTTCTTATTTACTCCTACTGGTGCACCTGGAGAGACTCTCTGTCTGGCTGCTGCTGGTAGCTCCCAGCTAATACACGTTGATTTACTTTTACTTGGACTACATGAGGATAGATAAGAATCTGCTGATCAGTCTTGCGTGTTCTCTGCTACAGGGGCACTTTGCTGTTAGGACAGCCGAGCCTTTGGAGTGTACATAATTTCTTTCTCTTTGCCAAACTCTGTGCTATTTCCCCATGTTAATGAGATGTAATTTTAAAACATTTGAGTGTGTTTCCACACATATTACTTGGTCTTCTGTGCAGTGTTTCAGCATGGGGAGGAAATAACATACTGATTCTTGATGTCAACAGTGATCAGAAGTGTTACACAGTTGAAAACTGTTTTCTCTGACGTTTAAATGCCATTTTTCAGGCCACCTTATTTTGCAGCCATGAAATTTGGTGGTAGCTGTTTTATGCCCACAACACAGACAAAGCGGTTGGTTTCTCTGCTATAAATAATATCAATTCTGTCAGGAGCGAGGTGTCTCCAAACTCCATTTTTGATGGCTTTGCCACGTTGGTGACGGAGGCATAAAATCTTTCCTGCAGTCTGTGTTGTTTCAGAAGTTGAGCTGGTGAGAGGAGTGTGGAGTGTGAATCCAGCATGTTCCTGCTCCCAACTATGCTTGGGTTTGCATTTTGATGAAAGATAATTAATGGACTTCAAAAATGCCCAGGATAAATAATGAATGAAATTAGGCTACCGGGAATCTATTCCAAAGGCTATAATGGAACTGCAGAGTTAACAAAAACTTGTTCTTTTAAGGCTGACTTGAAATGAGTTGATTTGCTTTTTATTTTAATTTTCAGCCCTTCTACACCATGATGCTAGTAGAAATACTCCTGATACTTTTGCATCCCAGACAGAATTTTGAAGGGAGTACAAGGAGAGGGGAAGGATCAAGCTTGATGAGTATTTTGTTTCCTCAGAAATCATTGAGCAGTACGAGAGCAGGCAGCAAGGGCTGGGTGAACTGCTCTGCCCAACCTTGCCAACACAGCCTGATCCTGGCAAGCAAACCTCCCTGCCTGTGAGCCTATCAGGAGGAAAAGCTGATGGTCAGGTTGAAAAGTACCAAATTCTAGAGGTTTCCTTAGTGTTTATGTGGATAAATGTCCAGTAGATTGTCAAAACTGTCAAAATAGATTTACACTTGAGACCCAAAGGAAGGCTCCAGCTTTGGTTTCCTGAGGCCAGTCAGATTGCTACACTCAGGTCTTATATCTGCACCAAACCAAGATAAGCTGTGATTTTTCAAGCCATTGGATCACTTTTGGGGAGGATCAGGCCCTTCCCATTTTCTCTTGAAAGGCATTGGGAAGTCACACTGCATTTTCTTTTGGTTGGTTTCTCTGACCACAAATCTATAGAATATGTGAAAAGATTTGAAATGTCCACCCAATTTATGTATTGTCAATACTGGAAAATTTCAAGAGTTCCTGACTAAGATATGCAAGAAAAGAATGGATAGTCTTAAAACCCAGCCTGTGTGGTCCTCAAAGTTGAAATTGGTATTGATGAAAATTCATGTTTGTGTAGTACATCATTGGTCCATTAAAAAATGTGGATACCTGTGCAGAGGACAGTTCCTTTGAAAATAATGGGGAAAATCCAAATATGGAACAGTTAATTTTAGAAGCGAAAAGTTGTGAAGCTTAAATTAAGCAATGTAGATAATTAAGATCAAATGCCTAATTAGCGTACAGGTGAAAGTCTGCATATTCTAGATGGCCTCCGTTTGTGGGGGTATGTTTTGACACTTGAGTCTTCTTATCTTGATGATCAGAGCAGGTTTTTGAAATTAGAAAGTCAGTACCTGCTCATCTTGGCGTGTGGTACTTCTCACTGTCCTTAAGCTTGTGTTTTCAAAATGCGTTTCCTGAACTGGGCTGTGACTTTAGGCAGCTTTGGTGGATTTCTGTCCCTGGGAAACCAAGCAAATTTTTTGCCATTGATTTAAGGGGCAGGGTTTAATGAATAGCTGCAGTTCCTCTCTAAGGCAGTTAAGACTGCCAGCTTTCACTGTCTCTGAAATGAAAACCTGTGTTGACTCAAATTAGGTGCCTACTAGGAAAAAAGAAGTTTTATGAAAATGTTAGGTGTAACTGTTCCCTTCCAGGATACTTCTGTTCTCTGAGTAAGGACAGGAAAAAATGATTTTTTTTTGTTTGCTGTCCAGAGAAATCCAGCTCTTTCAAAAACCGCGTTTCTGCTATTTCCAGAAACTTAAAAAAAAATAAATAAATACTGTTTTTATTCATTTTGTATTTCTTAAACCAACTAAATAACAAGCAGATTGTGACTTCTCAAGCTGTTTCAAAGACACACCACAGAATTCTCTCTAACCCTTAATGTGAATACCAGAATCTCTCATTTTTCTTGTACCCCATTCACAGACCCTGCACAATAAATGTTAAAATGGGTAGGACTTTGCATCATCAAAGAAAACACGCTCCATGAAATACCACGTGTGTAAAATACATCTAATCTTCATCAGAATGTGGCTGTATGTTTTCTGTCTTACATTTTGTCAGGTGTGCATTGTATGTTAATGTAATGCTTCAAAAAATAATAGCTTGTTTCTCGTCCGTTTGGCTGCGCATGCGTTAGCTCCTCTTACGAAGCACACGTGTGGCTTTTAATCTGCTATTAACATTTTCTTCAACTTTGCCCCCTCTCTGTTTTATCCTGGCAGTAGGCGTGGGAGGCTTGTTTATCCTGCTCCGATTCTGGGGTGTTTTCATCTTTAATTGTTAGATCAGGGAGCAGGGACCTCTCCGGCGCCGTTGTTTTCCCTGGCTATGTAAATGCGAGCATGCCGGCTGCGCTGGTGGGACCTTCCTTCCCTTCAGGGTTCCTTCTGCAGCAGATGCATTGCCAATCCTCTTATTGTACCGATATTGATCCCACCCTCCCCATAATGGACTGGAACAACAACTCTATTATTCGCAGGTACCCGATTGGCTGAGGATAATATGAAATTAGCTGGCGTGCATCGGGCCTGTCAGTATCGATTTCCCTACCCAGATTACTTGTTACAAAAGAATAGAGCTGTCTGCACTGTAATTGAACAAGTTAACTCCTTGTCTCATAAAACGTAAGCCCATATTGATTGCCTACTGTAGTATGCAGAAGGAGGAAAGTTATAATGGTATTTAATCGCCATGGTGCTGAGAGGCCTTTTTTTTTTCCCTTTTTTTTTTTTTTTGGTGAACCAAGTGACAGCTGCTGAGAAAAGGCTTGAGGCTTCCTTGCAAACAGAGAAAACAGCAGGATTTCTGCGAGAGATACATAATGAGGGGCCGTGGTGAATAAAGAGAGAGCGGCTTGCTGCTGTCGCTTCACTCGTGGCGCTTCTGCTGCTGCTAAACGCGGTTAATTTTTATTTTAATTGCCTTGCGAATGAGTGGCAGGGCACACCTGACTGCGTGTTGGTTGCTTTCCTTAAGCCATGCTGTGTCTTCGGAACTTGTGGTTTAGGTACACCTAAGGCAGGGAGAAATACAGCTCAAAATTCAGAGCTGAAAATGAACATGGGAGGTCCCCGTTGGCATGATCAGGCCAGTCGGGAGAGGAAGTTTTGGGCCCCTTACCACAAAAAAAGGCATCAAGGTACTGGAGTGGGTCCAGAGAAGGACAATGGAGCTGGTGAGGGGTCTGGAGAAGGAGGAGGAGCTGAAGAACTTGTGAGGAGCAGCTGAAGGAGCTGGAGGTGTTCAGCCTGGAGAAACCTTCTCGCTCCCTACAACTCCCTGAGGAGGGTGTAGCCAGGGGAGGTTGGTCTCTTCTCCCAAGGAACAAGATGGGGCAAGAGAAAATGTTCTCAAGTTTTCACCAAGGGAGGTTCAGATTGGGTATTAGGAGCAATTTTAACACTGAAGGGTTATCAAGCCTTGGAATGGGCTGCCCAGGGCAAGGGTTGAGGCACCATCTCTGAAGGGATTTCAAAGCGGGGCTGACATAGTGCTCGGTGACATGGTTTAGTGATGGTTTTTATCAGAGTTAGGTTGATGGTTGGACTTAGTTGATCTTAAAGGTTCCTTCCAACCAAGATGATTCTATGAAGGGGATAGCACATGATGTTTTCAGGAACCACTGGGCATCTCCTGCCCTCCCACTGGTGTTGGGGTATTTGCAGGTGAGGGCAGCCTGCTGGAGGGGCAGGCTCAGCTCTCTGTGCTGCTGATGCTCGTCTGGCTTTGCAGTAGTAGCCTCCTCTGTGCAGTGACATGTTAAAAAACAGTAAATTACTGCAAGTCGACTGAGTGCGGGTTTGATTCGCACCCGGTGTCACTGGCAGCACAGCTGGTGAGTAAATGCTGTAAGGACGAAGAGGTGGTCTCTCCCAGAGGGTGCTTTCCCACGGGGAGGGACCGTAGGGTCCTGCAGCACTTTGGGGAGGCTCTGGCCGCGAGGTTTCAGAGGTGGGCAAAGGCCTTGCAGAACATACAGTTCTTCCTCTGCAAGGTTTTTTCCTGTGCCATTGCTTGGTTTTGTTTGTCTTCAGCAGTTTGTGTGTAATTTTTCATTCAAACTCACCCCTCTGCGTTCAGAGAGCTTTCTGCTCCTCTGGTTTTTGTTGCTGTTTCCATTCCCTTGAGTTCTGTTTTCAGTTTGTTTTTTTTTCCAGAGGTGCAACAAGAACTAAGTACAATAACCAAGTACAATACTTACACACGTTACACACCTTTTCTTTTTATGATGGCATTATTAGATGAGATATCAGGAAGAAGTTTTTTGGTGTGAGGGTGGTGAGGCACTGGAACAGGTTGCCCAGAGAAGCTGTGGCTGCCCCATCGCTGGCGGGGTTCAAGGCCAGGCTGGATGGGGCTTGGAGCAACCTGGTGTGGTGGGAGGTGTCCCTGCCCACGGCAGGGGGGTTGGAACTCGATGATCTTGAAGCTCCCTTCCAACCTGAACCATTCTGTGATTCTATTCTTCCTCCCTTCTTTAACCTGGTAAATTTGATATTTTGTCCTTGCCACTCTTCTCATAAACCTCTAAGAGCTGCTGGAATTGGCTTGGCTGTTGCTTTTCCAATAAATTCAAGGGAAACAGCAGTTTGTCTTCACCTGCTTTCTGTTCCATCATGCTTTCCCATCAGCTTGATTGGTTCAATTTTTCAGATGCGCCATGTAAGTTCCTCTTATCTCCCTTTTCAACCTTAATTTTTCACGATGCAGGAGTTACTAAATACAGTCTATTAGCGATGGGAAAGTATGAATAAAAGCACTAGATTTGGTGGGATTTATTGCATTTTGCTTTTTCTCAAGTAGTAAGGGATCGAGAGAGCAGATGATTCTATTTTCTGGAAGAACTGTGCAAAGCTAGAGAATAGATCACAGAAACAAGAGAGATGGAAGAACAAGTGATGTGGAGCTAAGGGTGAGGGAGGGGTTGCTCCAGATCACCACGTGGAGTGGGATGTGTCAATATGGACTTGCAGGGGCTCCACACACAGCTTTGAGGAAAAGAATCCGGATAAATAGAATTTAGAAACTCGGTGCCCATTGCAAAAGCAAAACACAACACAGAGTCTACACCGTTCCTTCAGAAAGCGCAGAATGTCACCAGAATGAACGAGGTGAAGGAAATACACTGGTTTTTGTCTAGATGAGGATTCAGCATGACGTGTGAAGCCACAGTTCTGCCTGCAGGTGTTATTAATTTCATCCAAAATTTGCGTGTCAAAATATTTTAAGAAAATTTACCAATATGTTTATGTTCTCAAGAAAAAGGATGTATAATAGTCCAGAATGCTTTTGCGTTCATTTGTGAGTGCCACATTAGTTTCATTACCTTAAAACTAGACTCTGTGGATGGAATGTATAACTTGATCTGACTACACAGACAGTCTGCATGGGGATGGTAGCACTTGCCTTCCTACATCCATTTCCATGAACATCTAGGAATTAAAAAATAGTGAATGAGTCCCCATTTCTGTGTCTGACCATCCACACAGAAGGAGATTAGGATGGAAACTGCTCCCTGTTTGCCATGACTACCTGTAGCAGGGCTGTTAACAGTCTGTATGGCAGGTGAGGTAACGGAGGCTAAATGAGGAGAGAGAGGGAGAAGGAAAGAAGGGAAGTCATCTGTTACTCTTTTCCACTCTTCACAGCTGAAAAGAAGCCGCTACTCCAGGGCAGAAGCTGTGTGTTCGCTCAGGGTTTTATGAAAACCCTAAGCTGGAACCTGGGAGGAGGTGAATGCAGGAGCCAGTCTCTGCTGTGTGCCAGCCTTGTGTGCTAGGAAGCAGGAGGCAGATTTCTACAGCAGCTTTTAACTTGGGTTTGGGTTGAAAAATCAGATTGACAAGACATTTCAAATATGCTGCTCTTCCCCAGCGACTGCAAACCAACGCAGCTTTCATTCCTTCCCATTCCTAAAATTTAAAAGAGTATCGATCAAATGGTACCAAAGATTCCTGCTGTGACAGATTCTCCCTGCCTCCATATCCAGTCTGCTGTGGTGGACAATGAGAAATGCTAATGACTGCTTTGCTAATTGTCTCAATGCTTTTCTCTAGATCCAGCATCTTTCCCAACAGAGAGTACATTTGTGTTTCTTTTCATCTGTTTTAATTTCTTTAGAGGAAAATTGCTGAGTTCCGAGGAGTGTGGGTTTGCTTGGTTTAAAGTCAAGGTCTCGCGTTCATGACTGTTAGTGCGTGGCTGTGAAATGTGTCATTCTGTGGAAACAGACGTGTCTTTTCAGGGTCCTGGGGGTTCACACCACCAGGTCTGCTGGGCCAACACATATTACAAACGTAGCTGTATAGAAACTGTGTGAGCATGCAAAATGCAGCTTCTTTTCAACTTATTTATTGAGATTCGTGATTTCCTGGACTCGCACCACCACCACCCCACCTTCCGTTCTCTTCCATATGCCTCTTCTATAGGGAAAATGGTTCTATCAGAAACGTGCAAGAAGCTCAGCGAGGCCGTGCTTTCACAGCATTGGATATTTTTACCTCCTGCCCAGATAACATGGATCCTTATCTCTTGGTGTAGCTGTTACAGTGCTTACCAGAATGGGATCCAGGCGATGGCTGGAACTACTTGGAGCTACTACAGTACAAATAATAACTAACAATAAATGGGGAAAAAAACATTGAGACTAGGACATGACCTTAGTGCAACTTGATAAATAATGCATATAAAATCTGCCAATCAAAAAGAAAAAACCCAACATAGTATTGCAAGTATTTATTTGGGCTGCAGACTAAATACGCTGGGTGCTGTCTTGCCTTGTGCTCCTTTTATACATGTGCAACTCTGGTGCCTGAATTCCAGTCGCACCAGAGTAAGGAAGAGTTGGGAGGAAGCTTTACAAACTGGGAGGGTTTGGGTGTTCTTTGTTAACATGAAGTGTGAATGTATGCAAATGGCTGTCACTGTGTACATAGAAAATATTTTTCATATTACCCTGAGGTAATATATTCCTTTTATTTCCTTGCCTTCTTGGCCTGGTGCTGCCAGGTAGTGGATGTGGTACAGCTGCCCAGATGGGTCCTGAACCACAGGAGCTCTGTGCTGCTCAGGGGGAAGCAGCAAAACTGCAGAGAAAAGCTCAGGCTTGTTACGCTGTGTTAATCCCTGGCGGGGTTCAAGGCCAGGCTGGATGGGGCTTGGAGCAACCTGGTGTGGTGGGAAGTGTCCCTGCCCAGGGCAGGGGGGTTGGAACATCATGATCTTAAAGGTCCCTTCCAACTGTAACCATTCTGTGATTCAATGATTCTGTGTCATAAATGTGCTGGAACTGGTGGGCTGATGCATGAGCTGTTTTTGAGGGACAACAGAGCCAGGACAAGGATTTTCATGCCCCAAAGCAGATAAATCCTGCCTGCTTACGTTCCTCTTGCAGAAGCTGCCTGGGTGAGGTTGGGAGTCCATGGTATCCTATACTTATTTTGGCCCACAAGGTAGAGACTGGAGTATTTTCAGACTGCTGTGAGGACATAAAATGAATTTAATTACTTAACTTTGTTATGATTCAGAATGCTTTTCTTCCCTGAGAAGTCAGATGATATAGTTGGTCCAAGCTACTGCTGTCTCCAGTCGTGCCACCGGACTTGCTGCTTTTGGTAGACTTCATTTCTACTGAAGTAATTTGAATTTGCAGTGTTTTCTTCAGCCAGTTCTTTTGTGATTTTTCTCCTGCAGCATGCAATAACTATACTACCTACCTATGTATTCCTAAGAGTCTTTATTCTCTGTAAACCTTTCCTTTTTTTTTTTTTTCTTTAACTGAAGTACAAGCATAACCTCAATTATTATTATTTTCTATTCCCTATGGAAAGTGTGTTTGGATTCTTCTCATGTTTGTGTATGTGTCTGTTCCCACTTTTGGGAGAGAAAAAGGGTACAGAAAAGACAAGTGGAGTTTAGAAGGACATAAAAATATTTAATATACAGGCTGAGGGTAATAACAAAGAAAGGATCTGTCAGGCAAACAGCTTGTGCTAAGAAGAATTATAGTGCCGAGAACCCCTCAGGGTAGCAGTTCACTCTCATTCTCTTCTCTATTGGTTCCCCCTGACTGCAAGACCTCTGGAGCAGATATTTGCTGTTATCTGTGTGCAATGAGCATCCAGAACAGTTCGGAGCCCACTGGAATCTTTGGGTGCTACAACTAGAAATAATAGTAGGGAATCATCCCTCTCTGCAGATAATCTTGATATGCTGCTTACAGGTTTACCCTGCAAGGCTGAAATCAATGAAAGTTTAACAGCTGACATGAGATAAAAATCTGCTGTAATTAGTTTTGTGATAAAAATGATCTTTGAAATGAAGGTTGTTTACCAAAACAACTGAATTGGGAAATACTCCATTAACTGTTAAACTGCACCCTTTTGAATCATTCTGCATTTCTGCATTGTCATACAAAATCCGCCTTGATTTACAACGAAACCTTACCGTGCTGGGTTTTGATGTAGGGCAGAAAGCGTGAGGTACTCTGCAGAACATTTCTTCATGCCCAGGATACCTTCCCGTTTGTTAGACCATTTAAGCATCTTCTTTTTGGTGGTGGGTTGTAGTGCTGGTTGCCTTTTTTTTTATTCAAATCCAGCTTTGATTTCTTTACTTGCCCACTAATGAAATGCATAGTTTATATTTCAACAGAATGGGAAGACTTTTGCTTTCCTGAAATGCTTTACTGGATGCAAGAGAACAGAATGGAGGTCCCTGAAGTTTGTCATTACAGCTTCTGTGCAGAATGCCATGATATTTTTCTGCTTTAGATGTGTAAAAGGACAAATGTTTGCATTTACTCTTGTCAGTTAGGAAAGGACTATTGATTGAAGGGGAGGGGAAGAAGAAGAGGAAAAAGCAGAGAATGTGACGAGTTCTGCAATAATCCCAATTTAAGGTCAAGCTGCCTTAATAAACACCCGAAGAGGTGTCAGGGCTGATTCAGAGTAGGAATTGAAGTCAGTGGGAGAACAGCCATCGATACGCTGCCATCAGAGTTGGGAAGTGGAGGTGGAACAAAATGTAGGTGTGAATGTGTCTGCAATATTGGTGTTTACTCTTTTCAATTTGCTGGTTCTGCTTAAAAAGCCTAGAACCACGATTTAAAAATAAGTGTTTGAATGGAGGTTGTATGTCTGTCCCTCGTACGTCTCTCCATTCACGCGTTTGTACGTACCTGCCCCTTGACATGCCCCAGGCAGCACTTACAGGATTTTCTGTATTTTTAATTGCACTCCAAACACGGCCTGCCCTCGCAGACCCTGATGGTCTCAGCTTTCTGGTAATTTGTATGTGTATGTCTTACTCCCACCAGCAGGATTTCTTCTGCTCTCCCAGTTCTGATTGTGTGCGAGGGGGTTTCCAGTCTCTGTAACAAGCCAAGGCGAGCTCCCTATTTACCCTGCCTATTGTGAATGCTCAGATCTATGTGCAATTGTATATCAAATAACCTTGCCCCTAAGCAGATGAGTATTTATTTCAGTCAGTTACCCCCTGTAATTACTATATTGAACCTAGTTGTCTATAAAATGGATGGTTTGCTTATACAGTTTACCAAAATAGTTCATTAGGGGTTAAACAAAATGAAATCCCATTTGCAAAGAGTATAATAAATTGTTTCATCTGTGAATTTAGCTGTTCTCCCTAATGCAGACATGGATGTTACAGTGGTTCTCCCTTGATAGGGTTATGGGTTAATGAAATGCTTTTTCTGTTGCTTATTTTCCTCTCTTCTGTGCTGAGTGATAAGTAGCTAACCAACGAAGCTTGTAATTACAATCTTACAGAAACCGGGCTGATCTGTATATAAATCTCACCATCCAATTACAAGATGTAATAATTTTGCACTCAAGCTGGTAATGAGGTCTAATACTTGTGCATGTGATAATCCCCTCTGGATGCCGGCTTGATCAGATGTTGGCTTTGTAATTAGACGGGCAGAAAATCATTATTTCATGTTCAGGAAAAAATTAGGTTGGTGGGAAGTTAATTTTCTCTCCGCTCTCTGAAGCGTAGACAAGAATTTAATGATTTAATCATGATTGTTAGCTCTTTTGCAATCAATTTGTAATGATTGTGTAGCAACTCTCTTCAAGGGAAGCTGCATCAGGGAGGAGTATGCAAACAACTGTCTAGGAAGGCTGATTATAAATAGTATCACATGTCTCCAAAGCCCATTAAAATCTTCTTAGTGATGACGTACCCATCCTCACATCACATCGGGGACCTGGGCTGGGTGGGCTTTTCAGTCCCCGAGTGCTGGCAGACAGCAGAACGTGTGGGCCGTGGTTTGTGTTAGCCACTCCTGGGCATCATCTTCTCTACAGAAGCTTTTTAATTTTTTTCCCTCAAACATTACATAAGTTTTTATAAAGTACGACTGAGGAGGATATTTCACTTGCTGAATCTGAAATATGTAACAAGCAGAAAAAGGAGATTTCAGCGCTAGTTTTGAAGGAAGAACTTGTGTTTGGTCCTTTGGAGTTGCCAGAAGAGATACTTCTGACTGCCATAATCAAATACACCTCACGTATTTGAGTAGAGCTGATGATCAGCTTAACAAAAATAATTGGCTTTTTCCTATAGGAGGAATTTCCTATGGGAGGAAATCCCAGCAGTATGCATTGCTCCATAAGTGGAGTAAGGAAAGAGTAGTGAATGGGAAATTCATAAAAATATTGAAGTGTTGTGGTGTCCAGAGAACCACCAAGCTGGGGAGGAGTCTGGAGAACAAGTCCTGTGAAGAGAGGCTGAAGGAACTGGCCGTATTTACTTTGGAGAAGAGACCTCCTTGCCCTCTACAGCTCCCTGAAAGGAGGGTGTAGAGAGGTGGGTGTTGGCCTCTTCTCCCAAGGGAATAAGGACAGGACCAGAGAAAATGGTCCGAAGGTGTGGCAGTGCAGGTTCAGATGAGATCTTAGGAAGAATGACTTGATTGAGAGGGTGGTCAGGCACTGGAAGGGCCTGCCCAGGGAGGTGGTGGAGTCCCCATCCCTGGAGGTATTTCAGAAACGAGTACATGTGGCATCTCAGGGCATGCTGTAGTGACCAAGGTCATTGGGTTGGGTGATTGGTTTTTGTGGGGGTTTTTTTGTGTGTTATTTTCATTTGGGTTTGTTGTTTGTTGGGTTTTTTTGGTGTGTGTACAGTTGTACTTGATCTCAGAGGTCCCTTCCAACCATGAGAATTCTGTGACTCTGTGACTTGTCCTCAACCCAAAGTGCTCAACACAAGGCAGCACCCCATGAGCTGCTTAAGTTATGGTTACTGCTCAAGTCTTGCAGCGCCTGGTGTTTCAGCCCTTGACTTCACTAGAGCAGAGCATTCTCAACTATTTAATGTTGCATTTCAGCAGTATTTTATTCATAAGAAAATAATGTCATGAAGCAAGTTACTAAAGTGAAGGTTTGGGAAAGGAAAACCTGGGTGTGAGCTGGCAGAGCTCCCAGTTCCCCATCTCATCTCCAGCAGAATGGTTACCTAGAGGCTGCTGGGGGTGGCGAAAGCTGTAATGGAGAATCATGAATTGGATGGGGGAGCACAGATTGTCTCTTTCAGACTGCCTAGTAAACTGCATTTCACCATCCAGCTTTATGATTTTGTGCAAAAATAAAATAAAAAAAATAGATGTCTCCCTACTTCTCAGCAAAGATTTAATAGCAGAGAGCTGTAAAGTGATCTCACATTACGAAGACTTCATTATTTTCACAAAATATACTACTGTCATTTACTTGCACATTATGAAGTATTATCATAAAACAAGTCTTTTAAAGTCATTAGAATGAATTAGTGAATTAGAACTGCCTGTTCAAAGACAATTGTTGCTATTCTGGGCCTTTTAAAGAATTAAACCCTGTCATTGTGCCTGAAACCAAACAATGCTTGAAAAACACATCAAACAAATGCTGATATTGCGATGCACAAGGCCCATGGCATTTCCTTATATTCCCAGGAAGCTCTCGGAGAGAGGCATCAGTTATAGTACCATAATAATGGCACTGAAAATTTAACACAGTTTTATCCTGAAGTTTACCCAAACAGCATGAAATCAAAATAGCCATAAGGTCACCCCTCCATGGCTGGTAAAGCAGAGTAACAGCTCTCCTGTTATTTTAACAAAGGCGAAGGGACCGAGACAGGGCAGGAGGCTCTCCAGAAGGTTCTCCAATGCAGGAACTTGCTGTCTGGATGCAAACCAGCCACCAACACAAGGCGTTAAATGCCCTGAAGTTGCAGACTTGCTTTGAGGTCCCATCGGCTCTCAAAGAGCAATAGCTGTGGGAGATTTATACAGTCATGAACAGAACTTGGTTTCTCTCCTTGGAAAAAAATCTGTTGGAAGAGTTTATTTCCCCATAAGTGTCCAACTTTAGAAATGTGAGCCAGCAGGTTTGCAGGGTAGTCACGTTTTGTTGCCCCAGATGAGATGTGTCCGTACAGCTGCACAGACAGAACACAGTCAAGTCACAGAAAAAGCAAGGATGAACCTAACTCCACTTGAAAAACAGCTGAGCCCCCAAACCCCTCCACGTAATTGCAGCGTACCTCAGGCAGTGCTGCTATTTTTTTCTTTCTTTCTAATTAAAAATACTTCTAGTGTGCCACTAAGCAAGCCATCTCAGAATACATCCTTCTCCTACAGCATTAGCAGGACGACCAGAGCTTTGACCAAACCACTTAGAAGGAGAAGTCACTCTTACTATCAAAACGGTGCCAGTCCAGGTTGCCGGCTACTTTAGAGGGGCATGTTTTCTGGGAATATCTTAGAGTCCACTACCTCTTCCTGCTGTCCTGGTGGTGCAGAGGGGTTTCTCTGAAGGAGGAACATGACCACAGAGCTGCCTGGTGGGATGGCTCTCTCCAAGTGCTGCACAGAACTGCTTGAAGAAGGGAAACTTTCCTTTCAATTCTTCTTTTTTTGGCTTCTGCATCCTAACCGCAACACAGCTTAAAGCCACACCAGCTCTGCTGGGCACTGGAACTGCTTCAAACCACTGTGAGCTGGCTTGATAGAAATACTTGAAAATGTCGCGTCATTTCCCCAACAACAACTGTGCTTTTAGAAAGGTAATTACATTGCTTCTTGAGAGGTTAACTAAAATAGGTGAATTAGTTGTATCTGCAGCTGATAGTGACAGGTAGGGAAGAGCTTCGCAACATGCACAACTTTAGTTACAACATCTCTGGAAAAGTCCTCAGGGATTTAGAACAATGACATTGTAATTTAGCCAGTCAGTCAAAAAGAGAGCCATAAACAGATTCATAGAGGCACTTCTGTACGCACAGCTCCTTGTATATTTTATGAGGGAAGCATTATCTGCCTCTCCTCTCCTTCCCCGATCCCTCTCTTCCCTGCACATCAAGCTCACAAACATAACAATGTGTGTGCTAAGAGAGACCAAAAAAAAAAATAAAAAAAAAATAGAGAGACTTCATGGCATTGCTCAGATCTTATAATAAATATAATCCTCCATGAAGTTGTTTACTTTCAAAGAAAACCCTTGTTTTCAAAACCACCGAAAATACCATCAGTTGTTCAACTTCTACAGCAGAAGGTTCAACTAACAACAACTAAATGGAAGAGGCAAAGTCTTTGAAGACGGCGCTTTGGTTTCCTTGTCATAACTTCATTTGAGCGCATGGGCACTAATTTATCTAACACCGGACATTGTTTACATGCAGCTGCATTTCTGTATCTTACAGCAAGTATTTCCCTCCCTCCCTCACCTTTCAAAAGGTAAAACTCCTACAAATATACACAGATTTTGTCCTTTTCCAGGCCCTGCTGCGTAAGGATTAGCCAAGATACGTGCCTGTGGAAATATTCACCCGCAGACCCCTGCAGAGGTTTAGTTGAATATTGGCTGAGTTGAGCAGCGATAGCAATTAGACTGGGTCTGAACTGGTGAGACAAACTTGAAATGATTCTCTGCAAACCCCTGTAATTAGATCACCAACAGCTGTTTAGCCTCCCTGACCCTCAGCCGAAATAATAATGATTTCGACTGAAAAGGCTTCAGTCCCAGAAGAAATGTGACAAAAAGCACATCATCAAGTACCAACGTCAGGGAATTAAGCATTATTTGACTATTATTCTGAGTTCTCTCTCAACAAGACTGGATGACAGGAAAAGAAAATTTAGGTTGGGGAAAAGGAATACACCGTGCAACTGAGAAGGGGGATTTTCCTTGAAGGTACTTCCTCTTCGTAATCATTGTGTTGCCAAGCACGGTCTGACACAGCTGGCAAATTTAGCACTGTACCAAATCCATAACTGAGAAAGATGCCTCCAATTTAAGTAAATACACCTTCTCCCTCCCTCCCCCCACCCAACCTCATAAATTACGGCTTACAAGTATTAATGCTGCTTGAAAACAAACACGTGCCTTGAACGAACACTCCAAAGGACAGCGAAAGCAGAAGCCAACATCACAAACCTGATGGCAAAGGTGCTATTGTGGTGCACCCCTTCCCAAGGCCGTGTTGGGCATTGTAAAGCCTGTTTGGAAACGTGGTTGGAGAAGGCTTTGCCAGCCCTGTAATGATGTCTGCTCAAACCGGTGTTAGATCTGACTAGACTGTAATCTTCACAGAGGATTAAGCCCAGCTCCTGGACCCTGTTGAAAAAAGGGAAGCTGAACTGCCAACAAAACAGTGCGATGCTGACGAAGCACAGAGGAAGGAAACCACCTACAAGTCAAAAACCTTGTAGGATGCAGAGAATTCATTTCAAGAGCAGAGTATGGAAATGGAGCTAACATAACAACCCCAACTAATTACATGTAAATTAATGGGAATAGAGAACTTAGGACTCCTAAGTGTAACGGTAGTTCCTTTCCCTCCACCCAGGAGCTGCTAGAAGAGACTGCTGCTCAGAGAGGCTCCTCAGCTGTACACCAGCAGCCAGGTGAAGAAGACCATTTCCTCTGGTCCTGTCATTGTTCCCTTGGGAGAAGAGGCCAACACCCACCTCTCTACGCCCTCCTTTCAGGGAACTGTAGAGGACAATGAGGTCTCCCCTCAGCCTTCTCTTCTCCAAACTAAACATGCCCAGTTCCCTCACCCTCTCCTCACAGGACTTGTTCTCCAGACCCCTCACCAGCTTGGTGGCTCTCCTCTGGACACGCTCCAGCCCCTCAATGTCCTTCATGTGGTGAGAGGCCCAGAACTGAACACAGCACTCAAGGGGAGGCCTCACCAGTGCCCGGGAAAGAGGCACCATCACCTCCCTCCTCCTGCTGGCCACACTGTTCGTGACCCAGGCCAGGATGCTGTTGGCCTTCTTGGCCACCCGGGCACACTGCTGGCTCATGTTCAGCCAGCTGGCCACCAACACCCCCAGGTCCTTTTCTGCTGGGCAGCTCCAACCGCTCTTCCCTGAGCCTGTAGTGTTGCCAGGCGTTGTTGTGACCAAAATGCAGGACTTGGCACTTGGCCCATGGATCCAACCTGTTCAGGGCCCTCTGTAGGGCTTTCCTACCCTCAGGCAGATCAACACTTCCACCTAGTTTGGTGTCATCTGCAAACTCGCTGAGAGTGCACTCGATTCCCTCATCTAGGATTGTCAATAAAGATATTAAACAAGACTGGTCCCAGAACTGAGCCCAGAGGGGCACCACTCATCCTTGCTGGGCAGACTGGAGCGTTCCCTTCCTGTGAAGCACTCGTGCTTGTGGAGAGCAGCTGAGTGCGCCTTTGCTTCGAGATCACTGGGGTGGAGGGAGATGCTGTTTGCTGGCAGTTACCTGGTCTGCTGTTTGCTGGTCAGTGAGTAACCACATCCTCCAGCCCAAATTTTCATGCAGTGCAGGCGGTGTGGTCTACAGTGTGCAATGGTACCATCTTTGGAAGCTTGCCCAACATCAAAATACTCCTTTCTCCCCATCAGAGAAGCAGTGGCTACACAAGTGAGATCTGGAAGCATGACGTTTGCCTGTGCAAAGCCAAGTTGTGGCCTGCCATCAGGGAAGGAGAGGACAGCAGGCTCTGCACAGGCCCGGCAGGTTCCACCAGCATGGTCATGACTGCAAGTTAGCAGTGAAAACTGTGGGTGCAGCAAACTGTGAAACTGCAGTGGCCTTGCAACTGGAAATATTTTAAGTTGTTTTCTTTCATTTGTGTGATTAATCCTGCACAAAGCTGTTTTCTGGTGGTCTGGTAGTCATGGATTGGGTTGTTTTTTCCTTTTTCCATAGTCAGACTATCAGTTTTTCGTAGTGGACCCAACAGCTCTGTGGTCATCCCTTCTCTTCCAAACTGACTGTGCCCTGCACTCTCTTCCACAAGTCTTTGAAGATTTTTGGCGTCCCTTGTTCATGGGCTGCCTGTTAGGGTCAATCTTTTGAGTCTCCTAATCACTCAGTTCTGGCATAGTCCCGTTGCTACTAAAGCCTCTTTTCATGCCTATTTAATGCCTCGGAAGTGCTTTCAAGTGGTCTTTGATAAATCATAGTAAGTGTTATTCCAGTCACTCAATAGCAGTACCTGCTAGAGTCTTTTTTAGCTCCCAAGGCAGCCGTTCCCTCTTGCCTTATTTTACCAGTGACAGTAATTCATTCCACTTGAGCTGACTAGCTTATTTCACATTTATTTGCACATTATGAGCAGTGTCATTCTACTTACCCTCCAGACAGTAAACGGTTTGAAAAATGCAACTGTAACAAATATTAGGCATGGGGAGAGGAATAGGAAAATGGAACCTTCACGTCTGGAGCCCAAATAAAAACATAATGAATAAATAATATTTTGAAATTATCTCAATTGTCGAGTGTTTGCAAAATCAAAGGTGCTGCATAAACTGGCATTATCCCTTTGAGAATACATTTCTCTTTCCCGCCAGCTAGTTTAGCTTCCCTAGTGTGGAGTTAAATAAAATATTACCCATCAGGTCATGAAAATAATTAGTCCAGCATTATTGCCTCCTTCCTAAGCCATCAGACTTGACCCATATGTATTATGCATGTTTGCACCCTGCACATCTGAGAGGTGGGATGTATATAAATGGATGAATTTGGGCTCCATGTTTGCATACCAAGACAGTACTTCTGCTCCCCCATTATGGAGAAGGCAAGTTGAAAAATTATCAGAGCAAAAGCAAGCCATTTTTTGGGTGTCCTGAAGTGATTCCTTTCAAGTAATCTTTGGCTGGCTGTGGTGACTGGTTATGAAAGTGTCATAACTTAATATGACAGCAAGTTTTCCCCTTGTACATGATGAATTGCAGAAGTACAAGTAATGAAGATGCTCTCAGCAACACTGAAATGTGTTCTGTTTTGCCCTTTTAATGAGGACAGACAAAAGAACCTCAGATAGGAGGGAACTAAGCTGGGAGTCTCCCAGAGACCAGGAATTCCTTGGGGAGAAATCAGGATAATCTCCTGCAATTCTTATGAAGAAGGTATTTTCTTAAGACCGTGATTCTAGGAGTCAATGAAAATACGAGAGTTTCCATTTTCATTCATTAAAAGTAAAACCACTTAAGGAGTCCTGAGTTGTTATTAATTAGATTTTGTTGTGACAGTGTTGTATTTTGGTTGACAGTCAGCCTAACTCGTGGCTTCCAAGTATTGCAGTGTTAGTAGCAGACAGGAGACATTCGAAAGGGGGACTAAAAAGGGGGAAGCCTGATGAAGTTGCTACTCAACACTGAGCTCGGGAGGTTGAACCATTTCAATGAAAGGAGGTTTTCTGTAAGGTGTGAGCCCCATCACTTTCTCCAACCATCTCAAGTTGTCTTGATGCTTGCAGATTGGGCATGCGTTACACTGAAACGTCTTGCAAAAGCCACCTTTATTTGCCCAGGAATCATCCAAACAGGACAAACCTCAGCCCATCTCCATATCATTTAATGTAAAAGCTTTAAATGAACCATGAGCAGTCTTGACACAGCGTTCTTGCACTTTCTGTTATTCATCTGACCTAAAATACTATTTTTCATTGACTGGATGGATTAGAAAGAATGTGGGATTTCACATGGGGTGATGTTCTTCATGGCAGTGTGGCACGCAGGTATTAGATTAATGGTAACATTTGGGGAATCAAATTCACCACTTTGTACCTTGGCCTTTTATTGCCAACTCACTGCAGATAGACTCTGGCAATTTAAAAAAATCTGATGGTATAAGGCAACATTAATAATATGGCCTTTGGCGTTCATCTTGTCTTAATTTTTCTGGCTTTCTAAACTCTGGAAAGCAGTGCCATCCCTTCTGTGACTGCAGTCCCTGGTGTCTCTCCCAGGAACAGAGGTGGCTTGAGTCCTTGCAGATGGCTGCCACGCCGGCTGGGCTGCCAGCCCTCATCCCGAGCAAGCCTTGTGTGGTTGGCAGCTGGGGCGTCAGGGTGATGCTACACTGTCATCACAAGCATCTCCAGCTCTAAGCAAGGCTTCTCCCAGACAGCCCTGTGCAGAAAAGCCACAGCTGAAACTCACAGTAACCCCTAAGTATGGTTATTGGTGGTCTGGAAAGGGGGGCATGGCTGTGGGGCGTTGTAGCAGGGGGTTGCAGTCAAGGTCACACAAACTGCCCATCACCAGCAGACCATGCTGTAATGGAAGGAAGGAAGGAAGGAAGGTGATCTATGGTGTGGTTAAGCCTCAGCCTCAGAAAATCAGGGGTTTGTTTCAGCTGGATCTTGGAAAATCATGTACAATGCTTTGGTTTTCCTTCTATTAAAAAAAAAAAAAAAAAAAGAACAAAAACAAGGAACGTTTTTTTTGAGCAGTAAGTCTGTGAGGCTGAGAGCAACTTTCCCACTACGTGTCACCCAAACCTGGGCAACTGAGTGAAGGCAACTGGTATTTTTCAAAAGGGCTGTGTTCTGTGTAATCTCACAGGACTTAAACCACATCTGGTGTTTCTAGATGCTGCCGAAATATGGGAAAATTATAGCACAGCACTTCCATCAGCAGTGACTGAGTGACAGAAATCGTGGCTGAGTTCCTGTGCTCTAGCTGTGCAGTGTGCAGCTGTGTCTGGGTGAGCAGTAGAGTTTATTACAGCCTTCACTCAGTGCAGTCATTATCTTCCCATCTTTGTGTTAAATGTTTTGTCTATAAAGTCTAAGTGGAGTGAGAATCCTAAACATTTCCGTCTTCTTTTGTCAGAACTGACCATTAATTTATAGCACTACACTTGTAAAGTCAACTTTCTTGGGAGAAAGGGCTCTGTACTAGGAGGAAGTGTTGAAATTTTGAAGAAAGAAATTGAAAACATCCCTTATATAAGGGGATAAATAAGAGGAACCCATGGCTTTGTCTCCAGCAAGTACAGGCAAAGCAGAAATCACTGTTTCCAACTTTCTGTTCATAACAACAACATTCACAATAATAATACGAAGGTGATTACCACAGAGAAAGTTGGGAAGACCCAAAAGCTTGTCTTTGGAATTGTCATTGCAGGTGGATAGGGTGATGGTGGTAAGCCTGGTTATGCCTCCTTCAGGAACTTTGCTGTTGGCTATTTACGTTGGTATCCTGCTGTCTCAGACACCAAACCCAGGGCTGTATTCTGCTAATGTTATTTTTTTCTGTAGACACCCCACCAAGCTGTACCCTCAAACCTAGTGGATCTCCCTTCTCTTCTCTCTGGGCAAGCTACACCCCCGTTCTTCCTGGCAGTAGTGTGAGAACCCATTTCTGATGCTTTTGAACCATCCTTGCTATTTTGCCTCTCGTGGCAGCAAATATGAGTCTGACAGATTGGTCCTGCAGGGTCCACAACAGTGTTGGGGATGACCTTGTCCAGCCTTCCTCCTGTGTCTTCATCTCTCTTTCTCTGTGCTGCAAAGGTGAGGTGATGGTAGGTGAAGAGGTGCTAGGAGACAGGGAATGGGGTTGTTTCTATTCAACTCGGATATTCTTGTCAATGTTCTTGTAATTCATCCCCTCTCTGTTTCCTTGGTCTTCTCTGTGTGGTCGTATCCTTTGTTTGCCTCGTACTTCGTTGTTCTAAGTTGTTTGTTATTTCTATTTCAATGCACTTGGCGTTGTCAATTGAGAGTTCAGATTATGTTGTTGCCCTTGTGGCTGCGGAGTGTTCTTTTCAGCTAAAGGATTTCAGGAATTGTTTCTTTGTGGCTGTATAATAATTAAACAGTGCTGTATCTTTGAATTGGGTAGGATTTATGGCTTGTGCATCTTCTGTTCTGTCCTCTTATAAAGAAAGAAGAAAGTATGTATTAATTTGAGACAGATGTTTTAAAAAAACCCAGCAAAGTCTCTAATGAAAATCTGCAATGCCTTGTCTTGTCCTGGTGCAGTACAGCTGTCGTGGCACAGCACAAACCCAGAGAAGATGCAAACAGGCTGTTTGTTCCAGGCTCCTCTGCGTGGCCAACAATCCTGGCTTCCCGTCCCGGCTCTGCCACGGATGCCTCGTGTGGCTTCAGCAGCTTCTCCTCTGCTTTGTGTATGCTGGTGGAAGGCATCCGTGTATGTGCATCCCTAGAAAGCGCTGTTGTGAAGGCAAATGCTCTTCAGAATTGCCATCTGCCTGTTTCAAGCAGGAACGAATCAGGAAGAAAGGACATCTGCCCATAAATGCCTAAAATCTATATTGGATGTAATTATATTTCCCAGAGTTTTTTTCTTCAATGCTGGACAAATGGGTGTAGCAAAGCAGCACGATTTGGTCTACTCCAGTCCCATAGGCACTGTTGAAATCATAGAATGGTTAGAGTTGGAAGGGACCTTAAAGCTCATGGAGGAAATGCTTATTTTGAGGGAGCTGGGAACATGGAGGGTCTGCTTGTTCTTTGGGGGTGTTAAGAGCGATGGCAGTCCCTGCTCTGGTTCCTCAAGTGGCTGCAGCTCTGTGTCTGTCGGTGCTTCCTTTGCTTGGCACTCTCCTATTTTAGACAAATATTGTGCTTTATGTGGATCTGTGATGCGATGGTTGTTCCTGGACCTCCATGTTTTGGTGTCAGTGTATATCCTGGGGTATATATATTAATGTTGGTGTGGAATCCAAGAGCTGATGAAACCAAAAGCATGCACCTTGGAGCAAAATACAGTCTTTTCCAGCCTTGGGAGAGGCCTGACTGCTCTTTCATAAATCCTTCCTTGTGGCATGCGAGCTTGTCGGCTGTCATTGAGTGTGCTGTATTTGGGAACATGCACACAAACGTACACACAAATACTTGAAACATTTCTTTTTGGCTATTTCCCATATGGTTTAATTTTTTCACAGCTCTGTAAAATCCTACGTGCAAATTCCGTTTTCAAGAGTTCTATTGTACATTAAAAGCAGAGTTTTGAATAACTGCTCAGAAAGTTCTCTCCTAGTCCTTTTTTAAGACAAAATCTTTGGTTGTTAATGACAGCACGGGGAGCTGTTATGACTCTTGGTTTTGCAAGTAACTTTAGAAACTTTTTCCTGCTAATGGTTTATATTTTAAAAGCAGAGGGAATGATTGCTGCCTCCCTTTCTTTTCATTGTTAGTTCTGTTCTCTGCTTTCCTCTTCCCATCTCTGAAGTGTTTGTTCTCATGCAGAAATTAGAGCGGTTGTTACAAACCCTGTGAGCCTCCTGAAGCTGTGAGTTAGCTCCTAATCCCAGTACTCTTTTCTTCTTCTCTCATCTCACTTCCATATCCCCGTGCAGTTGGTACTCCATTTGTTAATTCCAGTTTGATTGACTGTGGACATCTTTTGAACTCTGTCGCTACCCAAATGCCAGCGTTTCACTACGTAACTTAGTATTGCATCCCTGTATCCAGCCACTGCGTCAGATGTTGTAGACATCTAGGATTTAGTGTTTCTCTTTGTTTGAGCTTTCCCCTCCTGCCCAGCGCAGTTCAGCCCTGTTGGTCTCTTGTTTCTCCACAGCTCAAAGTCATCGGGCTGAGACTGTGGCTCAATCCATAGGAAAAAGAGTGACAGATACAAACACAAAAAATAATTAGCTTCTTGTTTGCTGTTTCCAAATGTAATACCGCACTTCAAACAAGAGATTGCTTTTCCACAGATCACAGTGATTGAGTGCAGATTAAATTGTTGTCTTATTATTTATCTATGGTAGGTCCCTGTATGAGCCAAGCTCCGAGCATTGAAAAGACAAGAGTCCTTGCTGTGAGTATTGTACATACTAAAGATAGACAAGTAGACGGATATGGGAGAAAAGGAAAATAAGCAGGAGGCTAGGCAACTTTTATGGAAATTAATATAATGAGCACAATAGTGTTGCTTTTGCAAAAGGTTTGAAACGTGGATGGAGTGAGAACCTGTCCCGCACGTTCACGTGGGTCACACCTGGGACCATGGCTGCGACGCTGTGGTTGTAGTGTGCAGTACTTCAGGCAGAGAAATGTTGAGGGGAGAAGCTGACAAATGAGCAGACAACCAGGTCTTGAACAGAGCTGTAGATGAAATCCTCCTTTGCGGAAAATATATTTGTGTGGGAGAGCAAGAGATTCATGAGGATAATACAGCCAGTCTCTCATCAGTGCCCCTCAAAGATATACTGATGCTTCTCTGCTTTTTCTTCAGCACTCTGCTTTCTTTAATACATCCTTACCCTTCATCTGCAACTTTTGCATAGAGACTTATTCTCCCATACAAGCTCTGATCCCAGCACATCTTCATTTTTCGAGGTATTGTTATAATGAAACACTTCTTTCTTTTATTATAAAATAATTAAAGGGAAAGGGGAAGACTCAGGAAGGAATGTGTTTGCTCCTGCAATGTATATCACTCCCAAATTTCCATTTTGTGTAAAGCCAGATAAGCAAAGAAAATGGTGCGAAGGGATCACTGCAGAAATTTTCTTGATTATTTTTTCCAAATGTGCTTCACTGCAATCTCTGAAATTCCAAAGCTGAATGAAAATGTTTTGAAGAATAAAGTAACATCTCTTTATTTATTTTTTTTTTCTCCCTGTAGTATGTATGGACGTATTTTTCCAATGTGACACAGATCCCAAAATATGTTGCTGCTGTTATAGTACAGTGTTTTCCTACGACATCCGTTTTACACACCTCAACAGAAATCTCCTTGGAATTCAACTGAGACAATTCTTTTTTCAAATTAATATTAGATTTTTTTTTATTTCTATTGACTATAATTAAGTAATGAAAAATGTAGGGGTATGTCAAGCCTGATTTATTTTTAAATTTCTTTTTTCTTCCTCCTTTTTTGTTTCCCAATCCAACTGCTTATATAGCCCTTTATAATTGTATTATCAGAGTGGTTCGAAGACAATGGCGAAAGATGACAAAGAGAGAAAGGAATGTTCAAAATCCAAGAGCATAAATAGGTTTTCTGGGGGACACCACAAAGGCTCTATTGTGCTACACACAGCAGAGGCATCAAGGATGTGTGCCCACCCTCCACCAGAAAACGCTCCAGACTTTTCTGCAGGTCACTTGCTGGTCTAATAGAAAAAAAAAAACACACAAAAATTCTAAAAATATTCACGGGTACAAAAATGTGACTTGTAATACGGCGCTGCATTTGTTCTGCTCATAATTCAAGTAATTGCCTTGGGTAACGTTGGCATATTGGTGTGGTCAGGCGGTGTTATCTGCTGCCTGCAAAGTTCTCCTGGCCCACGAGAAAGCCCTCCCGCTGTGCTGGTGGCGGCGGTGACAATCAGATGTTGGTAGCTGCGCTTGAACTGTGCGGTGGTTTTTCAAGGTCAATAAAAATAGCGGGCAGGAAGAGGGGGAGCGGAAGACCACTGACCTCATTTTGCTTGTGGCTTCGTCTCAGTTCAAAACCCTCCTGGTGCATTATCTGAGTGAGTCTTTGGGAAAAAAAATATATTAATGCTCTCTTATTCGGTGCTGTTCTATTACCTATTCATCAAAAATATTGCTTTTGTGCATTTTTCATTATAAGATTCAACATTACCAATGTTAATAAAGAAAGAACTCCTTTTCTTTTCTTAGAAATAGAATATGTAAAGACATTGCCTCTTTGATGTTTCTAAGCCAATACAATATGTATTTGAATGAGGATAAAAGTCATTCTTTTAACAGAAGATCATCCAAGTCATTTCTGATGAAACTCAAGACGAGATTTTTTTTTTTTTTTTCATAGAGATGCTTAGAAATTAAGATTGAAAAAAGGGGGGAGCACCTCTTTGGAAGTAATAGCTAATGGAAATAAGTCATCTATCTGATGATATTTGTTAGGCTGCTGTTCCGTGCAGGCCAGCGGTGACACTCACCTGTGTCACCGGGCTGAAGTGTTCAGGAGAAGGTGCCTTTTGTTCAAATGGATGAGACCTGGCTGTGGCAGACAGCTGTTTCACAGGAGGCCGTCCTGAAGTGTGAGTAAACAACACGCCAGGTTTTGGGATTCCCTCCCAAAATTTCCCATGCTGCCAGAGAAGCTCACGTCACTGGCTAGTCTCTTCTTGTGGGAATTTTCACTGTGGGTTTTCCACAGCGGAGTCAGGCAACACAGGACTTTCTGTTGAGGAGCTTCTATGAATTTGGAGCCAACAAGTTTTTTGAGGTCTCTGGAGCCTTGGGACTTGGATGCTTCTTGAATACTGTCCCAGCTCACTGCTGTCTAGGGAACTGCTCGCCTATCTATGGGCACAGGAGAGTGTGGTAGCTCCTTTATAAGTTATCCACTTCTGTTTGGTGCAGAGGGTCTGCAATAAGGGAGTGTGAAGGGATTAAACACTCTCTGCACCGAGTCTCCACTGAAAATATGTCTGAAGTTTGATCTTTAGGCCAAAATGTCAGAATGCTCCGTTAAGAGAAGAAAGGTTTTCTCAGAGCCCAATAGACCTGGCTAACAGGAGAGAATCCGCTCGTGCAGAATTATTCCTGTTGCGTCAGTATTTGCTCCTGTTCAAGTGCAAACCTGCCTGTGGACGAGAACAGTGTCCTGAGCCATTCCCTTGCTGTGCGCCGTTCAAGAAGGTGAATGTCTGCTGTGTAAAACCAGTTTCCAAGGAGCGCTGCAGCATCGCCTGGGCTTGAATTTCAGGTGCATTCAGATCTTGTGCTGCTGTAAGAGAGTTTGGACTTCTACTGACAGTCAGGGTGCCTGGGGACAGCTACAGGGGGTTTCAACACAGGGAAACTGATTTTGCGGGGCTGGTGCTTTGGTTTGTTGCTGCTGGGTTGGGTTTTCTTCTTAAGTTTGAAATGAACTTATGAAAATGGATGTATTGTTATCAGGAGAATAAAGGTTTCTTTTCTCTCAATAACGAGAGAGAAGCTTTCTGGGGTGAACTGGATGTCAGCGTCCAGACATAATAGCCCCTTTTCTCTTATCCCCAGTTCACAGCAAGCTGAACACCTTTCCTTGACTCACCAGCCCGTGGTGTGGAGCCTGAATGAATTAAAATGGTCTCCCGAAAGCCACCCGAGCTTGCCGACTGGCTTTGCAGCCTTACTGAGGGGCATGCAACTTCTTTGTTCTCACTCTATTGTTTTAAAAGTCTGACCTTTGATGAATTGGAAGCTGCTTTAAGAAGCCTCTGTGTCCACAAAATTATCACTGACTTGGAAAGTGCTTTGACCGTCCCCATGGCTAAGGTAGACACGTGCTTGGACTTATCAGGCCTGTTGGCAGCAGATGGTGTCTCTGGGAATGTAGCTGAAGGGGTAGGTCTAAAACTGAGAGAGTATTGGAGAATATTAGCTGCCATGGTGCCATGATGCTGTGGTGCCTGCAGGTCGAAGGAGGTGATTCTAACCCTTTGCTCTGGTGAGACTCCAACTGGAGTCCTACCTCCAGCTCTGGAGTCCTCAGCACAGGAAGGACATGGACCTGTTGGAACTGGTTTAGCAGAGGGGCATGAAAATGCTCAGAGGGCTGGAGCACTTCTGCTGTGAAGACAGGCTGAGAGCTGGGGCTGTTCAGCCTGGAGAAGAGAAGGCTCTGGGGAGACCTTGGAACAGCCTTCCAGGATCTGAAGGGAGCTCTGGGGGAGCTGGAGAGGGACTTTTTATAAGACAGTGGAGCAACAGGACAAGGTTTTACACTGAAAGAGGGGAGATGTAGATTAGATACTAGAAAGAAATTCTTCACTGTGAGAGTAGTGAGACTCTGGTTGCCCAGAGGAGCTGTGGCTGCCCCATCCCTGGAGGGGTTCAAGGCCAGGCTGGATGGGGCTTGGAGCAACCTGGTGTGGTGGGAGGTGTCCCTGCCCTGGGCAGGGGGGTTGGAACTGGATGATCTTGAAAGTCTCTTCCAACCTGAACCATTCTATGATTGTAAGGGGCTGTGTTGCTCCAGCAGCATTTTCAGGTGGGACGTTTTGCTCAGCACATCCCTCCTCTTCCAGAAGAGCAGATATTGAGCTCTGGCCTGGGGAAGCAGTGGTGTGATCAGCATTAGTGCTTCTCCTGAGCACTGGCAGGACTGAGGACCACTGGAAGGCTGTTCGGGGCCATCATCTTGTGCCTTGTCTTTCAAAAGTGGGGAGAGACCAGAAACGCCTGTAAGGAGGTAGATTATCTATGGGCATAAATGGGGAATGTTATTCCCCTGTTGCCTCCTGCAGACACATGCTAGTAGACAGGCTGTCAAGACAATCACTGAATTGAATGATGTTACTGTAATGATTTCTAAGCCTTTTTAGACTGAATAGGCAGTGCTAAATATTATGCCTATTTTAAGTGCTTAATGTTTCTCCTATAATATAACCACCCCCCCGAAACTACTTAATTCCGTATAGCTAAACACACACACAAACACTGCCTTCAAAAACCTGTTGGGGGTGATGGGAAATAGATCTGTTTCACTTTTCAAACAAGCCCTGGAATGTGGACAGTGCCATTTGGAGTGGTTGAGATGCAAAACTGGATTGTTCTGGATCTTTTTCTAGGAAACGCATTGCTGCAGCTGTGATGAGAAACAACACACTGTTCTGCATCTTGCATAAATCAAACATGCTTGCCATTTGCTAAATTATTACATTGTAAACCACGTTGTAATTACAGAACTTTAGTTGTTTCATTTATGATCTCTATGGTTTATTGTATTATTGGTTGGGCTTGAAAGCTGAGGCTCTAAATTTATGAAATCCACTAAAATATTATATTCCCCATCCCTTTTTCCAGCTGATCAAATGACTTAATCGATTGCTGGGGTGATGCCAATGGTATTAGGATCAATAGGACTGTGAAATTTATTGTACATTTTTGTTGCTGTATAAAATTAGATTGCGGAGTTTATGAATGTTTATTCTTCTGAGCACTGGATATCTGGTTTACCTGAAACACACATTACAGTAGTTCGGCCTTTGCTTGTTAAAGGAACATTTCACCGGCAATACTTTAAGTGTATCTCCTTTTATAACGTATGAATAGGTCTGTGGTTTTTTACTTTAAACCAAGTTAATTTTCATAGATATTGGGTCTTTCTCAGGCCCTGAACTGACTCTGCAGAGTGCGTACTTAAACCTCTTGCTGAATTTGGGCTGTGCAAAGCAATTGAAAGCTGGGGGAGACTTATTGATGACTTCACTGGAGTTGTGAATGGTCTCGTGCACTTTGTATCAGAGAATCTCCTGCCCTTCTCAGCTTATCTGTTTCAGGTTCTTTAGACAATATAGAGTGAGATTTATTTTGATTTATTTTGATAATTAATTTAGTCAGCTCTCTTGAACTTTGCAGAGGAAGTGTTTAAATTACATGCTTGATTTTCTGCCAAGGAACCAAAATTCAGGCATGTTTGTGTTTGGGTGTAGTGACACTGCAGAGCAGGTGCCCGTCGTGAGAGGCTGCAAAGGAAGGGTACAAAAGCAGGAACAGTTTTGAGGGAGAATGAATCTAAATGCAATATTAGGGACAATATAAACTTCTTTTTAACAGTCACTACATAGGTGCAAGGGCAGTCATCTTTTTAAAAACATGTGCAATGTTTTCATTCAGTGAAGAATTGCTAATTCATCAGGAAGGGAGCTGGTAATTCTAAAAACAGCTTTAGGAGAAAAGCTCCAGTAACGCCAGTTTGTAGGAATCTGGAAGAACAGTCAGTCCAGGTTATTTACATCTGCTGGTCAGATGAGGGGCAGATATTCAAGAGGTATGTTTTAGTCCCACACTGGCAGATAACCTCAGGCAAGTCATTTCAAATCACTCTGGAAAACAAAGAAAAATGCACAGCCCTCCATTATAGAGCTCCTTGGCAAAGATGCACCAAAAAGAGGTACATAGAAATAGTGTATTACAAAGAGAAAACTGTTCTCAGAGTCGCTAGTCAAGTACCTTATGTGGTTCTGAGTTTTCTGGTGACTCCCTTTTCTTCCCTTTGCCAATGTGTGGAGAAAGACTGTAGTGGTAGAAGAGTCCTCCGCATTAAATTTTTATTTTAGCAGTCACAAAATATATAGGATCTCAATTAAGCCAAGCATATAGTGCAGCCCAATCCTAATGAGAGGAGGAGGAGAAGGAAGGGGATGATGGTGCTGGGCTTCAGTTAAGACCTAGATAATGCTGTCTGTTTGAATGCTGCAGTGTTTATAAGTTTCTTTTTAGGAAGACAGAAGTAAAGAGACTTTCCAGGAGAGCAGAATAGATCTGACTACACACAAAATGCAGTGAAAGGAATATACTAAGAAAATATTTTTCTTCTTGTCTTTGCTATTAATTTGAGGTGTTCTGCTTTAACTAGAGTGAGTGCAGCCAGCTTACTCAGAGTGTGGTTTTCAGGCTAGCAATGCCCCTTTTATGGAAATGTTTTTTAAAAAGTGCGTAAACCTAGCAGTATCTGTCCTCACCAACTGCAGAATAAAGAAAGCACTTTTTCCACTAGACTACCAAACTCTTGTTAGAGGCTACAGGGACCTAAAAATATTATTTCAACCAGAAGTGGACTTTAATTTTTCCACTCAAGCAATAAAAAAATTAGGTCAAGTGTACATGTGAAATAATTTTTGCTGAAATTTGTTTCAGTTATATAAAATGGTGCTAGTATCATCTAATGCTTTGACAGTGGTTTTAGATTAAAGCTTCATGTTTTGCTATTATGTGCTATAAACAGCGATCTATGAATCAGGAGAAAGGTGCAGGGGAAAAAGAATCCTATAAATGAACATTTGAGCGTTGAAGGATCAGAGTACTAACAGTGATGTAAGTTATTTCTTCCAGCTCTGTGTTGGTGGATTTGTTTCCTTTCCCTGGTTCCAGAATGAATTTTGCGCTGTTGCGAAGCTGCCTTGACATTCAATTGGGAACCATCCCCCTGTTTTAAAATTCTCTGCTGTCCCACTCGTATGTGGTGGCACGTAGGTGTGGGCTCTGGTATCTGTATGTTTCTCAGCAGCCCTCTGGGAGGGAGCTCATGAGCTTGTCCCGGTGCTGCGGCACGGCCAGGGGTCATGGTTTCAGCCAAA
>VXBW01005197.1:676682-723924 GCA_013400375.1 Thinocorus orbignyianus | reverse complement strand
CCCCAAAAAAAAAAAAAAAAAAAAAAAAAAAAAAAAAAAAAAAAAAGGAAAGGAAGAGATAAGGAGTTTTCGACATTTAGAAATTTAGAATGAACTAAACTACTTTAATGAAGTTTTAATACTAAATTAAAGTAAGAAGAAAATAATGAAATAGATACAGAATATACAAAACTGTATCAGACTCCCAGGATGACGATCGCATCACCAGCAGTCATCGGGAAAAGTCCCAGACTGGACTCAGTGATGGACAGGAGCTGGATTCCGGATCTGGAGTCAGGAATGCTCCTATTGGGGTGAGAGTCAGGTGAACAGGGAGGGTCCTCCTCGGACGTTGGTCATCAAAGAAAGAGAGCTGACCCTTTGATCCCTCAGCTTTTATACCGAGCATGATGCGGATGGGATGGAATACCCCAGCTGGTCAGGTTTGGGTCCCCTGTCCTGTCCCCTCCTCCCCACAGGGGTGACCCCTTGATGCTTTTCTGCTTCCCACCCTCCAACGGGGCAAATAACGCAATTCCCTGCCCTTGGTTGTTCCAGAAATAAGGATAAGCAAGGGCCTCTTCACCATCCCTTGGTGTCATCAGGTCTCATTAGTGGGTGAACAGTTTCTGAACAAGGTGCAATTAATTTCAGAGTTTAGTGAGTTAGAAGAGGCCCAGCTAAAAAGGTAAAATTTTAAAACAGAAAATTGGTTCTTTTTTTACCTCAAACCAGGACAGCAGGTCCATCCAGCCTGGTCTTGAACACCTCCAGGTATGGGGCAGCCACAGCTTCTCTGGCCAACCTGTTCCAGTGCCTCACCACCCTCACAGCAAAGAATTTCTTCCCAATATTTCATCTAAATCTCCCTCTTCCGATTTAAAACCGTTCCCCCTTGTCCTGTTCTCCACTCCCTGACTGGGAGTCCCTCTCCAGCTCTCCTGGAGCTCCCTTCAGATCCTGGAAGGCTGCTCCAAGGTCTCCCTGGATGGCGTTGTTCACTTTCTAATCTGGTCCATAGGCTTAAACATGACTCTTAGGAGGAAGAGGAGACACCATTCAAGAAAATGCAGGCAGTGAGTACTCCTACGAAGGCGGATAGTTTTTAAGTTGTAAAGTTGCCAGGTTCGAAGAACACAGTAATGTTTTGTAGCTGTTTGAGTTCCCAGCTTGGTTTCAGCCTGTGCAGGGTGACCTTTGAGAGGGAAAAGTTTATCAGTTGTCAACAAGAGAATGCATTTTAATTTCTTCCTGAGCTCTGGAGAGGAAGGGTGGGCCAGTGACCGTGGCACTTGCAGGCCCAAGCCCAGCAAGGTTTCTGTGCAGGCTTGCTATGTGCTCTTAGACAAACCTTGATCCCAGCTACCAAGAAGGCATAGGAGGTAACATTTCTTCTCCATTAAAACTGAGCTAGTATTCTTTACAAATGTGCTTTGTGGCCACTTAGGAAGTCAAAGTCTCTCTAATACTTCAATAATTTGGAGCAGCTGAGCTTCATCAAGTCTTGTCAATTTCATGGGATTTAAAACGTCTTCCTTTCATGGCGTTAACCTGAAGACAAGGCTCTATGTGTTTTCATTTTGGTTAAAAAATAATTAAGTCCAGGAGGAGGGGAAAGGAGGGATGGACAGAAGCTACATTAAAATTTTTTGGGTTTGTGTGGAAATCTCTGTGTAGGTCGAAAATTCTTACTCTTTAAAAACTTTTCTGAGCGGCTCGGTGTGTCTTTGCAGTTAAAATGCTTAGTTATTGTTATGTAAATATAAATAGAAATTGAGTTGGATGGGGGAAAATATGCTACTGCTCCTGGCTGTGACAGTAACATAAAGGGACAACGTTAAGATATTTTTTTTTTGTTCGGTCTTTCTTGAATGCAGTATCTTTATTTTTAAAATTGCATTGAAAACTCTCATTGAAATATTTATAAAGCACAGATATTGCGTAAGGGAGGAACCAGAAAAAGGGTTCTTGGTAGCCAGCTCTTAAAGTAGAGGATGTATTTTGCCATATATATTTCAAAAATTAAGTTTACCAGAGGTGATATCTGTTAAATCCAGATAGAGCTCCACATTGCTGAAATTT
The DNA here is from genome assembly GCA_013400375.1 of Thinocorus orbignyianus. NCBI lineage: Eukaryota > Metazoa > Chordata > Aves > Ciconiiformes > Thinocoridae > Thinocorus > Thinocorus orbignyianus. The sequence continues at coordinate 721,863 of VXBW01005197.1, read as the reverse complement.
GGCTTTAAAAAACCGTTATCTTTACTTGAAAGTATTAGCTTTGCTTTTTGTATGAAGGGCAGCGAGCTACCCAGTGACAGCAAGTAATGTGAGTGACAAGGGCATTTGTCTGGAATGGGGAGACAGAGGACTTGAACCTGAGAAGAACCCTTAGTTACTTGGCCATAGGTTGTTATGGAACATTCCTCTGTTTCATTTCCCTTTTTTACCTGCCACCTCCCCCCACCTGGCAAACAAAAAGGTCCAAACAAACTCAAAAAGGAGAAAGAGAAGCTCTCTGTATTTCATGCTGTAGAAACAAGTTAATCATGGCCCACTGTTATTCCTTGCTGAGTTAGAAAAACATTTTTGATTATTCTTGTGCATTTGTCTGTAAATAGGAAACTTTTTACAAAATATACCTACATCTCTCAGGTGCCTAAATCATGTTTTCAAAATCTTGCTTTCTATTCAGGACACTCAGTTGAACTGGGGCTACAGAGAAAATGGAGATGTTGTGATAAAGTAGCTAAGCTAGCGCCGAGAAAGCCAACTTACACAGCGATGGCCGTGACTTGCAACCTCCAGGGTCCTCTGTGAGCTAATCCCCTGAGCATCTCAGATGCTATTTCAGTCATATTCCTCCTAAAAATGGGTTATTCTGTAAGTTACTTCAGGTGGCTGCAGTTTGGGCAGGTGCTTGCAGGTCATCTTGTTGCAGTTGGCGAGTATGACTCTGTCTTAGAAGTCAATTGACCGTGCCTCCTCAGTGGGTATTGACTGAGGACGTGGACCATGAACATCTATCATATGTTGAAGCAGAGACCTGAGCTAATTGGTGTGTAGCTGTGTCACTCCTTTATCCATGGTTACAGGATGCTGGCGTATATAACGCAATCAACATTGTAAGGGAAAAACAGTGTATTACATGATCAAAGTTAGTTTATTGATGGAGCCCAGGTTTGTGCAGAGCTGTGGGGATAGCTCTTCCAGGGTGTACCAGTAAGTATTCTACAATGTAATAATTTAAAACCATTAGCAGCATGGTGTTGTCGTCTTTCATTTTAATTGTCTTATGTCTTCTGCTGTATGTTTTTTAGCACTGGCACATATGCCAGACTTTAAAGAGTCTATTGTGGAATGTTTGTCACAAACAACCAGGACTAAAAGGTTTGAGGGCATGAAATAAACATGCATTTACATTAAAAAATAATTGCTGAAGGGTTTTGCTTGGTGTTTTTCCTTTTTTGTCTTGGAGAAAAAGATGAACCCTTTCCTGCATTTGGCAGGCAGGGGCAGAAACATCCAGATGTTTGCCTTCAGAAACGCAGGCAGGATTGCCGAGGTGTTGGGACGGGGTGAAACCCCCCCTGTCTCCCACTGCACTACACCACCCACCTCTCCTGCACATTGATTTTAATACTTCCCTCCAGGCTGGAGAGGCCAACATGTTAGACCAGGAATCCTTTGCTTCAGCTGCCTGACATATGGTACCACATAATCTCTGTTTCAGTTTGACAGCACCAAGACCCAACAGCCTTGAACAGCAGCCTTGAAATGTAATAGGAGGAACACACAAGGCCACAACAAAGCTGCTGCATGGGGCGTGTAAATCTCTCCATCAGTTAACAGATTCCTTGTAATATTTGTTTTCTAGAAGCTCTTCTGATCGTCAATGGGTTTGTTGGTTGGGGTTTGCGCGATTTGGTTTTCTAGAGACAGCCCCTTGTTTTCGGCTGCTGAGGTGCGGCATGTGCAGGGTTCTATTTCCAGCCTCCCCTTGCTGTTGTGCTGACCTCTTTCTCACTCCCCGGGGAAACACAAGTTAACACAAAGATTACAGTAAATTTGTTCTATGGTAAACTGACATCAAGAGAAGAAGCAGGAAGGCACTTGCACAAACCAATAATGACTGCGTGTCGCTAGAGTGTGGCTCGTGTATCGCTGGAAATGACAAGGTGGTTTGAAGTGCATGAGAACATCAAAGGCCCCTTGTTTATTCAAGGTCAGGGACAGATGGGATCTGGTGGATGGCAAGCCTGTGGAAAAGCTGTGGCCGTTTAGAAACAGGAATGGATGAAACCAAAATTGGAACAAGATGTAGCCGTAAAGGAAGAACATGGCATGAAAAGAGATTATTAGCTCAGCACAGTTAAACTGAACTTCTTTTAACCCAATTAAAAAGGGCGATACTGGGAAACATTTGTGTGTTTTTTTTGCCTTCCCCCCCCCCTCCCCCCCCCTTTTGGTGACTAGAAGTATTCTCTTTCCATGGCTTGAAGATCATTTGTCTTATTTTGCATTTTTTAGAGAATAAGTCAGCATTTTTTAAGATGATGTGACTTCAGTATTGCCTTTTTCTCTTGTAAGCTGGCATTCTGATTATGGAGATAGTATTTTCTGGAAATCACTGTTTCTGAGAATCCTACCCTGGAATATATTCTCAACATTCTCATTATAAGGATAATGAAGAAATGCCTCAGATGTTCAGATGTTTTAATTGCAAAATACTACATTCAGTTTAGGTTTTCATCATCACAGATACTGCAGTGGCCTATTTTGTCTTCCCTTTTCTCCTCCTGTACTTAACCAAATAATTAGAAATAAAAGTTACGTTGTTTTCTAATGGAACATCTAGGCATAAACTCCCATTTTCCACCTCACCTTTATTTCCAAAAGAAAAATGCAGCCAGATTCTCAAAATGATTTTAATCATCTCTTTGTGGTTGAGCAGCTTAATGGTTTGGCTTAGATTTGCTCCAGCACAAGTGTCAATCAGTACGAAGACCTGTTTTCCCAAAATTTGCCAATCTCCTGCTATACGGAAAATTTTGCCTCAGTCAATTCATTGTTCATCATAATTCATATTTTCCCCTCAGTTTTTCTTCCTTATTTGAAGATGGCTTGAAGTTTTATTTCAATTTCTCAAGCGTGCTTTAACTTCACCCCACCCACAAAAGACTTGGGAGGGAGGAGGGTGAAGAGAAGGCACCCACCAAAAACAACCAGCTTGATTTCACATGCAAAACCTAAAGGAATGATTGACATCTGCAAAAATAGCACTGTACACAAGAAATAATTTCCTGTTCCGTTTATGGACTGAATCTAGAAATCTACCCTCAACCCTCCTATTTTCTTTAGATACCAATCATGGGTCTTGACTTAAATATTCCCAGATAGTTTTATAGCTACTGAGTCACGCTCAAACTTGTTCATCTGACAATCCCCGTTCCTGTTTCAGGCTGTGAGTACCGTATTGTCTGTATAAATGTTTCCTGATTTGAGCTTTCCTGTGTTTAGAGAATACTTCCCATAAACTTGTCAGGCCCCTAATTAACGCAATGGACCACTAGGCATGTCAAACAAATTACATCATTTTTTGTATACGTCGCAGATTCCATGTTTATTAACTGGGTTTAATAATTGCTGAACTCAGAGTTATTTTGATTAAGACAGAGTTTGAACCTGGTTTACTGGCACTCTCTCTGTTTTGGGGAAGAGACACAAGGGTTCAAAACAAATGTTACTGGATTATAAAATTGATGAGAATTGAGTTTTTTTAATGAGGCTTGAAAAATCTCAGGGAAATCATCTTTACCATAATTAATTTGCAGTTTGTTTCCTCCTCTCTGTCCTGCTAGCAGGAAAGAAAAAAGGAGAGAGGACAAGGTACAGCTTAAAACAAAGTATGTTTTTTCCTCTAATTCTCCCGCTGAGAATAAGTGGAAGGTACAGAAACAGTAAAGCTTGACTGGAGATTTATTTGGCTCGAGGTTTCCAGTCACTTTTTGAGAACAGAAATTTCCTGAGTTAATAAACCAGCCCGGCTGACTTCTCTGTGGAATACCCTTACTCCAGCTGAACTCTGCTTTAGGTGTAGAGTTTAGAAAGTGAGGATTTCCATCCTTGTAGTGCTTCATCTCCTGGTTGCCACAAAAGTTTCATCTCCTGGTTGCCACAAAAGTTTTAGGGAATTGAGCAGAGCCCAGGAAATGCTCTAGTTCATGTAGAATGGTGTTCTTTAAATGATGCCATTAATTTGTGCCCCTACAGACAGAACTGCCTCCTCAATGGAAGACTGAGCACTTCTAGCAATTTCTGATTTAGCCAACTTAGCTCCCAAACTCTGTCATAGTCTCCTCCATTTACAGCTTGTTTGTATGGGGTATCATTCAAGTAACTTTCCAAGTGTTCTCCCAGAAGTGGTCATGCAAATCCTCAGCTCTAGTATGCTGATGCTTCTAGCTGAAGTTTGTTCAAGAAGTTGAAAAGGCAAGGTTTATAGGTTACTTGTCTCATTGGTGTGGCTTCCTGGCTAAAACGTGGGTGACTTGTGGACAGAAGGTAGCCTGACTCAGTGCCATTACTCCTGGAGTGTTTTAATTCATTTTCTCTGTACACTGGGTTCCCACAGTTGACTGAGAAACCAGTTGCAGAGACTTTAGCTCATTAAAAGAATTGTGAAATGCAAGTTGGGAGGTCTAAATGTTGTTAATGAGAGAGCAAAGTGATAAAGCGGGTCTAGAAAGGGTTATTTTGCAGTGTAGTTTTTCTCATTTTGACTTTGGCTAATTCAGGAGGTGTAACTCCGGTGTTCATATCCTGAGTTAGCTCTACGTGGTAACATAGCATAATAGCCATTTTTCAGTTATGTCCTGCCTAAATCCGTAAAATACCGCTTAACCATGGCTAATCATTGGGTAAGTCTTGTGCTTATTCTTTATACAGAGGGTGAATGTCATCCTCATGCAATAGATCTCCATGGATCTAACATATCTTTCAAGCTGTGCTTTTATATTACAGAAAGCCACCTTGTTTCTTTCAAGAAATACAGCTATTTTTTTTCCAAGTCATGAGTGCTTTTTTCTTCTTATGTTCTATGGCTACTGAGTGATTCATTTCCCAAATGTTTACAGAGAACAGCTAGTGGAAAAGGGGATCATGACTTTTTAAAATACCTATTTAAAGAAGATGTCTCGATAGTGTTGTGTAATCCAGTGCAGCTTTTCTCCTGTGACCAGAGCCCACGGCAGAGTTACAGCAGTCTCAATCAGAGGAAATGATTGTTTGGGGCAAATATATTTGACTATATTAATTCCAAATACTGTTTTTTTGGGGTTTTTTTTTAATTACAAGGTAGCATATTTTAAATTGAAATGGCCAGATGGAGCTTTTTATTTTTACTCACCTTTAGTGTTGTTTTAGGACAATCTAAATTATTAAACTCTTGTTATTTTAATTTGTGAATGCTATTTAACCATATTGTGAATATGTAGCAGTGATACAATTTTATGACTGAGGAACTAGAAAATTCATCTTGTCTGCAGTCTTACATTCTTTAAATTAAACATACCAAATATAAAAATTGATTTAAAAATAGATATTCATTTTCTCAGAAGTAGATTCTAATATTAATTTTTAGGCTTTGCAAATGACACAGCCCTTATATAGGTTGTGATTTTTTAATCTTGAAATATCTTTAAGTCATATTTATTTCACCTTTTGCATTTAAAATTTAGAAGGGAGAAAAACTAGAGAGATTGTTTTTGAAACACTTTAAGTCACTGTAATAACGAATATTTTAAAGTTTTGGGGTTTTAGTTGTATTTAGTGTTTCTTTCTTAGGAAGGATTCTTCACAGATCAGAGCTGGGTTTTTTTTTGGTGGGCTTTTTTGGGGTGCCTTGGTGGTATTTCTTTCCCTTCTGCATCAAAAGAAAATTCTCCTTCTGATTGAAGGAGATTTATATATCCATAGCTGCATCTCCCGTGAGCCAATTTTGACAATATGGCTCTTGTGCATTTTTGAAATTGTATTCAAATGGTAACAGGCTGTGTTCTGAAAATATAAGTATACATGTGGTATACATGTGTGCTTCTATGGCTGTCTATGCAGAATATAATATTCAAGCTAGTTCAGCAGGTAACCCGTCTGTTCAAGTTTTGTTGCATTCATACACAAGTAGAATTATTTTCTGATCCTGTGGTGTCTTTCTGATGTGATGAAATGCTCGAGGTATAAAATCTCAATGCAGATCAGCTGTGTAACTTAGAAATATCTGTGGCATCCCTGTTTCTTCCAATTACTTTCATACTCTGTGTAGCCAGCGATAAATTATAGGTGTGTTTGCTGTCAGCCCTGTTCCATCAATTTGAGATCCAAAATTAAAGCTGGGTTCTTCACAAGAAATTGCTGTTATTCAATCGGTTACAAAAAAATTGTTTAGAACTCCAAGCCAGAATCAAATCCAAATCACTCTTTTTGTAGCTGCACAGACTTTGCAGAATTAAGGTGAGTGGAAAATAATAAAAATCCTTTCCTGTCGCTAGCAGCAAAGAATTACAGCTCTGAAATGGATTTCTTGCATAAGATAATTATATCTTAATCACAGCTGTGCTTTACAAAGTTGTGCCAACTTTACAACATTCATCATTAAACACCTGGATTTGTGTTGTGATAATTTTTTATGTCACATTTTACATATTTGATGAATACTCTAAGAGTGCCTCTCCATATTTTTTATATATCACTTAAGCCAGCTGAATTTATTAGTCAAAAGCTGATTAGTAGCCTAAGCATATAAGGTTGTCCAAACTGATCCAAATGACTTTCTATCGAAGCGTTCCATAGATGTCAATGATTTATATCAGGCTCCATATGTAATAGATATGTATACAACCACAGATTGGAAGGAGGCATTAATGAAGATTTCTGTCTATGAAACATAGGCAGGTCTATATCGTGAAGCCTCTATTTCAGTGTGCTATAGTATCAGAGTTTACATTCTGAATTTGGAAAAATGGTTGCAGTTATTAAAAAATGAAAGGTGCTCTCGTCCATCTGTACGTTCTGTTGTTTGTGGATCCAGGAAGATCTATTGCTCTAAATGTTCCTAAAAAGAAAAAAGCTTCTGCTTAAATCCTTCTAAATACCTACTGAGTTTAAGTGAAGAGAGTAGAATATGGAATGAGGCCCACTGAAATGGCACAGGAAAAAGGAAAAAAACACAGCAATATTTATTATTTTTCTTGCAGTTCACGTTTGATTTTTAAACGTATTTAGGAATAAAAATGTTTTAATGCTGTAAGGTTAAAATACTTTGAAAAGCCAAAACCTAGATCATGTTTCAGTGAAGAAGTTTCCACTTCATCTGGGTATTTTGTTATTGGCTTTTCATTGTTGATCACCACTGTATGCAGTGTTGGCTAACGCAGCCTCCATGCCTTTGTAGAGGACATATTAACCTTCCATATTTGCAGACAAGAAACTGGGTTGGAAGTGGTAAAACTGATTTAATGAAAGTTTTTTTTTTTAAAAAAAAGTATAGTGCAGAGATGGAGTAAAATCACAGTGTTTCAGTCTGACCTTGCTATTGCAGCTACAAAAGCTCCTTCTATATATGTAATACATATAGTGAAAATTATTTAGAGGGTGTAAGTCACCATCTTAATAGGCGAAGGCAGCTCTGTCAGAGGCTCAGGTGAAGCAGTTCCGTGCTGTTGCAGTGTGTATGTAGTTCCTTGTCCCAGTCAGAGCAGCTGTACATGTACGGTGCCAGAGCTGCTGTCTCCCAGTACTTCTCAGATAAAATATATAATAAGAAAACTCATGCAGTTATTGACCTTTCAATGTATATTATAGTCTTTCATTTCATGGTTTTAAATAGCTATTTCCTTATTATAATTTAATACATGTTATGCCTACAAACCTGGAAAAATTGGCTTGTTCCATCAATTTCAAAGGAACACAAAGTACGCTCTGTACTCTGTTGTAAAAGTTTTATTAAACTTGATAGCATTTAAAATAGTCTTTGAGAATTGCTGACACAATGATTCTAGGTTCTTCTTGGCTTGTGTGTAGCCCTAACAGTGCTTGCAATGAGCAGCTTATTTGCTGAACTGGTAATTATTCCTGTAGTCACACAAGTCCCTGGCCATAATGCCTTTTTAGGTCTCAGTGCGTTAGATTCAAGAGAAGGGTAAAGATCATCTTGGGGAACAGTTTGCCCTGAGGGATTTCAAGTGAGTAGATAAGAGCGTTTAAACTGTTCTGCTGCTGTTGAATGACAGGCATATTTTGTAGGGAAGCCTGGAGTGGTGCTGGGATGGATGCATTGATATAAAAGACAAGTCAGGCTCAGAGCTGGCAGCTAAACCCATCTGTAGAACAAGATGAATGGACCTTTGGATATCTTCTTGTATTAACACATATCGTAGAAAGAAATCCCCGGTAACACTGTGGAGGAGGGATCCTCATCTAATAACCTAAAATGAGTTCAGTTTTTAGTGTGAGGGCTGAAAACGGCAATCCTTATACAACTAGGGAAAGCCTTTTCAATGCCTTTTAATACTTGCTTTGCTATGTACCTTTTTGGTGCTGCAGGAACGTTGCTGATTCCTCTAAGGCTTAATGTGATTGCTCAAAAAATGTAAATGCAGCTGGTTTTTATGGCCTGTTAGGCCTCAACAAATTCTGCTAGTTCTGAGAGGGTGTAAGAAAGCAGTGAAACGGTGGTAAGCCCCTTCCTCAGAAATTATCCAGCGGTAAATCAGGACTGAGGAATAGCCCTTTGGGAACTGAAGAGACATCTAATCTAGAGAATTTAAAAAAAAAAAAACCACCTTTTTGTTTTTTTTTCACAGAGCTTTAGAGATCAGCTTTTAACTGATTTCTGTGGCTAACGATACTACCTGTGCTGGAGGGAAAAAACCCCTCAAGATTATTTTGTGTCATTTCAACTGCTGTTAATTTTGATGGTATTTTCTCTTATCCTCTCCTAAACTTTTAAGAAAATTCTTTTTAAAGCCTGGTTGAAATCAGTAGTTAGTCAATATGAAATAAAAATATGCATTAGAAAATCATCCATATGATTGGCATAATTTTTAAACCATCATTTTACCTTGGACCTGTGGGACCTGAGGCTCATAATGGAAATGGTTGAGATTTTGAGAGTCCTGCTGTAGTCCATCCAAGCCAAGCAGCATAATTCAATGATTGATGGAACTTTTGGGTTGGAAAGAAGAGTGGAAGATGCCTTTTAACTCTAGCCCTGTGGTAACATACCTGTCTGTGGTGATACAGCACCCGAGGGGACTCTAAAAAAACCCCCTGAATTAATAAAGCTGTGTGAGGCGAGAAAAGCCTTGTTGCAACAAACCAACAAAACTGTTGTTGGGGGCAAGGGAGAGAAGAAAACCCCAGGAACTCATCTCTGCGCTGGGAACAGAGTGCAGCAGTCAGCCACGTGGTGATGTATTCCGTGCATTCCTTTTATTTTTCATTTGTTTTCTTGGTTAGCGTACAACAAAGAACGGCGGTGATGGACAGAGCCACAAACCCACAATGACTGTATATGTTACGAAAATATGGACAACGCTTACAGGAAAGTGACACAGCAGATTTAAAATGTGTGGTAACATTAAAAACCTCTCTGTTTATTCTGGTTCCCGCACTTTGGGGAGTTACAGGCATATGCTTTTCCCTTGGCATGAATCTGACAGAGCACTTAGTGCCTACTGAAGGCTAAGTCAAGTATAGCAGCAGGGCCAGGCCCTGAGGCCTAAGCAGCAGACTTCATCATCCATCATCCCCTGACAGACGATTTTCTGGCTCTCTGTTACACAGGGAGAAAATGTTCATGCAATGCACAATAAATATAGATACGAGGAGGGAGAATCTCCTTCAGAAAATACTTCTCTTCTTAGCCGTGACCAAATCATCATTGTTGTTGTTAGAAGTATGTAAATTAGCTCACGTAAGGAAAAAGGCCAGAGAAACAACATTAAATTTAAGTGACAACAAGGAATCAGAGCTGCACAGTTTCCTGCACTCATAGAATCATAGAATGCTTAGAGTTGGAAGGGNCAGGTGGGATCTCACGAGTGCAGAGTAGAGGGGGAGAATCATCTCCTGCGACTTGCTGGCCACGCTGCTTTTGATGCAGCTCAGGATATAGCTGGCTTGGAGCACAGAGTGTTTGCTTGGAGCACTTGTTCCCTTGGAGGACAGACAGTTGGGTATTTTGGTGAAAAAGCAATAAGAGGAAGACAGATGCTAGTTTAAACAAAAATTCTGTATTTTTATGGACAGGAAGATTGGTTTTCTTTGGAGGGAAACTGTTGTTAGTTTGAGGTATCCTGTGTGAGGGGAGCATATTTAAATATTGGCGCTTTCACTTGTGTCTCTGCCACACTGTATTCAGGAAGGGTGGGGTTTACAGTGGTAACTGGGCTGAATGGGTTTTATGGAATGGGTAAGACACCAAATACTCACTGCATTTGAGTTTACTTATATGGGAACAAGTATGAGTGCAGGGAGACCCTTTGTAATCTGGTGGACTTCATCCTGGGAGATGAAATGCACACAGCACCCAACGGCGAGAAGCTGGAAGGTAGCATCAGCAGGTTAGAGAGGAGGCAAGTCTTCAGCTGTCCTCAGTTGCTGGAGTGGACCAGCCAGATGTGTGGAAACTTGCTGAAAACATTCTCAGCTGAAACAGGGTAAAGACTTCTTTTTCCGTGGATGTACTTATTTAAGGAAGTGTACAAAGTGATGGCCTGTGGTTTGAGAGTAACTCAAGTTTCTTTGAATTCTACAAATCTAGCAAAAGTCATCTAATTTGCTATCATCTCAGGTCTGTAAGCCCCCCTGAAATAGGATGTCACTTGATAATATGTCTCTGTTTCCAAATGAAGAATATCTTCCGATACAGTTTTTACCACTTTGCCTTCTTTAGGGCTTCAGAGACCTTTAGCGTGAGCTGTATCTATGCTGGCAGAGTTTTGCTATTATTTTATCCTGGCAAAAAGCTTAAAACTGGCTGTCTGTGGGCAGGCTTTTTGACAGTAGGCATCAAAGGAATGTTTGGATTTTACCCTCACCACCTCTGCATTACCTATTTTTTCACCTCACAGGGCAAAAATACTTTCAAAACTGTTAAGTCTTAGTGATTTTTGATAAAGGAGTCATCTAAAGACCCAAGACAGTTTTATCTAGTAAAATCAATGGTTATTTATTACTTGGCTCTGTGATGGCAATGTTTTCACACATTGAAGAAAAATATTTGTCTAAGAAATTCTTACATCATCTCTAGGTACTTATATATGCAGCCAGAAGTAATCTGAATAAATGGGTACTTGCTGAAGTGTGCTATCGACACTATGGTAAACAGAAGGGATTATCTGGCATTTACTGTATATGTCATAGAAAATTCAGATCAGTTCCTTAATATTTGCTTTTCCTGTCAAGGTCATCCAAACCACTAAAAAGTCACGAGCTGCAGAAGGAAATTTTAAGAGTTCTCACGTGATCATTGCTAGAGAAATCCTTTCCTTTAGCATCCACATGTTCAGCACGTTTGCCTTGTTCTAGCTTTGATAAAGTTGTGGCACTGATTTTTAGGGAGACGAAAAGACAAAAATTTGCAGGTGTAACTTTTTGGCTAACCAATTTGAAAAAGGCATTATTGAATTATTAAGCTGAGCAGAACACTCAGTTTGCTATGGTTATGGAAGCAAGGAAATTCACCTTCTCTCTTTCTTTTCATCCACTCTCTCCAGCTCCCAGATGAGGCTGGGGAGGTTCTTTCTTTGTCTTGCCTTTCCAACTTACATACAAAGTTCATGAAAGGAGATCCCTCATTAAGATATTTCCTAAGTCTTGGCTAAAGCCAAGTAAATGAAAGCACCAAACTCTAACCAAAACTCTGCCAAATACGGTGCTTTGGTCCCATCCTGGGATACTCCAATGTGTTTGAACACTGTAAATAGACTCCAGCTGGCTGTTTTTAAATGTGTGGCATTTACAGATGCCTTCTTTTCTACTTTCATATCTGCTGAACTCTGGTGAACTAAATATCTATCAGCAAGGCTAAAACATATGATACAAACTGGTCTCCCTGGGTTCCTTAGGTGTGTTTGGTTTTTAATAGCATTGGATGCATTGAACCCACTCTACGTGTTTCTTCTGTGGTTAGAAGGAAGCATGGGTCTGAGTTTGGCTGTGAATTCATATTCCATATCCCTCTTTGTTTTCCCCCCGCTTTATTTACCAACTGGTTATTGGTGTTGTAGTTGATGGGATCCAAAATATCACCCAGGGGTATGTATGCATGCAGTGCCTGGTGTCCAAGTCTCTAATGCAGCTGATTACTAGATGGTCCTAACTTAATCTGATTCAGCCCAGTTTTGAGCATGGATTTGACGAGATGATCCCAAAGGACTCTCTTGTCCTAAGTATTTTTGGGATTTTGTGTTTGGTTTCCTTGTGTATTCAGCTAGCAAGATCCTCCTACAGGCAGACTGCTTTGTCCATAAAAGCTCAATGGCCCTGGGGCATGTTGATCCACCCAAGTTACTTCTTGGCAGAAGAAGCACAACCTCTGGTTCCTGTTTTGCTTGCTTTTATAGCTGTTTCTCGGTCTGGTATGGGGTTCTGCCATGATGCAGAGGATTACTCTTCTGGGTAGGTACTCATCGTTGCTGTGGTTGAGTAGTTGGCTCAGTAAAACAGATGACTAGATGATTTGAAGAAGTTTGCTGCATGTGCTGGCATGTTAGGCAGGTGTAATAATGTAGGTCTTGCTATATTACCTTTGTGGCGTGCATGTTTGTGAACTCAGGCCATTCCTGGCAGGGGTGATGCTAAACATTGGGTCATCCAGAGAGAGAAAGCTGAGAGAGAAAGCTGAGCTACAGACAGGACTCATATTAGCGTGTTTTGTATATAGCTGTTCACATGCTGAGCACACTGAAAGAGTGATTTAAAGACAGCGGTATAGCATTCATCAGTGCTCTGATGTCTGAACCCAGAGATTAAACAGCCGTGTAAAGGAGAACCCCCAGGACAGTGGTAGAAAGAGATTATGGTTTAAAGCAGGCTGACGGTCGGTAATTAATGCTAGCTGAGGAGCTTCCTGTGCTGCCTTCTACTGACCTTCTGCAGCCTTAGCTGTGGTTGCAACAGATTTGAAATGTTTTGTGTTTGCAGCTTAAGAAAAGAGCCTTTTTATAAAGCAGAATTTTTGTTTCAAACTAAAAGGCCTCGTAGTGCAGGCACAACCACGTGTGCTTTCTCAAATGCGGAAAACCCTGACATCTAAGGCCCAAAAGATGTGAGGACATGGTCAGAAAGAAATGAACAGTCTTGGCAGTGGTAGAAAGAGAGTTCTGAAACGTCTTCACTTTGTATTTTGTTTTGCCTGTTTGGGGACATTTTTCTTTCTTAAAAAAAATAAAAAAATAAAAATAAAAAAAAAATCTGATGATGTTACATGAAGTAGGAAAGTCTCAGTAATCCAGTACCTAACTGCGGTCTCTGTGATGCAGTTGAACTAATCTGATGTAAAATCTAATGCTTGAAGCTTGGGGATGTGAAACCTTGTAGATTAAAGGAGATAGAGGTTTAGTCAAGATGGAACAATTTCCTAACTAAAAACTCCTTGTACTTGTGAATAGTGATTTGACTAATGATTACTATACTTAGGGGGAAAAACAGCTGTACACTGAAGGTATTTTTTCAGTCTTTTCTCCTTTGTCCCTACAGTGAAGTTACACTTCTTCATTCATTGGCAAATGAATCATTCATTGACCAATTTAACAGTTTGGTTTCATTTTCCTAGCCTTCTGAGAAACTCTCTCTTTTTTTTCTTTTTGTCCCAGAGTTTGGGCTTTGTTCCTTCTATTCCTCACTGCTGCTCACAGTTGTATTTCCAAAATTTTTGCATGTCATCTCATAGACACACTTTCCTGGAATTTGAATATCCATTCATAAAGTTTTTTTTGTGAAAGGAAAAGGTTCAACTGTGACTATCAGAAACTGGAGAAAATTCTCTTTGTAGAAGGCACACTGTCACCCATGTGTTCGGCTGCTACAAAGACAGGCTTGGGGTGAGGCCAGCAAGACCATTTATGTGAGAAAACAGGAGGGTCACACACATTTTTATGCAACTTGATTGGGAGCATTCAAACTGTGGTTTGGTTCTGGGATGAGTGTCTTGTGTTAGGTTTCTTATCCTCATGCTCTATAATAGGGAGTTGTAACAGGAGGAGTAAAAATGAATAGGCAACTCCAACTCCAGATTTCCCAAATATGACTTTTTTTTTGGTGCATTGTAATTTTACTCTTTTTAAAATTATTACTTTTTTTTATTTTTATCTTTGGCTCATTAGCACAAATATTCCTGAGGACAGTTGACATCAGCTATTTATATTCATAAACCTATTTCTATTTGTTCCAGTGATCTCAGCCAAGAGCATCCCAAAATCGACATTTTAAAAATCTTTTTGTTTATGGGAAATTTTACACATTGGATTTTCCAAACACTCAATTGGGCAGTGATCAGTGCAAACATCTGAGAATACTTTAGCTCTTCTAATTCTCTCATGATGTCTTACTAATATCCAAAAAGAGAACAACTGCTTGTTTTATAAACTAGTTTGCCAGGTTTCTTCAAAAGTCGTTACAGTTCCAAATTATCTAAGCAGATCTTTGTATCTTAAATATATTCTGTTTTGCTTTTCCCTAGCTCAAGCTAGTATTTTCTCTTTGTGGCATGTGACAGGACAAGGTTTTTCAAGTATGTAAAGTCTGTTGTTGGGAGGTTTTAAGTGGAACACAAGCTTAACGCACCTCTTCTGCATAGGAATGAATTTTACCCTACTTCAGTCTCTCTTTAAGTATAAGTAGATGTAAATAGATAACCAAACTTGGAATTCAACTTTGTCTTTTAGTTCTGGTTAAAATAAATGCTACTGAATTTTAAAAGTTCAGATGTTCATTAAAATACATGCAGCACTGCCCCTGGGATCATACTTAAAGTATTTGCAGGTAAGCAATATTAATATACAATTTGCAAAGCAATAACCCAAATCCCAAGTGAAAAGGAAACGCTGTGAAACTAAAAGGTAAATAATAAATACTGATGAAGAGGGACTCTGGAAAATCACAATTGGAAGAAGTGGTAAATCCCAAGGTTTTAGTTGTTTTGCTCTTACTTATTAACTTAGGTACAGAGTTTTGCTGTTTTCTCTGGTGCCCTGGGGGAAAGGTCTTTGTGGCTTCAGATGAAAAAGAAGGTTTTCAAAATGTTACCAGCGTGTTCTGCCCTGTTTACCCAGACTTACCATAAAAAGAAAAAAAAAAGCATTTTTGGCCAACAATAGAGGTAATTAAGGAGAGGCTTCTGCCCATTATTACTGCCAATTAATCATAATAACAATTTGCAGAAAAATAGCAAATCAAGGTATGAATTCCTTTAGTGCTTCATGGTGTGCTGATACTGATCCCTTGAAATGTACAGGAAAATGGGCAGGCTTTCTGGGACTACCAGTTTAGAGTAAGTCTTTCAAACTTCATTATGTCTGGCAAGGACTCTGGTCCAGGAAAACACAGGAGTTTTGAATGTATGAAACTGCTCACAGCCTTAAAATTAAGCACAGTTAAAAGCGCTTCTTAGAGCTTCAGTTAGGGGGATTCCTTTTGATCAATGAATAAATCTATGACTCTTAGCAGAGACCCTCCAGTGCAAGAATGATGCCAGTGTTTTCAATCTCAGTGCCTCTGCTGGAGCAGTGATTGCTATCTGACCTACCACGGAAAAGGTGATGTGAGCCAGTGTGCTCAGAGAAACCATTGTTCCAATGCTACAATAGAGTGAAGTGGATAGAGAACTGCTAAACGATTGCCACCTCCCCTCTGCCACGATGGCTGGCTGGGAACCACCCTGAAAGTAGGGAGCGAAATTTTATAAGGCATTGAGTTCCAAAAATGGCCAAACAATTAAAATCTAAGACAGCTATCTAGCTAGATAAATAATCTAAAACATCCAGGCTGAATAGAAATAATTACAGTGACATCAATGGAAAGAAAAATTAGTTGATGAAGAAGTAATGTAGAAATGTCAGGCCTCTAGGCTGAAAAATTGTCTTTAAAATATTGAGTGCCGTGTGTATTTCTTACTTAGGGAGTCTAAATATTCACAGTAGTTTAATGGACAAGGTTAAATTTTTATGTAGCTGGAATTTTTCAAAACTTTTTTTTTTAATAGTGAAAGTGGCTTTGATAATGCAATATCCGTGAACATTAAAACATAAATATTTTGACGAATTCATCCCAACTCTTATACTTTGTTATTAATTGGAAATTCTTACAGACTTAGCTACTAAAGGTGTGGTGGGTGTGGTAGCCTTACAGGCTGAATTAGTACTAAGGAAAGGGAGAACTTTACAGCGAGATGTGTCATCCCAAAAGCATGTCACTATGTGACATCCCAGCACTTTACAGGGGAGCAAGAATCTTCTCAGTGCTTCGTAACATTGAGGTGAGGGCTAGATGGGACAGTGATGAGTCAGGATTAAGAAGCATCCTATACCTCCAGTTCTGGTGCTCCAGCTAGGGGTTGAGTGGACTAAGATACCTCTGTGGCTTTAAAGCAAAGCATAGAATTTGGTGTGGGTTACTTCTTTCAGTCTAAAAGTTGGAATTTTGAGAAGAGATTGCTTGTATTGTACATTTTTGTATACATACAAAAACCACTGCCCACTTTGCATTCCTTTGGCTCAGTGCATGCATCAGCAAGTCTTTTTTGTATGTTGAGCTCAGGTGTTTATGCATGTGCTGGGTCTTACTGTCTGGTAATTGAACAGAAATTGTACTGTTTATTCTGCAAACATGTATACACGGGAGTGCTCCCACTGAACAACAGGAATATCTGTGTACCTTGAGGGAGAAAGCCTATTTTGTTGGCCCACTGTGTGAGCCGAGCACTCAGCACTTGTGTTTTAGGAAAACATTGTCAGCTCAGAAGGTAGCTCCTATCCTTCCTGAGCCAAATTCAGCTGCTTGCTGAACCACAGCATTGCCTCAGTGTTGAAAAGAATTATCTTGATATAGCAAAAGATTCAATATTTGGCTTTCTGAGCACAATATTTCATTAATAAGAAAAAAAAATGTGTGGGCTGAATATAATATAGCATGAAAAAACCCTGTACTCACATGCTAGAAATTAAAGTTGGTCAGTGTTTTGAATAAAAAGAAACTCCTCAAAAGTAATTCCATCTTATTGGCATCTCCAATAAGTTTAGAAAAGAAAACCGGTTTTAGACAATGAACCAAAATTATCTTCCCAGCTACAATATCTCCTGAAAGAGAAGAACTAGCAATATGTAAAAAGTAGGGAACATGCTACAAGACCAGCCAAACCTGCCCCCTGTGGATAGTTAATCTATGGCTATGCAATTATATTGGGTTTTGTATTAGTCTAAAATGATTTGTACATTATGTCCAGTGTTATCAGCTTAGAAAGGAAAGTTGTGAAAGTTTCATTCCAAACACTGAGACAATTTGTCATATGAAAAGAACTGAAAGCCGCCCAGTTTCTTCAACAAATGCGCTAAGCCCTACATGGCTGGGTTAGAAACAAGTCTTTCCTAAGCACTCTTCACAGGGAAGCTGTAGGAAAATATGTTTTTAAAACTTTAACTCTTGCTCTTCTGAATATTGTTTGGCTTCAGTGAACTGATCTGCCCATTGATATTATTGCAGATGCAAATTAGGTGGATAATCAGCCACTAACTTACATAATCACCTACACTCTCCTTGCAGCAAATAATTCAAGTATTTGAGTTGGTTTAAGGTAAAGTGTGCAATCAATGTGAATTTTTTGACACTGGGCGTTATATCTAGTAAGAAGTTCTCTGCTCATCCAGGACCTGCCTGGACAATGAGCCACATGAACAGTAAGGTCTGCTGGAGAGATGAGAGGGCAGAGCCAGTACCCTTTGTGGCACAGGTGACTTATCTTTGCATTAATTCTTCCCCAGCTGATTTTGGTTTTTTCTTCTGTGGAGGTCTGCCCTTTGTACTGGCTTTTCTTCTTGGGAGCAGGGAATCAGAGGAGAAATACCTTCAGGAGAAAATGCTGCTTGAGTTAAAATATTGCAGAGAATGGTGTGGGACCTTGAGTTTTAGATTTGGGGGAATTTGTTTCCTTTTCAAGTTTTTTCAGATTTTGCTGTTCATCTGCATGGGCATAGGTATTCAAATACTAAAATTGCTTTGTTAGGTCTATAGTGAAGTCACCTGAGTGGAAGAAAGGGAGGGGTCCCATGGGGGTAGCATCAGACCCAGTATCCATGCATAGCTGCCTTTTAGACTCCTTTGCAAAGTAGTTTCTACATCTGCTAGGCTATGGCTTCAGGTAATGCCTGGCAGGTGTGATCTCTTCCACAACTGCAAGCCCTTTCTCATCCTGTAACAGTTTTAAGGAACAATTAGAAGGTTACTCATTTAAACCAGATCAAAGGTCTTGTTCTAGAAGAAGTAAAGAGCTGTAGGCTAGCTTAGGCTTCTTTCCCATTTTGGAGTAGCTTGCAGGACTCCAGCTATGGAAAAATTCTGAATTGGAGAGAGTGCTCAATGAACTGGTGAGTGACAAAGAGGCATTGCTTATTCTTTGCAATATTTGTCATGTTTCTTTATACAGTATCAGGATAGCAGGAAAATTAAATATTTTCCATTAACAAGGCACATGTGGAGGATTATTTTGGAAAGGCAAAGAAGAGGCTGCATTTTTGCTTTCTGTTTTGGTTCCTTCCTTATTCCCAAACAGCAGGGAGAGAATGGCATTAAAAAAAAAAAAAGCCTGGTAGTGATGCAGTTCAAAAGAACTCTAATGTGGCTGGATATATTGTGTTTCATCCCATGTTTTAAAGATTTAGCACTAGAACTAGAAGGTCTTGGGGAAAAGTCCTTTGGGATGCAGCCTTGTTCTCAAGTTTGGGAACTTAGCTATAGGTAAGAGGTAAAAATAGGCAAAAATAATACTGATCACATAACAGTTAGTGGGAGAGTGGACGAGAAAAAGGTGTGGTGGCTAGGGGTTTTATTCTTGAATCTGAAATACCAGGTTGTCTTCCTAAACTGTTTTGGGGGAAAAGGCTTGTGAGTTTTTCTTTTTGCTTATTTGGGAGTCTTTGTTTGTTTATGTTTAACATATGCTTTAACTTTATAATAGTGGTGTATAGTAATATAATTTAAATGGTTGTATTAGTAAATATGTGCATATAGAAAGGCTCGGTGGCTGCAGTGGCGTGGTCAGCTCGGTTGTTGTGAGAGATGATGACTAGTTATGCACAGTTTAAAGCAATGGGAAAAAACACCTCCAAAACCATGAATTTCTGACTTTATTGCTTCCAGGCTACTACAGTTCCAAACAGCAAATATCTTTGCATTGTAATCAGGCTTTGGCTGGCCTTATCTTTTCATCTGTGTGCCTACAAGCCTTCGGGCCTGACTGAGAGTTGTTTCATGTACAACGTGGTGGATAATAATACGGGAGGCCTCTGTCTCTCTAAACGGAAACTAAGTCTTTATCAAGAGCGCGAAGGTTCTGCAGCTGTAGATTGCACTCAAGCCATGTGCATGCAGAGTGGCTTCACTTGTGTCCAAACTTCCAAAAATGAAAAATCGTCTTTTCTTCCAATCTGTGGGAGGGTGCTGCAGACGCTGCTATCACATGAAAAATTCAGGGAATGAATGTGCTAGAACAGGCAGCTCATCAATGAGTAATTTTGAAAATTTGCTGTGTGTGTGTGCCCCTATATGCGCACACAAATAAATATGTTTAAACAGCTGCAGTTGCAGGGAGCCCTTTCTAGAGGAAAATGTAATTTCCTATGTTGGGATCTCTTGGATTTTATTCTGTTGCTGTCAGAGATGTATTGGTGAGCAAGATCAGTAACGGATCTGGCACTTCCAATTCATCTGTTGGCCTGTGTTGCACCGAGACTGTAGGGGAATGAAAAATGCTTGCTGCTTGGTGCGTGTGTTTTATCCATCGAAACGAGGAACAGATCAGCAACTTTGCTCCGCTTTGCTTCGTAATTCATTGACATGGATCCCTAATGTCATGCTGTGTTTTAAAAAGACTTTTTGGTTTAACAAAATGTAGATAATTGCTTTGATGTTTTGGATTAAGCGAACTGTTTATCTTGCTTAAAAGTGATGATGTTTTTTGTAATTGTATTGTCTTTATTAATATGCACATAATGATTTGTAACATTGATTCTAGTTCCAAAAAAACCCCCAAAACCTAGCTGGTAGAGAAGTAGAATAGCTAATAATGTAAAGACGAAGCAATGAAATTAGAGATTGAGAGTCAGGTGATGTGATTTAGTTCACATTATTCACTCCAGGAATAAAAGCGTGTATAAAAAATATATTAAATGCCTAAAGGCTTTTTTTTTTTTGGTGTATTTGCCAAAATATAAGAAATTTAAAATTTACTCAAAAAACTTCACTTTCAAACTTGCCCTGTACTTTATATGCAAATGCAGGGGCAAATCTACCAAATTCCTTTTTGCCATTGTTCTTATTTGGAGTTTTGGTATTGGTGTGTGTATCTGCAGCACTAATAACCTGGTGCTTAGAGTACTAATTATAACTAAATGCTGAATTGGTAACTTTATATTTTTTTTTGAAGTATGCTGTTTTCATGAGTAAACGTGGATTTTCCACATGGAAACAATTGTGTGCAGAAAATTGCTGGAGCAATTTTGGAGGCCATTTTTAATTTAAAAATTTGTCTGTGCACAGTGTGCCCTTGTTTGCTGCCTGAAAACATGTTTTAACAGTCAAGTAATATAAATTCTTTAAACATGGAGTTTTATGAGGGATATACTGATACAGTCTCTCCTATGCATTTATGCTGACTTTTAATTTCTTTTGCGTTTCCCCCCTGTTGCAACTGACTTTTTTTTTGATGGTTACTCTTTTTACCATTGATTGTTCGTGCATTGACAAGAAAATTCTCTGCTGTTTCCTTTTTACAGCAGGTTTTCATGAGAAATAAACCCCAAAATTTTTAAGCTGATGAGGGAATATTTGAATCCTTTGATCAAAATTGATACAGTTACTTTCCAATTTCAGGACTTTCTTAATTTGGAATTTCTTCTTTCACATTAAATGCCTCTTCTCAACTAAATAGTTCTTCTGCCACATTTATCAATTTTTATGGTACACTCTAAATTGTTCTGAAGTCTTTTTTGGTGATTTAGACAATTTATCTGTTAACAAAACTGTAAAACAAAAATACAGTAACTTTGCATGCCATGAAGTTTTCAAGTAATAATACTTTTCTCTCAAAGACGCTGTGACATCCTAGAAAACAGTTTCAGTAGATACTTTACTGCCATTGATGGTGTTTTAGGAGTTTTTCAGTGAAGTCAAGCCCCTAAGTAAGCATGGAAAGCATCTTAGTGTCTTTTAGAATTATTTAATCTTAAAGCAGATATTAACTAAGTTATTTCTCAGACAAAGTAATTAAAATCCTGCTCATGATTTTAAGCATGTGTTTCCTTCTTGGTTGTACAAATGATTCTTAGTGCTTCATTCCTTACTGACTGCACGGCTAGTCCTAGTGTATGTGCAGGCAAATTCAGTTTCAGCATAGTAATTAGTATGCATTTTTAGTGGGGGAGGAAAAAGCAGCAGCATGCATAGCAAGGCTTGGTATTATCAGATATATTATGTGTGTATTGCAAAGATATCACGGATGTGAATAGACCCATTAGCAATATAGATAATTTGCATTCTTCCTGTAAAGTTCTTCAGTTGCATTATAAGAATTTTAAAATGGAGAAGGAATAAAAGGACAAAACAATTTTAGGAAGTTCAGATAATCAAGGTGAAATCAGAAGCGAAGGAAAATTAAACAGATTCATGTTTTCAGGAATTGTTCAGAAATAGCATAGCCTATAAATCTCATTTTCACAAGAATTTGCAGAAAACAAGAGGTCTAATTCTGTTTCTATTTTAAGCATTTAAGTGAGTTAGGAAACACAGCTAAGAAATAATAACCTTGCAGATGTTCTGTGGAAATACTAGTGTATGTATATTTAAAAGACAGTGTGTTCCTGTCAAATGCCGACCAATGATGTATTATAGTTGTGGCTATTTATTTGGAGAGAAAGGTGTCTTTTTATTCATCAGTAATTTTGATTTGGGGATTCTTAGGAGGAGAGAGGTCACAGAAAATTATGGAATACACATTCAGCCAGAAATGAGCATATATAAAAAAAAAAGATAAGGATGTGAAATAATACCTGGAGTTTTAGAAGTCATGTTATACTCTCTCTGTCTAGCAAAGCGGTTGCTAACCCATGACTTGTGTGAAAAGATTTTCCTTGTATGTAAGTTTTTCCATAGCTGCATAATGCATCGTTTTTTTTTCACCTCTTTGAAACAGCCAGCAGTAGCCCCGCTTAGAGACTTGACAGACAACCACTCACCTGACCCACAGAAACAATTTCTAATCCTCTTGACTTCAGATTTACTAGAGTATCATCTACTGGCACTGGGAGAATTGTACTCCGGTTCTTCAAGAGAAGGAGAGTGGGAGTTCTATGGGCAGAAGGAATACCAGTGTGGGTGTAGTGTTCCCAGCTCGCATGCAATTCCTCCATGTTTGCTCATTACTTGATAGTGACTCTTGAAGAAAACCAACTCTGGTAATAATTACTGCCCCGTCTAAAGATGTTCTGTCTCTCCACCACTGTTCTTCAGGGTTTGGAAATAAGTCATGTGCTGGGTTCAAAATGAATAGTATGAATCGTTTTATGGTTATTCGTGCCTTAAGAAAGCTATGGGTAAAGAACTCATTAAGAATCACTTACATTTACATGGCCTTGTCTCTCCTTGACCTGAAAGCTCCATGTATCAAGATGATTGAAGTTCTTTATTAGGGTAGCAAGATGAGAAGTTCCCTTCATCCAGCGGTGACTCTTCAGGAAGCAGTCTGTGAAAGAAAAAGAAATACTGTATTAAAGGATGCATGATTAATCACTACATATTTGTTCATGTTTCAACATTATCTTCCTTTCTGGGAATATAGTAGCAATGAATGATTTTTAACATCAGAGGGTGCAATCAATGAGAGTTTTGACTGACTAAGGATTTCTAGATTTTCCCTATGAAAAATCTAGTTGACATTCATTAGAGCTTAAAAAAAAATTCAATACAACATTTTTACTTGAAAACCAAAAAGTTACGCTGAACCATGTTTCATAGAAGCATGCCAATGCTGCTGAAATCTTTACATAAAAAAAGTCTAAATGAATTGTCGGCTTTCTAATTTAGCTTCAAGAATGTTGAATGCATAATTTTCTAGTTACTGATCTATATTTAATACATACACAATATAAATTATACTTCATATTTTAGAACTGTGAAAGCTACTACATTGATTTCAGAGGAAAGTATATAAAGTATTAAGTTGATCTGGTTTTTTCCCACTGGGAATATCTTGTGTTGATCTAGAGAGGAAAAAATGGAAAGAAAATCCCAAATTTCCAGAAGAATTCAGATTCTAGATTTTTATCAGCTCTGTGACTGTGGCAGCTGTATGAAAAGCGACTTTTACATTGACTAAATACATTGGAGGGTACTATCTCAATTTTTGTAATATATTAAAGTAAGAAAATGGTGCAAATTTTCTGCTTATTTCCAGCCAGTAGCGTAGTTCTGATGACAGTGTGAAGGTCTGCTCTTACAAGCTGTATGGTTTTTTTTCTGAATACTGAGCCAAAAGGGTGAAGAAGCTGATCCTTTCAGACCCTTGTTTCTCCATGATGCCTATTAAAACAGGCAGACGTTTTGACTTTATCAGGGTCTACCATTTTTTCAGAGTTAATTGTCTAAAAAAAAAAAAAAAACAACCAAAGCAAAAAAAGTCGCTCTCTTAACTGGTCCTTTTAGTTTAGAAATGGAAGAGCCAGGCAAGCTTCTCTCTGTGTAGAGCTGTTCAGAGAACTTCCAAGCAGGAAAGGGAGCCTGTATCCTCCTGCTGTTGCACATAAGAAATCATTACTCCTATGCTCTCATCTTCCTGCTCCATTTGTATGTAATACCCACCAATTCTCCCCTCCCGTCTCTTCTTTTCTCTCACATCTCCATATGCTTCTCAGTTGAAAAAGACTTCTCAGTTAATCTATGAAATGTGTCCACTGCTCTCTCCTTCAAAGAAATTCCTTAAAAACCAACCATATTTCAATTATAGTGATTCCATACTTCTATTTCTGTGTATTGTGAGTTATAAAGAGAATTATTTTAAGAAATGATGGAGCGGTAAAAAAGGCAATGCAACCTTAAGATGCATTAGGAGTGGTATTTCGAGAGGAAATGCTGGTGCTATTATAGAGGCTGTGATGCAACCTCAGAAATATTGTGTAGTGTTGGTCACCCATGGACAGGAATGTTCAGCAAAACTGGAACAGATGTAGTGAAGGGTCATAAGCATTATTAAGGCAATGGAAAAAACTATTTTATAAGAAGAAGCGAAAGGATTTTACATGTTCTAGCATGGCAAAATAAAAGCTGAGGGCTTACGGTTTCTGTCTAGGTTATAATAGTTGAGAGAGACGCAGGAAAGTACTTAAACTAACTGACAACATAGAAAAAAAACAATAATTCTTGAATAGATTTTAAATGAAAATGCTGGTGTGTTGCTTTCTGGTTTTTTGAGTTTTTTTTTTTTACCCCACTTTGAGACCAGTCTTAATGAAAATACAGAACTTTTCTGCCCCTATATGCTTTCATGGAAGCTGTGTGAAATGCCGGAAGCCAGAACATGCACCCTAGGAAATTCTTTCCTCTGAATCCTGCAACATTGTAAGTTTTCTTCATTAATAACTTAAATCTTTTACTTTTTATCTCACACATCTGCTGTAAAACATTTAGCCTTGTGCTCAGACATTCCTTGTCTTCCACATACTTCCTGTGTGATATTAGGTAGGTCACCATGTCCTTCTGTTTTCCATGTGTATATTAGTATTCCTTACCTCAAAGGGATGCTGGAAGGATAAATATAGTAATGGCTATGTTGGCAGAGGCAAGTAAATATTTTATCATAGGCAAGGAATCTCTCTGCATTCATACAATTTCTCTGTTACATGGTATCGTTTCTGTCAGAAAGCTCGTATAAAGCATGCGAGAATAATAATAATGAAATGTTTGCTTAGTTCACTTACAGCTATTTGCGTATTTGCGTTTCCCAGAATTTGGGATGTAGAGTGTGCAGTTATTTGGAGCTTGTTCTGGACTCCCCGGTGTAAGGCTGACACAGTCGGTCTGGGGTGAGTTCAGCAAAGGGCTGCAGAGATGATTACGGGGTGTCTGTCTTAGGGCAGAGTGAAGAGAGGACTCTGGGGGACCTTAGCAATGTGTGCAAATATCTAATGGGGTAGTGAAGAAGATGGAGACAGGCTCTTCTCAGTACTGCCCAGTGTTGGACAAGAGGCAGTAGACACAAATTTAAATACAAGAAATTCTATTTAAACCAAAGAAGAAAAACCTCAACTTTTTTTACCTTAAGGCTGGTTGAAAACTGGAACAGTTCGCCCAGGGAGGTTTGTGAAGTCTCTGTCATAAGAGACGCTGAAAGCTCAGCTGGACCTGGTCCTGGGCACCCTGTTTGAGTGTGGGTTCTCCAGAGGTTCTTTCACACCTCATCTGTTCTCTGTAATCCTTTGTGCGAAAATGAGTGAAAGAAAAAGAAAAACCCCCTCTGGTAGAATTTCTGGAGTGAGTGAATCTTTATACATTTAATAAATATTGCTAAACTAAATGCAGCAGGACAGAAAACTGAGGTTTGATCATTCTCAGTAGCTCTGTGCTACGTAAGTGCATGGCAGCTTGAATTAAGTGTGAATGGTGAATTTGACACCCTAGTGTCACCTGGACTTTTGCTATTGACTTCTGTGCAGTCAGGTTTTCAGTGTAAATGGCTCAAAGAGGAGAGCTGCTCTTGTTCCTAGAGCTACTGTTCTCTTTTCATTCCGGATCAGTATTGATTTACTTCTCAAAAGGGAAGACTTCAATCTGTACACTGTAGAAGTATATAGTGATGTTATTGTTTTATGCTTTGTAAAACACAAAGAAATGTACATCCAGTAGCAGGGATCTGGCAAGAGGAAAACATTTTGTGGCTTCTACATAAAATTTATAAAATAAATGTAATTCCACCCAGTGAACAATGGAGGGTTACGTTTATGTCAGACTTTAAATTTTCTGTACTGACAACCCAAGACTCCAAAGTAGCAGACTCTTTCCCAGTGCAGGTATCTTCCTGATTAAATTGCTTTACAAAATAAAAGCCTTACTGTTCTAAATCCTAGAGGAATATTGTAAATATATATTTTTGTTCCAGCAATGTAATTCTTCCCAAAATAGCAGAAGCATAAATAAAGTGAAGAGGGACAATGGTTCCTTGAGGAAGTCTTTTATCTTGGCATTTGCTTGTGAGGGAAACATTCACCTGCGTCTGAGAGATGAGCCATGCTGAGATGCACTGGAATAGCTCTAGTCCCAGTTTATAATTCCAGAGACGCTTTTTTTGAAAACTTTCCTAATATCTTGTTAAGGCAAGATTCACCTTTTTTTTTAATTTTATTTTTTTTTAAATCAGCTGAGCTACTGAAAAAAAGAATAATACCAAGATCTATCCTGGAGGGAGTCCTTCCTGGACAGAACTTTTCATTTCACGATGACAGTCCAAATCAGAGCTGTCTGAATAATAAAAACCAGATTCCTGAAGTGCTTTTTGGGGAAAAGACTCAAATTTGATTTATTGCTCATTGTAAGGTCTGATTATCTGTTGTGGTGAATTTTCATGTGGCCACTGGTATATGTCAAAATGTTGTGAGAGTTTAATAAATGTTTGAACATGAAGTGCATTTACATTATTTATTGTTCTACTCCACTTCTGTTTAAAAAGTAATAATAATGTGCTATCCATCCAGACAGCTGAAAGTATTCAGAAACTAATCCAATGCCATTAATGGAGAAACATGAAAATGGAATACAAAACAATCCTTCCCAGGAATACTTTTAGAGTAATTTTCATTGGTCAGTTAAGATCTGTAAATTGCAAACAAATTTACAGAAATGAAAAGCTGCTTATGAAATATTTGTAAGAGATTGCAATCATTTTAGTTTTGACCCCTCAAAAAGTATTGTGTAGCTAACTCATTAACCTGTATTAGTTCATCACATTTCTTACAAAATAAAGCAAATAAGCCAGTCATACTGTACAATCCTTGTCACTTTTTTAGTGCCAATCATAACAGGGTTTATTCAGAACCAGTTGTTGGTCCTTATAAGATGGCCTTGTATTGTAAGACACTAAGAAGGAAAGACAAATGCTTGTAATGTAAAAATAAGTTGTAAGTAGGGTCAAACTGGACAGTAGCTCCAAAATGCTGTCAGTTGGTCTACTTATACACATTGGTCTGTGTGATGGGGCTTCTCCCTTTAAAAGGTAACATCATGATTTTTGTGACAACAGTCAAAGAGCATTTCTGTGACCTCACTTGTCTTCAGTCCTTCAGAAGTGATTTAACTGCCATGGTTATTCACTGTGAAGCACGCTCTTGTTGGCACCTACAGTGCATTCTAAATTTGCAACAGTAAAAATGATAATGCTTTAAAATGCAGTGAGCTGTGGGGGTTTTGCCATCAAAATATAGTAGCATGATTCACCTTTACAAGCTTCCATAGGCTTCTGGCACACAGAACAACGTTAGCAACCAGCTTATCAAAGTTACTTCTCAGACTGTGTAAGTAGCTGAGTTATGGAAATGATGGGGAGAGAGATTGATGGAGTTGCAGGTGTAACTGTTGTACAACATGCAGAAGAATTTGTGGAGTGGATGTTTCTCATGGAGTAAAAATATATTCTCCATCTTCTGTGGGCTTCTGAGGGGTTCTGGCAGTGCCTGTGCTTCCTTCTGTCTGTGTTTTTATTTTTTTATATTGGGAAGAGATGACTTTCAAGGATACAAGACCTAACTAAGGAAGTGTACAGACGGTGCGATGACAAGTGAATGCAAAGTAATATACACTGGAAGGAAGAGAATAGTCTATCACTGTACTTTGCACTCTGCTAAATTAACTGTGTCAACTCGGGCAAGGGAATCCACTATCACGTTAGACACCTCAGTGTTGGCTTCTCAATGTGAAACTGCAGATAAAAAATTCAAGAGAATTGTGAAGTCGCAAGAGGAATAGGTGACAAATACCATTGTACTGCCATGGGCAGTCCTGTCTGAATTACAATGTGCAGGTAGTGATCACTGGATCTCAAAATTCCTAAACCAAAAGGGACGTTGGAAAAATTGGGGAAGCAAAATGTTGAGGAAGGACTGCAGGCAGATGAAAAGGTTGGCTGGGTTTACTTTGAAAAGAAGGGGTGACTACGTAGCCAGAGTCGGGAGGGCTTGGGTGCTCTGGCTTCCCATGTGCAGGAACACAGCTGAGGTCTGTTACGGGGCTCTACAGAACTCACATCAACTGTTAGGAAGAAAACACTATGGGTGTAAAGGCTGTTCTCTAAAGTTTTACATCCCTTGGATTCATTACTCTTAGATTTGTCAGTTTTATTATTTTAACCAGTTTACAAGGAGACAATATATGTGACTCTATATACTTGTCCAGCAGGGTTGCTCCCCCCCTCCCACTAAGCTTTTCTAGGATGTTGAACGCATGGAAAAAAGTTTATTGGAAATTATTGCATTTGAAAAGGGCCTTAGCTATTCCCCAGGAAGAAGAGAAGCGAACACAAGGTCAATTTACAACCTGACCTGAAAACAAAAAGTTGATAATCGGCCATCATTGCGTATTGTATCTATGATCTGATTTGTTGAAATGCTCAATAAATCCACTATTAGGAGAAAAAGTGCTTACATGCATTTTTTTCCTTAAAATAAAAAACAAAAACACAAACAAAATAAAAGATTGATTGACAAGACATCAATAAAGCTTTGAGCATACACTGCTGACCTTTTTTTCTTTGCACTGCAATCTGTGTTTATTAGAATTCAGCTCCTATAAATAGGTTTCTGTGGATAAAAAGGCGAGCAGATTCTTAGGAGTTTTGTTCAATAAACTTCTGTGAAAATTCTAAAGACTTAATACATGGCTTTCAATTTAATTCATTCTGTCATCCCTTCTTAAAAATAAGATATAAATGGGGATGAAATAGGTTTAGTTGGTGGAGTGTGGTTTTTTCTAAAGCTGTGTTCTTAAAACTCACCTTTCCTTTTTAATGTCTGCCACAGAAGTTCATTTGGAACAGACAGGGTGTATATCATCTTATGCCTGGTACTGTAGGCTATTTCTTCTCTTTAAATAAAAACATATTATAAATCTGTGCTGCACTTGACTGTTGTAAGCACTCAGGTTAGTGACTTCAAAAAGTAGAGCTGGAATGAAGCTTTGCCAGGCACTAAAGAATACTGACCGCATCCTTAGACCCTATTTTCTATTTGATCTTCCCAAGAAGAAAATCTCTTTGGAGCCTTTCAAAACAGTAAAGGTGGCACAGCAGTGATGTCAAGTCTTTTAATTTTTATTACAGGAATATCACTAGGCTTGCATTAGGGGGTTTTGTTCCTAAAGCCTTGCTTCTTGAAGTCCTGTGAGAATCTCTTTCATTTTGTGTTGCTAAAGTGTAGTCAATGTTGCTCTAAGTGAAAAGTGAAATAGAAACCCTAGGTGGAAAGGGTCCAAATTCGAAGCCTAGTGAGAAGATGGAGACTCAGAATTTCCTCATCTTCTCCATGTGTATTTTACTAACTGGAGCCTTCCAGGGTTGGATACCTGAATCGTTTCATAACAGAAAAGCCAGTGTGACCAGACTTTGTCCTAGAGTCTTCTTCTTCATTAGTACNCCCCCCCCCCCCCCCCCCAGAATCCCTCTCTCCATGTGTTTGACAGGAAGTTCCTTTCACTAGGTATTGACTGTTTTAGGGGTTCACAGAGTGTGAAACAGGAAAAAATTGCTGGTATTTGTTGTAACACAACCAAGGAAGAGCATCTGCAGTACACCTCAGATGGTCCCGGGGGATGGAATGAGTGTAGCATGAAGGCAATGCGTACTCAGGCTCATGGGTATCTGGACAGCTGGACTCTTGCCATGTGCTAGCATTAAAAATCAGAGGGCATTGTCGTCTTTCATACGTTGGGTGGGAACTGGAATGCCCATGTATATTAATCTAAGTATTTTTAAATATTGATGTTGACTGGTTCTCTTCCTCTGATTCTCTCTCATTCAAGTAGAGGTAAAAATACTAAACTGTCTTTGGAAGGGGCTTGTAGTTCTTGCATGGGATGGACTGTATACGCAGGAGGTATTATCCTAATTCATCTCTGCTCATATTAAACCCATCAGCTACTGGGACAAAAACACTGATGGTGATTATTCCTCTCAATTCAATTTCAA
Organism: Thinocorus orbignyianus; assembly: GCA_013400375.1. Classification (NCBI taxonomy): domain Eukaryota; kingdom Metazoa; phylum Chordata; class Aves; order Ciconiiformes; family Thinocoridae; genus Thinocorus; species Thinocorus orbignyianus. Next base: position 691,613 of record VXBW01005197.1, on the reverse strand, counting down.
CTATGCCAAGTCATGATTAGAGTTAGATTGCACACAAAGCAGGTAATACTACTCTTGTAAACCAAAAAGTGAGAGGATATATAGCACTCGGCAAAGATGATACAAAGCAGAGAGCCCATTTTGTTCTCCCCTAGATCAACAGAGGGGAAAAAAGCACATTATAGGTGATTTTACCAAATGGAAGAACTCTAAGATTTTTCTGCTAACAAGAAGGTGGTACAAAATATGAGGCCTCTTTAGAAATTCTGTACACTTAACATACATACCATACACTGCAAATCATTCCCACTTCTGCACAGTATATCTAAAAGGCAGCCACACTCCAGTCACGTTTTATCTATTAGATGTAACACTTTAAAGAAACATGCAAACATTACTTTCAGATGCAAGAGGACTCTAAAGAACTTTTATTTATGCTTATTCAGTAGTAATTTATTTCCCAAGCTCTGATCATTAGAATTATTATTAATTGCCATTCTATTCAGCTGTGCTGGCAAAAAAAAAAATCTTTCTGATATAACTGAGCACATTAAAAATATTGGATTAAAGAATTAGCTCTTCCAGATTTTAAACAAAGCAAAATAAAATGGCTAATCAAAATCTGAGCACATACAAGGTGATCGTTTACCTACTTTCATTGCACATTGTTTGAATAGTTTGGATTATGGATGTGAAATTGCCCTCGAGGAGGTTAGTTAAAGTAATAAAGGCTTCCTTTTGCCTCAGGAGCCACTCCCTTTGTGATGTGACCTTTCTGTGACTTCTGAGCTCAAATCATTATGAAGAGAGACAAATGCTTATTTTAAGTCTTTTTGAAAGCTTTTCAGGCATTAGGTTTTATGGCAAGGTCCTTTTCCTTTTTTTCTCTCTGTTTCTAAACTACTTGCAGTTGGAAGTGGTGGGGGAGAAGAAATAATTACAGTAAGAGACCTCAAACAGTGCTTTCTGTGCATTTTTTTGGGGGGGGTTGCTTAGTTTTGAGGAGGGGGGATGGGTTTTTGTTTTTTGGTTTTTTGGTTTGATTTTTTTTTTTTAAATCCAGAATGAGGCAGACTGTGCTGGGATTTCAGTGTTTCAAAGCACCTTGAGTAGGGTATGCTCGCCCCAGTGCCACTTTTCCTCAAAATCAGCCCTGGTTTTCCCACAATGTGCCCCAATTCCATACCCACAGCTCCCATTTTATTGCCACCAGCCCCATTGCAGTGAGAAAAAGGCACCCATTTGTGTGAACGCATTTCCTCAGGATCATCACTCTGTTGGGCCAAATTTCACCTCACCTTAGGCCACTTGTCAGCAGTGTGGTTGACCTTTTGGGCTGAAGTCACCTCAGCTGGGGCCTGTTGACGTTTCTGAAAAGCTGGGGGTTTTCCCACAAGGTGAAATGGAAGCAAATGTGCGGTTTCCAGTCAGCAGCAAGGGCAGGGACCAGAGCGGCGGCTTCCCCCGCCTCAGCCCGTCGCCATCACCTGGGCTTACCACATGCTGCACCCCTGCACATGGCCAGTCACCTCGTGAGACTGACATTTTGAGTCCTCTCAATTTAAACAAGGTGTAGTGTTTGACTGAAAGTCAAGCATGTGTTTCACATCTTTAGAAGGCTTTAGAAGGAGCAAAAGGTGGATGTTGGGTCATGACTGTGGCAGCAGCCTGCTTGAGGCCTTCCCGGTCTGCTGTGGCGGCCGCCTGGGCCCCACCAGCCCTGAGGGGAGTCTGGAAGGGAGCAACACCTCCAAGTCGCTGTTCAGGGGCATCCAACCCGTAACAAAAACCTCCTCAGGCTCTGGGCTCACCACTGATAGCCCAAAGGGTGCAGAAGTGAGGGGATAGACTCTCCTCTGAGAACTGGCAGAGTTGGAGGTGATCCTTCCTGAAATGTTGATGTTTTTGTGAGGGGGTTTCTTCATGTAACGTGCATCTCTGCGCTGCCAGCAAATGTGAGCAGGTAACTTTGTTTGTTTGTTTTCGTTGTTGGTATTTGGTGTTTTTTTTAAATGAGTTATATCTCTTATGTTTAATTGAAGGTTTAAGAAGATAAAACCGTAAGACCTGTAAGATTGCTATAAGCATACAGGACTGCTTACCACCACTGCAGAAGTGGGTACCCACTTGGAGCTGGGCAGGCCACTAGCCTGATAACCTTTGGGGACTGTCTGTGGAAACTCAGAGATGGCTGAAATAGCATTGGAAAGAAAAGGAGAAATCATAGAATGGTTAGAGTTGGAAGGGACCTTAAAGATCATCCAGTGCCACCCCCTGCCCTGGGCAGGGACACCTCCCACCACACCAGGTTGCTCCAAGCCCCATCCAGCCTGGCCTTGAACCCCTCCAGGGATGGGGCAGCCAAAGCTTCTCTGGGCGACCTGTTCCAGTGCCTCACCACCCTCACACCAAAGAAGTTCTTCCTGATATCTCATCTAAATCTCCCCTCTTCCAATTTAAACCCATTGCCCCTTGTCCTATCACTACATTTCCTGACAAAGAAATGCCGTAAAATAATTAATAACTTTATAAATATGCTCATTTCTAGCCCCATTCCAATTTTGCAGTGGTTGATTTTTCTGATTGTGTGTGTTCAGAATTACTTGTGGGACAATTTCTGTAACCCTTCTCAGTCACAGATGGTTTAGGAGCAACACCTCATGAGTGAAACCATTTCAGTACTGAAGAGATATGACAGCTCATCTGCGTGGTGCTTTTCAGTTGTGTATCTGGGCAAGCAGAGCACTTGGGACTCAGGTTTTCAGGAGGTGTACAGATGCTGAGATGGATTATTTTAAAAATTATTCTCCCTAAGATTCAGTAAAAATCCATTGTCTGTAGAGAAAAATAAAGAAAAAGCTTGTCAAGAAAGCATTCTTCCCTATGATGTTTGGTAAAAGTAAAGACTAAATACAGACAAACAATTTTTTTCATCTGAGCAAATATTTGTAAGGAATTGTATGTGCAGATGTGTACTTTGCCCTGCAGAGTTTACCAGGGAGTGCTTGTGGGACTATTTTACCCACTCAGCTGTAATCTTAACATGAAGTTTAGACCAAAGTACACCATTTCCATTTCAAAAGATCACTTAATGTCTTTTCTGCAATCTTTTTAATTTGTTTAATTAAACTTAGCACTCCATTCCACTTCATTAGATCTATTTCATTTTCATGTATCTAAGCAGTTTTTCAAGTACATAATTAAAATAATAGTTTTATAAAATCAGTACTTTTTGTATATTAACACTCAAGAACAGTAACTATATTTTCCTGTTGATTAGCATGTGATGATAAAAGTTTTAGCGTAGTGTAATAAGGAAATAATCTAGTGCTCTTTAAAAAGTCCACCCTAGAGCTGGCCACCAGTTACTCAGAAGAATGTGAGAACTGTACGCTTTTGTGAAAAGGAGAAGTCAATGCAGCAATAACCTTGATATTAATTTTTTGTAGGCAGTAGGGAGTGTTCTCTGTGAAAATTGTTACATGGTGTGCAGCTGGGAATTCAGTTTGGATACTGTACAAACTGTGGGTTTCATTGGGCTGATTTTTGCGATTGAAGTAAGTGATGTAGAAAAAGTGACTTGCGTGTACTTAATCAATAAAGTAGAAGCAGAACTAGCAGAGTTCCCAGCAGTTTTCTTTGTCACTTTTGTACAGAGAGGAGGCAAGACTGCCGTGGTTCTCATATTGCCTGGTGGCTACAGCCTGTGGATGTCTGGAGAAGGAGATAATGTTTTAGAAATTGATCTTTGTGTAGGATGAGGATTAATCCCATTTGCATTTTCTTCTGATAGACTAATGCTATGACTGAAGGAAAGAAATTACTATATATCTTGATCATCATCTTAGCAAAATAAAAAAAATGCTCTGTGGATGCATACTATACAGTTCCAGCCTGTAGCTACTTGAAAGTAGCTACTTGAAAAATGGGCGTCACATATAGATGAGGAAAGAACGGCTCATCCCACAAGAGCCGCCTATAACTGTCTTACAGTCAAAAGCCTGCAGGATTCATATAATGAAAACTAATGTAAGTACAGCAACAAGATGAATCTGTGTAATTTAGTTTACTGAACTCACACTAACTTCTTGGTCTTTGGAGCTGATTTTCAATGTATGCTTTTTCTAAACTGTTTAATGCAGCTGGAATTTTGTATTCTAGAAGACGCACAATATTGAGTAGCAAGTAAATAATTGCCCAGTGTATTTGGAAAGTTTGTGTGCGCCTGTGCTTATGTATGTTTGTCTGTAAATATTTGAGGTTGTTATTTAAAAGGAAAAATGATTACTGGAATCGTAAGTTTCTGATTTAGTCCCCTGCGATGGCAGACAGGCATCTCCCAGATCTCTTCCAAAGGCTCTACAGATAGTGTACCATGTGCCACACTGCACTGTGGCCACAGTATACTTTACTATATGTGCTACAGTACACACAGTATATGTTGCCATAACAAACTCAAGACGTTTATTAGGAGACTAAATCCTCTTCCACAATAGGAAGATGAGTGAGATTTGTGGCGCAGCTGGGATCCACTTGAGTGTTTAGATGTCATTTTAATTCTATGTTGCTTCAGAATGAAACCAAAGTAAATGAAACTTTTAATGCACGTGCATTATGCTTTTAACATAGTATTTTAAACCCCTTATATGTCTTTTATTTTCCTGAAAAAGGTTGTGGAAACTCAACCTGTATCTGCCAGCTCAGCTGAAATTGATGTAATTGGGCAAAGATTTAATTGAATTAGATTACTTTTAATGTGTTTTCATGCATCTTATGTAGAACACAACTATACAGGGCTCAGTTTAAAGACAGTTAAGGTAACTGGGGATCTTTGGGCCTCAGGTCAAGCTCTATCAGAGTTTTTCATGTAAAAGTGAAGATCAGAGTGTTTCTGTGACACTTTAAAACCAGTAGGAATGGTAACTCTGTTTATAAAACTCCTAACCAAAGCTGCTGGTTTCTCAAATATCGGCTTTAACGATATTTGTAAAAGCTGCCAAGGTTAAAGGATTAGTTAGTTACCTGTTTTCTTCCTGACTGTTCTTGATGCATCCTTTAACTTTTACTTAAAAGGCCTTTAGCTGCTCTTTGGGAGTGTCTCCATTAGACCAGGCCTTAGAGCAGTACTCAGTGTGCTGATAGCCCTTAGCTGCTTGGTTCACCTGAATCTTGGCACCAGCGTGTTTTTCCTTGCAGGAGGTTGTGGCAGCTGGTGTGCAATGATCAGAGGTACAACCGTAGCATGTTTATTTGGCATAGGGAACAAAGCATAAAAGGCAGAAAGACTTGACAATAAACAGTTTACATGTGCATCTGTTTGATGTGAAAACTGATCAACTTGTGCTGGAAAGCCAAACAGATCTAACTTGTAGATGTATGGGTAGATCCAGCCTGCTGTGGATGGTGAGACTCAGGCCTGAGCTTGTTCTGTCATCAGCCATTGGTGAGCCCTGCTGTTCTGCAGAAAGGGACTGTTGCTGATCCATTACTTTGTCTTGTTTTTGTGTTTAACTTACTGTTGATCTAAGTTAATGGAGTAAGAATCCCAGTAACCAAGCTAACCTACGATCTTTATAAATTACTGCAGAGCCACTCTGGTGCTCTGGCAATCCTATTATAGAAACTCAGTCCCTACTTACCTCTGCAGACAAGGAGTATGGTCTTTGAACTACACTCTGAAAAGATCAGTGTGTTAAATATTTCAAACTTAAATAAGGATTAGGAACATTGTTCTGTCTGGAAGTGATTCATTTTGAGAGCTCCTCTGGCAATTGCTGTTAAACGTCTTTGTATTAAATTTGCCATATTGCATTCTCTGTTTCCATTCCATGTGTGAATGGCAGTTCTTTCCACAGGCTTGGTGAAGGGGAACTACGATGGTATTCAATTAGCCAGGTAATCTCTGAAGATTTGCTAATGTACTTGTAAAATAGAAATCTGCTCTTAAAACTTTTCTGACATGCACATTCATTTCAAGCACTAAATAATGTTTATGTAATGTACAAAAGGCAGCCCCTGTGGTGGTGTTCCAGGGATGAGTTTTGTCCCGTGTGTACCAGAAGCGTGCTCTTTATTGATAGGTCAGAGATCTGAAACCTGACAAAACATAAAGCATTGTCCTTCATAAGAAGGTTTCACATGTAAAATGGGGAATGTGGAGCTGGTGGACCAAAAATTGTTTAGGACCATTTTGCAGCAGTGAGTGAAGATTCAAATCCAAATTTCGCATTCCAAAGATGATAAATAATATATGCCCAAAGATTATTCCTCTATTATTTATTTTTTCTTGTAATGGAATTAGAAAACATATATGTGTGTATATATGGGGTTATGTTAGAGATAGATATTCTGTATGCACAAGGAACTCTGCTTTCAGGAAATGTGACTTTCATAGCAGATAAAAGGAACTGACAAAGAAACAAAAGAACAAAATTAAAACTCCAGGATAGAACAGAGCATGCAAGACTCCCTTGTTAACAACAGACATCTGCCAACGTGCAGTCAAGCTATGAAGGGAGCTTGTTTTATCCTTAGGAGTGTTATGTGGAAAATAGTCCTAACAATGTTAAGTCATGTACACTCCCAACTGGAGAACCCCTTGTAGCAAAGTCTCCATCAGATTTCACATTAAAAAAATCTTACCAGTTTATTCATACTACAGTTTCTTGCTTTTGATCACATACATGGATGGTTTTGTGTTTGTGTTGGTTTTTTTGGTTTGGTTGGGTTGTTTGTTTTTTTTTTTGTGTTTTTTTTTTTTTTTTAAATGAAAGTTACATTACTGTTCATCTGTGTTTAATATGAACCCCTGATAAGAAGATGGTATGTGTAATCTTAATGGATTTATAATTCTGCTAGTTTCTAGAACCTCAAGAACCTTTGTTTTACTTCAAGCTTCATAAAACTGAAACACTGGAGGACCAGAAAAAAAAAAAAGATAAGTGTAGTCTATAACTAATAGGTATTCTGTATTTCAAGCAAATTAGAACAAATTATCCCTAGAAAAGATCCCAGTAAATTAAAATATGAGTAAAGCTTCTGAACAAAACAGTTATAACATGCAGCAGTAGAATTGCCAAATGTATATCACTTACATATTGGATAGCTGAGCAAAAGTTTGCTAGTGTTTTAATAGCATTTCTATTGCTATTTAAGCTTCCAGGGAGATGACAGATTTTACTCTGAGTGATAGAAACTTAGAATCTGTTGGAGTAAACAGATGAATGAGGGTGTGCAAAACAAACACTGCAAAGTTCCAGGTTTGACCTGACCATTTAAATAGACCTTGAGGTTTAAAAATGAACACGCACAAAACCAACAAGTAAACCCCCTCGACGTATTTCTAATGTGTTATAAAGGACTAGATCAGTAACAGAAAGAAACTTTGTCAGTTTTTAAATATTTGCAGCAAGTTTTTATAGTCGCTCTTAGCTATTGTGTGAAGAATGACACTGAAGAAAAGCTAATTGACATCATTTTGATGCAGAAAAAAATGGCTTAGGAGTCTGTAAGTAAACAGAGGCCAGAAATACGTAGACTTCCCATTGTTTATTTCTCAGTAGTTTTTCAACTGAATGTTGTCAGTCTCATTTTTGCAGTCTTTAATTTTAGTTGAAAGGTAAGTAACACACATACCACCCACACCCTGGTTTCAGCTCCATTGTTTCCTGGCTCAGTCTCTGATGTTGCTGTTGGGGCTCTGACCTTGTGTCCAAGTAAAGTAAACTAGACAGATAAAAACCTCTGAAGAAGTCAATTTAACTTTTTCCAGCTTTTATTTAGCAAAAGGTGCCATTTGCCAAGCCATTTAGGTGACGATATTGATCAGTTTGTGGCGAGAAGATGGGGGAGGAATGTGAGAGACTTGAAAAAGTGTGAACAAGTAGTTTATTCTCAATGACAGAATGCTATCCTGTAGCAGTGTTCTGGCTTGATCCAAGAAAGTCAGCTTTGCACCAGGTAAAACTAACAAAAACCTAAAGGCTCAGTAATCGGAGTATGAAATAAGAACCAGAGATGGGCAACATCCCTTCCAACCTAGACAATTCAGACCTCACTTCAGACAGTGACTTACTGCGGCACTTTAAAAATGTCACAGTGCTCATCGCTCCCAAAGGAGGAGTCTGCAATAAGGTGCAAGTTCAGGCAGTTTTTCCAATACTTCAGAGAGTAAAAGAGTTTTCATTGCAAAGGGACTGTAAATGGAGACACTTAGGGCTGAGAACGTATGGTCTGTCTTTTTAGTAGAAGATATAATTTCAGTGGTGGATGTATTTGTCAATGTACAACATTTAAAGCTGTCAGTGTTTTAATGGGAACTACTTAGGCATTGAAGTTAACATTGTGCCAGTATTTTCTGTCTTGGGGTCTTGTGTATGTTTTCAGAGAACCATAGAGAGAATTAGTTTTCTCTGGGAAGAAACCACTCAGGCTGACTTGTGTCTTAAAATGTATTAACCATGCTTGAGGGTGGGGAGCAAAGGAGCAGTGGAGTGGAGCTGACTTGAGGCATTTTGACTTAGGAGTGTGGCTGGAGGGGCAACGTAAGGTCCTGCGCTCCCTACACCTCCAAAAAGTTTCACATGCTTCTTCTGCACCTGCAGCCAAAACCTGGCACCATGGGCCTCCCTTCCTTAGCTGGGCAATGCTTTGGGTGCTGTTGGCTTCTTGTTCATTTCACCCTGTCTGTACTAAGCAGTCATGGGCAATGTCATGCTCCTTCAACGCTGCACAGCGGGTCAGGACAGGGAAATTTCTGTGTCTCTTTAAAACTTTACCCTCTGTGTTACTACACCAGTGCAAAAGAGTTGATGGATTGATGCCAAGCATGTAAGATAATCTTTGTTTAAAGAAGAGGAGAGTTATATTTCAGCATTTTTCTGACAATTATAGTAATCAAGCTAAATTATCCATAAACCAGAAAAAAGTATCAATTTTACTTTTGAAGGAAAGTTTTTTATTAAAAGATAGTTTTGTTTGGTATTTTATGCCTGGGATATAACCACTTTAGCCACCCAGAAACCAGACTGTGGTTTGTTTTTTCTCTATTATTGCTTGGCAAAGTTATTGAGGAAAAATATTAGAATCTGAGGCAGTTCCAAAGGACTTTTTCCTTGCCCTGACTCAGTAATTCTGTCTACATGAGTTCATGCTGTCTCGTGGATTGTCACCCTGGTTATATATCTCCTTTAACCATGAAAAGCCTTTTAAAATGGGGAATACGCTCAAGCTGTAGACCTGGAATTCAGTTTGGGTTAGCAGGAAGGTGGAAGGATGCTTTGAAGGACCAGATCCTTTGCTGTCCCCAAAGAGTTGGAGGAGCACAAGGACAGGGAGCCTGCCCTTGGGGTTCTTTCTGTAAAACTGCGCCTTGCTGGGACAAGCTTGTATCTCCTAGCAGCTCCTGGCTCCCTGCTCCTGTTTGCTCCTGCTGTCACAGTGGCATTGTGTGATTGTATGCTTGTTCCCCTGCATTTATATCCAATAACCCATACATTGTGCAGAAATTCTACATTTAAAGGTATCCATAACGCTGTGACATTTGTCTGCTTTCTTTTTCTGTGGGTGGCTAATGAGACTTGCTCTACATTCCCATATTCCTTGAAGTTAATCATTGTGAGAAAGTCACCAACTATCTCTTAACATCACAGTGCATTTTTGGAGATGAGAGGGCACAGCTTCTTTATTAACTCAGCTACCCAAACTTTTGTTAAAAGATAATTTCAGTATTCATTTACTCATAATGGACAATAATACTATTGAAAACATGTTCCTTCTGTGTACTTTGAGGGAAGTCAGAGGTTCAAAACTGATCTCTCAAACAGAAAAATTGACTGGTTGAACTCTTCCAATTTATTTTACTGAAATTTGCTATTTTGAAATTTGAGTTCATTGCCCGCCCAAATAACAGGTTAGGGTTCCTTTTTCCAAGCATAATTTCAATCACAGAATTTCTTTCAAGGATTACATTGTATTCATTTCACTTACTAAATAAAAAAGACCATTCCACCGAAATCCAAAAAATAAACTTAAAGCTGTGTAAATTATTTTTGTAACATCTATCTTCAGTACTGAATGAAAGAATGAAGTCTGGAATAATTCCTGCATTGAAGATTAAGACATCTGGGTTTGTCCCTGGCTCTGCTGTTGTGTTTCCCTTGGAAATTGTATCATCTGACTCAGCTTCAGTCTGTAAAACTAAGAAATGTGTAAAAGTGTGGTAAGACTTTGTTTCTCATAAAAGAAAAGTAGAAAACAAGTTAACAGCATTACTTTTAACTGCTAAATATAGGGCTGTACTTTATGATAGTCAATTTATGTATTGTATGTGATTTATATGATGCATTTAGCGTTTTTCTTTCTTCATGCATCATTCTGATTTCCACAGTTGTATTCCTGATTGCGTAAGTATCTGCAATATAATTTGAGAACAAAGTTCAGCCTGTGGATTATTAATGAATGCCTGTAAATATAATTTAATGGGTAGTTCTTGCCCGTAAGTGGTTGGTTGTCTAAATCACATGGTGTTTTTTCTGCTCATTGGTTAGATTAAAACCCAAGAGACTAATAATTACTACTCAAACAGTAATTTTCAGCTAGTGAATGCTGCTAGAGCTGTGTGCAGCCAGCTGAATACTTGGGAGCAATGTATTACCCAATCCTTCTGTGCAACTCTTGTGCTTAAAAAAGATTGATTCTTGTATTATTTGCCTATCTTGCATGTCAGACTTGTTCTGTAGCACTTGATATCTGAGAAGTACAGACTTCACTTACTTCATAGTAGTAAAGACCAACTCCAATTACTCAGAATTTTGTGATGTACAAAGGCAACCAACAAAGCACAAGGCCAAATACTTTAAAGCAGGACACATGCTACTCTGCTCTGCCTGCTGGGGCCTGGCTTTGTTTGTCACTACTGGTGCTTTGTTTCCAGCACGATATTAGAAACAACATTCTCTTGCATGCTACACATGACAAAGGCAAGTTTTTTTTAATCACCTTGCTCTTGAACTATACTATAGCTTGTTTCAGAGGATGCTGTGCAAATGGTTACATGCGGGTTGTGGTTTTGGGTAGAACCATTAATAAGTTAATGACTTTGCATCTTTGATTTGCTCAAGTGTTTTTAGTGGTGTTTCGGGTTTGATTAATTTTCTATCTGCTGCTTTTTCTCCAAAGGAATTCTTGTGACTGTATTTATAGTCTCCCTCGGTGAGGAGAACTTATTGATGCTTTTTCTAGTCTCTGTATAGCATTTTCCATCTGTTTCTGCTTGCCAGGGTCTGCTTGTTCTATTGATTGATTTTGCATATTTTTGCATACTATATTTTCTTAGCTTTTTATATCACTTGTGAATGGTAGCTATTTACCAGACATCCCATTCCTGTAAGGGTTCACCATTCAGTCAGTCTTGTGAAATGGCAGTACTGTCATCTCACCTTACAGACAAGGTAGACAAAAGCACAAGGGATTTTCCAGTGGTCCCGGAGAAGTTTCTGAGCCCATGTTAGCCCAGATTCTGGACCATTGATCCTACCTTTCTCTCCAGCATCTGAAAGTTGAGCTGCTGATGTGAAGATCTGTATAAGACCAGTTCATCTCTTGGGATATGGCTTGCAGTTCTGGGAGATGTGCCAGTGGTTCCCCTGCACATGTGAGGAACCTGTTGCACGGTGGGATGACTGAGTTGAACCTCTAACTAATGGTGCGATGCAAGTGAATGAGAAGGCTGCCATCCTGTACATACAGATGTGCACATTAAAAGTCTATTTAGGGTCAAAGTCTTTTTTTATATATGCAGTGAAAGTATTCAGATTCTCATGACCACCAGTATCACCACTGTACTGCATTTTGTCCTTGGAAATTGTCTGTGAAGTGAGAAATTAAATTTCAAGGTGAACTTCTGTTGTCCTTTCTAAAGTTTTATGTACAATTTCAGACATATGAAGTCTTAACTGAAACTAACATTTAGCCCAGTGACTTCAGGAATTTCATGTCAATAAAAATTTACATATTTGACTTGGAGTGAGGGATATTTCTGTTGTGTTCTCTAAAAATAAATCACAACATAAATTCTGTGAGACGTTGACATACCTCTTGGCTCCACTCACAATCCCTGGGTTGTCTCCTGTCTTTTGTTAGTAACCTAGGAGGGGAACTTTGGCATTAGGAAGTGCTCATGATTTTTCAAGGCTAAAAAAAAAAAAATCCTACCAATTTTCATAGACTATGCTAGTACCTATTCAGAAAAAAAAGATCTTTTTGCAGCCAAATATCAAAGAAGCCTAGGACGGACGCAGGCAAATTGTTAAAATTTTCATTGGTAGAAATTTCTGAGAAGTTAAAAAATGCTAAGATGTATAAATATTATATAGTGTACAGGATGTAGTAACTTATTAAAGTATGTAGCTGCTCATTGAGGCATATCTAAGCTTCTCTTCCTCACAGCTCTCCTGAACTTGTAAGAATCTACTATGACTTTAAAGTACAAAAAACCCAAAGCAGATCCATTGTCTCCAGGGCTGTGAGTACATGTTGAGTCCACACAGCAGTTTCACTTGCTGTGTTTCCCTTCCCTAGGATAAGTGAAAGCATAAAATCTGTGCTTTCCTCCTTTACTGGCTTGCTGTAAAAGGAATACAGTCTGACTGCAGTTCCTGTCCCCTGGTCACTCCAGACACTCAACTCTTCTGTTATGTTACCCTGGATACTTAGATGAACATACCATGCATTTGCTTTTGAATTAGGAAAGAGAAAAAGCAGCATGGAGCAGTATTCAGAGCTGCTCTGGATGGGCTACTTGTACACTAAGCGATTTTTCAAAGAGAAAGGATTCTTTCTATTTATGCTTTTAACAAAAAATTTGTTGTTGTGCTTTTCAAGCCATCATGGATCGCTAGCACGATAAGCTGGTTGCACAAATCTAATTATCTCCACTTTTCTTTTTTTTTTTTGGCAAAGTTATTTTGATTTATTCTTGAAGCTCTTAATGAACTGCATTGGGAAAGAGATTACATGATTTATGTAACATTTATTTTCTTTTATTCTTTGTGATCTGCCTTGTTATGAACTGTGTATTGTTTAAGTGCTTTTTTGCTTTGAACTAGCAAGAGAGTGGCAGCATCTCTTGTTGATTGTGTTCGTTTTTCTAAATGAATGTACACCATGACTCCTACACCAGGCTGGTAACCCTGTATCCTCACACGAAGGACGCTCTGTGGTGATCCCTCTCCTTTTAAGAGTAAAAGAGTAAATCAGCTCCTCTTCCCACCTTTGGCCTCACTAACAAGAGCTGCAGGAGGGAATCAAAGTCAGTTTTCTCTAATAGCATAATGACTGAGTAACCTGGAGATTGAGCTATCAACACTGATAGTATTTAATTGGGCAAAGAGTTCCACCAAACTGAAGCAAAAGGTTCAGTCCAGCCACAGGCATGTGTGCTCAGCTTGAGAAATGCTTTTTGCCAAACCCATGTAGTTTTGTTCTTTGAGCAGAGGTTCAAGATAATCTTGGTGCCCAAATAATATTTCTTTTTCCTGAGGGGAAGAGTATTCATTTAGCCACTGAGAGCCAGCAAGCTGGTGGACGGTTGCTAGAGATGACAAGAAGGTTTTGTGCAAGTTTTGGCAATCCTGCCACAGTGGAGAAGTAAAACCACTGAACAATTAGGTAATACTTTTTTAAGTGTCTCTAGGAGCTGTGGCTAACTTAACAAGGTAACTAAAGTAGGATCAGGCTTTGTTTCTGAAAGTTTAGTGATGTTCTGAAACTGAAAAATCTGGTGATTTTGAGCCTTTTCTTGACAGTGAATGTATTGCTTGGTGTGCAAGATCACAATGATCTAGAGGAAAACTCCAAGGAAAACTGATTTTGCAGTCACTTTCTGTTCTTTCAAGTAGTTGATTTTAGTGTTTACGGTAGTTTCAGCCATTAAACAAGCCTTTTTTTTATTATGTTTTAATTTCAAAAATACTATGGATTTTCTGGATCATAAACAGAGCTCAAATCACTGCGCAGGTAGTCCTGTGGCTGGAATTATCACTAGGAATATTTTCTAATATTTGTGACAATAACTTTTTCAAGGAAAAATAAAATCCTCATGTAAACCAGTTGACCACTTGGTGGAACATATATGAAACATGTCAAGCTATGCCCAATATGTATATACGTGTGTGTACAATATGCATTTTTATAGGTAGGAGTTAGTATTAAAAGTCAGACTTCTTTTGTTGGTTTTGAATTGCAATTAAATTTCCAGTCTACTCCTGTTTTCACAATACTGACATTCTGTCTTCTGCCTACAACTCACTTTGAGCAAATGTTGATCATAAGTATGAAGGAAAGAGGGATGGTGTTAGGATTTTCTTTTCCCACTGAAATCAAGGGGGGGAAAAAAAGTGATTCAAATGTTAATTGAGGATTTAGTTCATGTAAAGGGTCAGCTGCTGGGGTTAGGACTTAAAAGTATCCCTTCTCTTAACAAAAATAAATACAATATGCAGCTGGCATTAAGTAGTGCAATTTGGTGCCTTGAATGATTTAGAAAGTTAAAGCATTTTACCTATGATTTTGTGACCCTGTAGTGTGATATCAGCAGCCTTATGCTATTCAACAGTTTGAAAAATCACGTTGTAAACTCTTCTTTGTCACTTGCGTTTTTGAGGGCTGGATTATACAAAGTGCCAAGCCCTCATCTCCTACTGAGTCAGTATGAGTTGAGAGTACCTCAAAGGTAGGTTTAGCATGTAGAAACAAGCCTTGTGTGTCCAAAAGGAAAAAAAAAAAGGCAATAATGCAGAAGGGCTAAGGTGGGGTGCCAACTATCTATTAGATATTTATATAAACTAAGTGCTTTGCACTCTTGACAACAGCTGGCTGAACAGTGACATTTCTTTGTATCTGGCTTTGTGGGGTATCAATGTGTTGCTACATTTGCCTTTATTCCTACAAAAA